>VZRO01002536.1:242450-418382 GCA_013397915.1 Daphoenositta chrysoptera
CATTGTTGTTTTCCGAAAAAACAAACACAAAAAAAAAAAAAAAAAGAAAAAGTAGATTAGGAATTTGGAGAAACAAACTAGTGAACCACCAATGATACTGTTTTAAAGAAGTATGAATAAGTTCCACCCAGGTCAGGTGAGGGGGACTAATTCATAGGAATGTGGCTTTCTTAATTCATAGATCTGAGATTTCCTATTTAGTAAATTAGAAGGTTTTACCAGTTAAAGCCTGCTGAAATTGGATTAAACTGAGGTAGACAGCATTTTTAGATATAGAGCTGTTATGGGCAATAGGCAAATAGTGTTGATTAGGAGAGAAGGGGATCAGGACTAGAAATCACCCAGATCATCTGACACCGTGAAGATGGGGATTATATAAATATAGAGAAAAGCCTTATTTGAGAAGGACCCCCAACAGAAAGGCAACCCCATCACTTTTACACAGGTAGAGTTCCATTATCAGCTGAAAAGAAATTTAAACAAATCAGAAATTGCCCATCGTTTCATGGAGGTCACTGTCAACATGAGCACAGACTTTTTAAAGCTGCTTGTAAATAATGGAGGAATTGAAATACTACACTTGTAGTGAGAAATATTATTGGAAAAGGTCACTCAATTAAAAAAAAATTACAGATTTTGTATTTAAAGAAGAGACAGCCCTACAGGAGATAGCAAAACCAATGTCTCCTTCACAGTCACATCAATTTCTAATGATTAAATCATATTTTTGGGGGTTTTTTTCCAAATCAGGATGTATTAATTTCTGGACAATCAAAACAAGAAGACAAGGTAACATTCCTCCTTTCTCAGAAAGTTTCGTTAATGACAACTTGACTATACAGTCACATAAATCCTTTATTCTCTTTTTCATGCATAGTCTTCATGAATACAGTAGAGATTAAGAGCTTTGGAAAACAAATTCTTCATCTTTTCTACACAACAGAAATAGTTGGTTGGCACTTTTAATGGACCTTGAGTACTCCTCTGACTTGGAGTGATTGGTCGGTGGGTCAGCTATTCAGTCTTTTCAGCTAAGACTGAACCAAAAGATTGTCAGCTGAGATCTGATGGTCAGCTGAGATGGTGCTTGTCACTCTTGCCTCAAGGGAAACTGGTTTATGTTACCAACTCATTTTAGAGGAGCACGAACTCATCCTCAGATAGTAGTGATTGTTGGTTCACTTCTCACTTCAACTTGAATCACATCAGTGACCCAGAGTGAAAGGCTCCACAAACTCAGCAAATCACCAAGTCATTCAGGACTTCACGGAGAGTGCAGAGGTAAAAGGAGTCTCAAAAAAGTGCCTAAAATTTACAAAGGACTTACCAGGGGTACATTAAGCTTTATTGTCTCACACACTTCTAAAGTACACAACTCCAGATTTGATAAGTGAGATCTATAGGTACAAAAGAGTAGGACACAGTTACAAAAATGAGTATTACAAATAGATATAGATGGCCACAATGTATTTTTTTAATTCTTTATTTCATGAGGCAAAGTATTCTTTAATAAAAGAAGTGTCACCCAGTTGAAGGATTTTAAATATTGAAATCCTAAACTTTTCATGTAAACAAAAGTTGAATTTTCCAAATATAACTGCATGATTTGTTGACCATAATGTGTGGACTTCTTTCATTTTAACATTGATATTTGTCATTCATATACATACCTCATATGTGTGTGCATACATGCACACATGCACGCATATGGATATAACTTCTGTACCACTGGAAACATAATTATCAGGGAGTTTACCTACCTTGGGAATAATAACAACAGTTATTATCACTCAGTTATACTTAGTGTATGCTTTTACCATTATGATGAACTATTTATTCTTTCTTTTATTGAGTGCTTATAATTATTATCTACGCCCATCTAGATGCTCGTTTTTGTATCTCTTTTATAGAAATTAGGTTTTTTGTTTGTTTCTTACTTTTCTAGATTATCCTTCGTTGTTAGCATTTGTTTAAAGTGATAGCTAGGGGATTTTTTTTACCTCATTATATCTAACCCAAGCATTTCTTATTCTCTTCAAAAAGCTTTTCTGAATTTTATTTAGGGAGCAATATTTTTTCCGGACTTTGATGTCTGATTTTTTTTTAATTCCTGCATTGGTTTTGGAGGGCAGGGGTGGGGGTGTTGGGGTTTTTTGTTTGTTTTTAATTTATGCCCCTGAACTGACTTATGGAAGTGATTTTTCTACCAATTAGTGTCTTTCTTAGATTTGTAGATTTTTCCTCTATATTGAAAATGAATTCTTCAAATTTTTGGATTAAAAATCCTTGGGCTAGACTGCTACGATAATTGCTGTACTAATCAAACTTGCCAGGCTAGTTTGTGAAATGCATCTGTGAAAATACAGATGCATTTCAGTTTAAGAGGAAGCAAATTAGTAAATTAATCCAAAAGATATATAGAGAATGATGTCTTTCACTGGCCATTAATGTCTAAAATCTTTCATTTCCAGGTTTTCAACATAATCTTCAGCAGCAGCCTCTAAAACATTCAATTCTTGGTTTCTGCCTGAGGTAACAAAGAAAATTAAAAATTCACTTGGTATTTATACTAGTTAAAGTTAACTACTCACCTCTCTACCAATTCTGTAGGCTACTATTAACCTTGTCTGCAGGAGGGTGGTGATTTTAAGAGTTATGACTGTTAATGACCTTTGAATGCACCAGCAGTCTCAGATCACTTACTCCCCAGTGTACCACATGACTCAGACTTTTCCAGATGGGAAAATGATAAGAAGACAAGGAAGATAGCAGGTCAATCTTGAGGCAGCCTCAAGAAAATTGCTGCAAAATGAATCGTGCAGGTCTGCAGTGCTTTACCCAGCATTTTTCTGTTGAAATTTATCAAGTCAAAGCTTAGTGACATGAAAGTGAATGAAATGATTGTGCAGTATGCTCTAAGAAGCCAGCTTAAAGGCTTTGTCCATCATCTCAGCTATAAACAAACAAGAGGATCCAGGAAATATTCTGCATACTGGTGCTATCCATAGCATTTTATACAGATTTGTCACATGATTAAATCTCATCATTAGTTACAGCTGTAAAATAAATAAAAAATCTGGTCCTTGAAATTTGTCAACAGTTTATTGGACGCTTATTGTCAATTAAATCAAACTGTTATTAGTGATATTTCTTCACCTGACTATGCTGTATTTACTGGTCTATATAATGAACTAATCAGTTTTACACAGATGATATACCTATAATGAGGGAGCATACACTCAAACGAGCACAGCATTGTTGTTAGGAAATTTTGCATCCTAGTTCAAATCTCTGAACAAATAGGAGAAGAAAAGAAAGGTAGTTTAGGCCACAGTCATCGAGCACCAGAAATCTTTCCTAAGCACTGGCAGCCCAAATTGTACTCTGTCTTTGTACAGATGAGATGTGTTTAGGAATCATGAGATTAAACTACATGCATTTCAAACTGCTCTGTTTTGTTTTCTGTATTTGCATCTTTCAGAGTTTGGTGTTCCAAATTTTGTGTCTCTGATAACTAGAAACTTTCTGTTTATTGCAATGAATCTCATGTTTATTGTGATACTGCTTCATGGTTCCCAGTGCTGTAATTATGAGAACCACACTGCTGCTGTATGACTCAGAATAGAGCCACTGGAGAAGAGCAGTAACATCCCACTCTGAACATTTTCCTTAGAGCTGGAGGAACAGATGTGATTCACCTGCTTTTCTTGCCTCCTCACCCTATTGCTCGCTGTCTTTGGGGAAACCTCTGAGCAGGGGGAGAGATGCAGAGTACCCCCCTTGCTGTGTGGGTTGTGCTGGTCTTAGAGGTCCTGGCAGAGGCAGGGAAGTCATGACAGTGGCTGTAGGGAGGTCTGCACTGCAGAGTACAAAGGCTGGTGGGATAACTCATGCTTCACTTCATCTAATGTACAGTGTGAATAAGCTGGCCGTGAACAGCAGGGGCATAAACCAGACTGCACTGCTGACATGGCGATTCACACTGCTCACGGTAACCAAGGCAGGACAGAAGCGGCCCCTCAGAACCTAATTCAGTAGATTCATAAAAGAGACAAACTGATAGGGAGGGAGCTGTTAATAAATTTAACATTATTTCTGATTAGTGTGACTTGGTAAATAAAGAGAACTACTGTGTAGTTTATTTAAATCGTTACATACATTGTTTGACAAATTGTAGTCCATATATTTCATATGAGAAAAATGGCTGGAATTTAAGTGGTGTAGGCAAGACAATTATAGAAAAACTCCACTCCTGAAAACTTTTTCTAAATGTTTTATCACACCCTAGGTACTAATATATGACAAAATCCTTCTGCTCTTAGTGCTGTCGCATTTGTGTGAGATGAAGGTTGTTGTCTCACCCACACAGACGATAGGATGACACTTTAATTGGAAAGTGACATTGTTGGGAACATTTATGAATAATTTAGTATGTCCTCCCCACTCATCTTTTTATATGTTCTTCAAGTCATTATTTTATTTATTATTTATTAAGAACTGACACTGTGCTGATAGCTGTACAGAATAAAGGAGAACACAAAGTCCCTGCACTTGTGGATCTTATGCAGCAAGAAACGTAGAAAGCTCTTTTCCATCCTGCTCATAATATAGTAAACACATTCTGGCTGTGTTCCAGAATTCTTCCTCTCTTGGAGCTTTTCTCTGCTGACAAATACAACAATAAAATTAATAGTATAAATATCTCAATATGAAGGTACTGTGAAGCTTGACTGGCTTTAAGGTTCTTACCCTCTGAGATCTTCATCTGCTGCTTTAGTTTCCTTTTCCTAGCAGAAATACACAAATGTTCATGTTGGACTGAAGTTAATAGAATTTAACAGTATTGATATCAGAGCATGTCATCAGAAAAAATTCTGTCTTTCTTTACAGAAAGACAAGGAGGAGCTTGAAAGGGCCTTTCAGGAGCTGATGCTGAAAGCTCCAGCTTGCAGGGAAACTGAAACTTGCTAACCTTTTACAAAACAAACAGTATGGTTTGCTTACTTTTCTCTCTCTCTCTTTTTTCTTTTTATTTTCATCTTCTTTTGCACCTGCATATCAATTTGCTTATGACAGATTGGATTAAAAGGCTTTGCCTTTATCTTTGGCCACAGAACTCTGGCACTGCAGACCCATGTCCTCTATTCAGGTCTGCAAGGCAAGCACACAAAGAAACCACATCGTATCAGTGTCTGGTTTGTCCATACAGTTCCTTCCTGATGCAGGACTGACTTGTTGATGTTTATTAATCTAGATACAATTCTTATCCTAATATATCTGTTACCAGTATTAAGTTGTTGGACATGAAACATATGACCAACTTTTGTTGTCAAAAGATGAAAAAAACCCTGATTAGACTAATGTGTTTAGGATTAAGTAGTTACCTGCAGTCTATATATTAGAACTTTTAATTCCTTTAAAGACTTAATATATTTTACCTTCTAGTATGTCTGCTTTTTAACTATGGGATTTTTAGCAGTTCACATTCAGAAATCTTCTAATCATTCACAGAGCATATTGAACATGTACTTGAGTATATCTTGGTGTAACAGGTGCACTTCCCTAGAAAACATTTATTTTTAGGGAATCTGATGCCTAAGGAAAAATATTCCACTACAGACAGCTGCATTCATGTGTTATGTCTCTATGTTGTGTTTCTGTCCAGAAGGGCTTTTTCCCTTCTGGAAATCAGCCACTTCTAGGATATCACAGTGTCCTCTACAGTGATTATGATACGGAGTTTGTGGAGGACTGAATGATATTTTAAGCTGAATCACTGAACCATCCAGATAAGACTTAGTTTAGAGGAGGAAGTATACCTGGGGGAGGCAGAGCAATGAGTAGAAGACTATTTGAGAAATTATTTTTTAAAATGTTCTTTTATTGATAGAAAACAAATTTCACCCTTTTCACACCACATCTTAACAATAGTACCACTGTTAACATTGTGGTCTCAGGCTGTGTCAGGAGAGGTTCAGGTTGGACATCAGGAAGAATTTTGTCACTGAAAGATTTGTCAGGCTTTGAAACAGGCTGCCCAGGAAAGTGGTGGAATCACCATCCCTGGAAGTGTTCCAGAAAAACTGGTTTAGTTGACATGGAGGTGTTTGGTCAGAGGTTGGACTTGATGACGTTTGGAGGTTTTTCCAGCCCTAATGATTCTATAATTCTATGATGTAAGGGCAAACTAAATTGAAAATGCAATTTTTACAGAAAAAAATACTAAGTTCTCCAACAGCAACAAACTGGTGATGAAAAATGAGAGGCAACATGCTGGAAAGGGGGAAATTTACAGAGTCCAGTGCAGTAGGAAGTCTCAGTGCAATGTGAACATGATGAATGTGCATGAAGCCTAATTATCTGAGAGTGAAAGGTCATCAAAATCAATTTGCAGCATGATGTACAAAGGTCATTATCAGGCTGAAATTTTCTATACCCATTGAAAATGCAATAAAGTATGAAGTGGATGCCTCCATAACTATGATTAGTAAAGAAAAAATCATTGAACCATCTGCCTAAAGTTTTGTCCTACCTTAGTTTTATTCAAAATATTGCAAGTAATGAGAGGTGGTTCTTTGGAAGACAATATTGCTGAAAGAATCCATTCATTTTCAGGATCTATAATGGTGACAGAATTGAAAGTATCGCTCTAAAATTACAGTCCTTCAAATCAATAGTGTAATATTTGTAATTTGTCTCTTTTTTTTTATTACAGACCACTTCATTATTATTTTTATTTTCAGTTTATGGAATGAAATATACTAGAATCCATCTTTTTCTTATCTGTGGTTAAATTGCTTACTCAGGGGTACAGATTGTCTGTTTTGTTACAACATTTCAGTGGCAAAACAACCCTTGTGCAAGCAAACACTGATCTGTATAGCCAGCAGAGAAGATATTACAATACCAACACCTAAACCTAAATGCATACTCAGAAATCTATTTATGCTGGTCCTGAAGGTAAATATAATCTATACAATAACAGTAAAAATGAGCTGATCTGTTAGAACAGGATGGCTAGCAGAAGGTTTTCCTTATGAAGTTTTTTGTCTGTTTGGACATGAGAGGTAAGCAGTCTATACAGGGAGCTGTCGTTCAAGAGGAGCAAGATGTTAGTCTGAGCATGATCACTCAAAAGTTAAATTAAGTTTTGAAAACTGCATTAATTCCCTTTTGTGTTTGCTTCCCTCTTTTTCTGGCACAAGGACTCTCCTTCCTTAATCCCCAATGAAAAAAGAGACACTTGAAGCAGATGAAGGACCATGGTGGATATGGGGTGGAGAGTGGCTGCTGACTACTAATTAGATACACTCATACAGAGAAAAATTTCTTCAGCTTTCCCACTTCGTCTGCATTGTGTTTTCCACTAGAAGTTCACATCAAAGGGAAGAAAATTAATCTCCTGCACACAAAGGTAGGTACCAAACCTGCCAGTGTTGCTTTAGGACAGACCCTTCTTGTGCAGGCTGCTTGAAGGGCCCACTGCAAGATCAAGGTCAGGACATGCTCACAGCCCCTCCTCTCTTCAGGAGCTTTGTAGATACCATCTCTGATGTCCTGAATATGTGTATTCTGTATCACCTAGAAATGGGGTAAAAATAGATACTGAGAAGCCTGTTTCTTTCCCACACAATATGCAGCCTCTGAAAGCATAATGTTATTCAATATTAATACCTTAATAACTGTTGTCAGCACACTTCAAACCATAAACAAAAGAAGCTCTTACTTGCCTGTATTTTCTTCCTTCTTTCTTTACTCCTGTGGTGTTTCACTGAATGGTTTGTTGCGCCTTTTCAGCACTCAGCTCAAAACTTAATACCCTAATAAAAATGCTGCTGTCATTTTGTTAACATCTCTCTTATTTTTCTAAAAATTAGAAGGATTAAATTGAGCCTTATGTTCTTTCAAAGACATATTTTTGAATGAGATAGCCACCACAGGATATTTCCCTTTGTGGCAGTCATGGAAATCTTCCAGACAAGGAAATGAGATTCAGCATTGCTAATGGGAAGATAAAAATATTCAGTATTTATTTTACAATTTGCTGATAATGAAGCAGACTGAGGGAATGATTGGTTGAATGCACTTGGAATAATAATAAAGGGCAGGGCAGATGCTGAAAGATATTTTCATGTTTCTTCTTCTAATTGATGTTTGTTTCTCATGTCCTTTGTGTGCATTTCCTGAATTAGTGTAGCATTCTCTGAGGGTAAATCAACCTAATTTTCCCCTCCTGACAGCTGCATCCTTGATGGTACTCAAGAAATAGTTCCAGACTTGAAACCTGGCAGTGAAGAGGCTGCACTGGACTGAACTGGTTCTAGATACCAGGCAGAGGTTGAGTTCTCTGCCTCTACACTGAGAGCCATCTGCAGTGGGCTGAAGATCTGGGTCACACAAAATCTGCAGGCCCTGTGCCACGCCTAACGTTAGGCTGTTGAGACCTTGATGCCTTCTCATAAAAACCCTGCATTTTACACCAAAGCTCACACACCTGTGGGTGGCTTGGAGTACTGGATACCTGGCAGGAAACTCCGCTTATTTTAAGGATCTGTTTTGACCAGGCAGTGGCAAAACCACTGTAGAGAATTGGCTTAGGGTCTCAGTGACAAACAGCCAGCCAGACGAGGGGAAAATGGCTTAGTGAAATCAGTGGGAGCAGATGGGTTGTGATCTCAGCCCCTCTGATACCTTGAAAAGTAAGTCTTCATGTTGATCAAATAATATTAGAAAACAACAATTATTTCACTTCAGTTATTAACAAAACTGTGTTGTAACTCTTAAGTGTTGAGTGCCTCAGTTACAGGTGCAGAAGTAAACAATGGCCTAATTTGGCCTAACTCCACCACTGAATTAAGTCTCCTCTCTACAACTAACCCCTGCAGTAGCTCCTGTTATACACATCTATGTCCTCGTGACTGATCAGTACCCACCTCCTGCAGAGACACATTTTGCAAGGGACCTTGGAAAAAGCTGATCTGTAAAAGTTGGCTGACTCGAGCTTTTCCTGCCGAGGCAGGCTACACAGATGTCATTTGGGTGCAAACAGGCTGATTACTTCCTTGTCTGAAGGACAATTCCCCATGTGAGAATTTCTGTATTGACAATGTGCTAGGGCTTCACTTCATCCCAAAGTACGGTTCCAAAAAGCACTCGGGAGAGGGGAAGGACAGGGAGGGGGGACAAGAGTACGTGCAATTCTGTGTTCTTCCCTCCTCCTGTATCTTGACATATTTCAGGACTTTGGCTCCAGGGAAATAATGTTCTACATTCAAGCATTATATTATAGGTTTTATGAATAAAACATGAATTTGGTTAGCCCAGAAGAAACATACTGTTTAGGAGAATTTATTTTTCCTTACCTACCTCAAATCCATGGTATTTTCTCCTGGATTTACAGTCCTGATAGCAGTCAACTTGCAGAGAATTTGGCCTTACTCACATTTCACAGTCATATTTCTTCTCATGCTCCAATCATGCAAATATGCTCTAAGTAAATAAATATTGCTTCAGGCAAAATTTTGATCTCAAGAAGATGTGCTTAACTTTGAAAGTGGAGTTGAAAAGTGATCCCAGGTATTTCATAAAGTCAAAATGAAATCAGGAAGATCTCCATGAGGGCACGTGTGCAGACAAGCCACAAGATCAATAGGTTTATTTGATGGGCAGATGTAGCCTTCAATGCTACATAAAACTGAAGGCTTTAAATTGCATTAACGAGACTACCCTGAGTGTGGAACTCACTATAAAGTAATTAATTCACTGTAGATTCTGATTGTTTTTACCAGCATCTGCCTCTCTGTAAGGCAAAATCATTGAGGTGCTAAGGCATTTTTGGGAGACATTAATAGCTAATCTCTGTACCTGTGCAGAGTTTACATTGCCACGATGGACAGGCATCACAGGGCAAAAATTAAAGACCAAAAGGCATCACTAATGTGCTATTCAGCTTACATGAAATGCTAACAGTCCCTTAAAAGTGCATGCCTGGAGCACAGAGCTTGCACAGTGAAACATTTAACAGCAGGAAATGCAGATGGTCAGCTTTATGGAAATTACAGTGGTCAGTGCTTGGTCAACTTTAATTTGCCACCACTGGGCATGAACATAACAATTCAGTGATTAATGACAAGATTAAATGCAAGTTCTCATGAATATTATACAGTATTCTAATATTTAACCCCCGTGAGATAGCCTGGGCACCCTAACATCCCTTTGTCTCTTTTGTTGCCAGTATTAAGGATTTCCCTCCCTCTACAGAAAATAAATTCTGAGTCTAATGAAACTGCTTTTTACCAGCATTTGCAAATACCGTGTCTCTTTTCTCATCTGGTGACTAGAAGCTCTAGGGTTCTTTTTGCCTCTGATACAAAGTTTCCATTCTGCATAGATTCAATCAGGTTTACAACTAGTTCTGACAAAACCAAAGCATTCTGTAAACATTATCTCAATATTTTATTTTCCTGTTTGAAAAGAAGTAAGGGTTGCTGGTGTCTTTGCAGTAGAGGGACTTACATGAAGGTTAATTTAACTGGCTCATTGCCTTTCAACTGAGGTCACCATGTTACTTCCTGTATCCTGTTTTCTGGTCCATTTCAAGCCTCACATCAATTGTTGACATGGAGCTTGTTGATGAACGTGCCCTAAGAGGACCATAAACCAATTTGTGGAGCAAATTAGAAGGTTATGAAAGCGATGACATACCCAGTGATTTTCCACTCTCTATCTTGTGTATGCATCTTAATTTCCAGATAGCTGCATCACAAAATGAAAAGAGTTAATAGCCTTCTTGTTCTTTATGTTGCCCTTCCCCCTTCTGTTAGGTTTCAGTGGACTATTTCAATAAAAGGAAAAAGGAACACTATTCACTAGAAAACAGTTATTCAGGTACGATAATTTGTACTTTATGTCATATTATAATGGTGAGTGTAAATTTTCCTTTGAACCATGTTTTATTAACATTTTTTTTCCACAGAGTTACATCAAAAGACTCTATAAATAAGTGATGTGCTCAGCCTGCCAGCTCTTACATGCATACCAATTACCTCTATTGGTTTCAGGACACGTAGTCAGTACTTTAAACAACCCAGATAATATTGCAAACTGAAATATTCAACATCTCCATCTTGGTATGCTGTCACCATGCAGAGAATGATTATAATTGGTAATCAGTTTCACTGCTGGTAAGTTGAGTGGCATGATGCATTTTATATCCATGCCTATGTCAAACTCAATTAACATTCTAACACAGTATATTTCAGACAGAGAGCTAATCTGAGGGAACAACACAATTATTTTTTTGATGTTCAAAATTCTCAGTTTCATGAAGAGAAGAAATTGAAGCACGAATACGTTTATTAATACTGTAGCATTTTCTATTTTTAATTCCAAAAGGAAGAGAGTACAAAATAGATCTTCCATCCCAAATTCCTGTTTTTAGTGGGGCGTGCCAATGACATGAGAAACTGCAGAAATAAAAAATGATCAGATTTTTCTTTTTCATTACACACTGCTGTATCAAGGTATGACATTCATTGTGATACAGTGAAGTGAAAAAGGCTTAATTCTTAAGAAAAAGATACTGATCTATCAAGGCCAATTTTTATTGTTTGGTTTTTTTAATAGTCACAAGCATCACAGTGCTTTGTCTAATTCCACATAAATGAACTCATAAACAAAATAATAAAGAGAAGGCTTATAAATGTAACCTCTTTAGAAGAAATGAGGAAGCTGAAGAGGGCAGATAAAAGCTGCAACATTATGGAACTCACCATCACTGAAAAATCTTGTCTCCACTCTCACAGCTCTCTTCCAGGTTATGCATTTTCCTATCACAGGTAACATCAGTTTGTAATAATGTAGCAGGCTTTATAGCACAGAGTGGAACAGATAAAACACATGAAATGTCTTTTAATAACAAACTAGCAAAAAGCCCCAACTCCGGCTGCTAGATACTACGGGACGGTCTAGAGTAGTCGTGTTCCACCCATGTTTAGTTTGTTGTGTTATCAGACAGATGGTCACAACTTGCTGATCCTGACTGTCACTGCCCTGATGAAAGCAACATCATTTTGCTGAGATATCTTCTCCATGTGGGCTCTTGTATATGCCATATAGTAGTTCCATGGTCTTTATCATGTATCCATCGAGGGATGCACACTCTGAAGTTACAGAACCACACAATACCTGAAGTTGGAAGGGATCTGTCAAGGTTATTTGGTCCAACCCCCCTGCTCAGATAGAGTCACCTGGGCCAGGACCAAGCTCAGACAAATTTTGAATGTCTCCAAATAAGTGGGAGGAAGGAGAAACACCCAAAAAAAGGGGAGAAAGAAAAAACACCAAAAAAAAAAAAAAAAAAAAAACCAAAAAAAACAAAACAAAAAAAAAAACCAAAAAAAAAACACCAAAAAAAACCAACCAAAAAAACTCCAAAACAAAACAAACCCCAAACAAAACAAAACCAGCCAAACAAAAAAAACCAACCAAACAAAAAACCCCTGTTGCTTCACTCTTCCTTCTTAAAGCAAGTTTGTGGGGGCTTTTTGAGGGGCAGGAAATATTGGCAAACATGAAAACATAACCTCTCTGCTAAAACAAAGAGCGATAATTCTGCAGTTTAAAAAATAAGCAAAAATTTGGTAACATCTACTTTGATTCTTTTGAGAGAGATTGGTGGCAGCTGAGATTGGCTGAAGTTAAAATAAGTGTAATCATATTTTTCTTGAAGTAATTGGATCAAGTCTTGAGTCTGAAAAGCTGTCTTGGAAATCCTGAAGGAGCAAAGCTGTCTGACAGTTTTAGCATAGTTAAATCTTTCTCAGGAATAATATATATTTACTTTTTTGTACATCTATAAATTACTGCTCATTCACCACAAAATTGTCAAGATAAAAATCCTTCACCAGCTTGTAGAACAATCAAAAAGTTCCTAGCAGTTTTTGCTAGCAGACTCAGAGTTATCCCAAATGACTTTTTTGATCTTCAGAATATGAAGAAATTGTTGTTGAAGTTACTGACCTCAGCTTTAAGT
This sequence comes from Daphoenositta chrysoptera, assembly GCA_013397915.1. Lineage (NCBI taxonomy): Eukaryota > Metazoa > Chordata > Aves > Passeriformes > Daphoenositta > Daphoenositta chrysoptera. Next base: position 255,484 of record VZRO01002536.1, read on the forward strand.
TGTGTGAGCAGGACCATACAAAATAGACTGTAGGAGAATCCTTCCTGAGCAGAATCCTGAAAATTTGACTATTTCTGTCTTTTGATCCTCCAGAATAGAGAAGTGCAACAGAGCATGTTGTAATGAAACCTGACCAAAGACTGACATGCCTGGTTTCTGTGTCAAAAAGTCTGGTCCACTGTGAATTTTTGTGAACTGCAAGTAGAAATATCAGAAGAACATACATTTTATTTCTGGAAGAAATAGAGGCATGCTTTGCTATTCCACATTTTCACGAAAGATGGATCAGGATGTCAAAAACTCCTATCTTTACATTTCAAGAGAAAGACAAGTGTTCTTTTCATTGCTCTGTCTCCCCTCCTCTACAATCACAATTTCAAGGTTATGCTCTTCTATTCAGTTCTGCTAATACCTGTAGGCTGGTGCAGACCTTTCCTGAACAGAGTATAGACTATAATCTTTATGATGATATACTGTTGTCTCTCCTGTTCTTAACCATTGAAGCCTAGATAAAGTCTTCATATTACCTGATGAATTCATCAGAATAATTCTGTACTTATTGGAAGCTGTTCTGAGAAGTTATTGATATAAAGATAATTCATCATTTTCTGGGTACCAACCGTGTCTCTGGTTTGGACATATTGATTTTCCTTACACCATTTGCTATGATGATTCCTTTGAGAGTATCAGCATTTGGTAACAGGACAGAAAACAGGTATATAAGTCAATTGCTATCTTTACCTCAATAGAAAATTTCAACACATTATTAGTTGTTTTTGACACGTAAATGAAATGTTCCATTAATATTAACATGTTATTATTGTGAGAAATAAGCTTTCTACCTTTTTCTTTATTCAAAATATGCTTTACATGAGCAGTCTGGCTGCAAGCCATGGGGAATAATGTTTGCACTATATCATTGCAAAGAGTTTTTCTCAGTGTTAACTTAGCTGTTCCTGAGAGGGGCAAATAAACCTGATGTCACATCTGACTACTCTATTTCCCTGAAAAGCAATATATTCAATATGGCAAGAGCCCTTCTTTAGGCAGTGCCATTTACACAGACCATGTTTCTATTTATCCCAAGACTAACTTGCAACAGCAGTGCAGAGTATTTTGACTACAGGGCTGATTAATGTAACACATTCATAGCAGGACTCTAGGCAGTGCAGTTTCAATCCTTGACACTGGTTTAGTATGTACGGTATATTTACTCAGTGGCAGAATTGTCTGTGCTTTGAATATTGCCACAGATTAGGTTCACTTTAAAATTTTGAGGATTTTTTATAATTTTGCATCTCCAGGGAACGTCTGAACACTTTTTCTCTCTCTTGATAATGGTCTTCATCTCAGTAGGAGCAGAAAGGATACAACGTCCATTGTTCTCCAACAGACTTCTATGGTTGCTGTGGACTTAAGAGTATTCATGTGACATATTTGCTTTAGTACAGGGAGCTGAATCCAGTGTACTGTGAGAAGACCATCTAATTCTGTCAGTGGCCTTATTAAATGGTATGGTTGGAGAATAAATACATGAAATCAGATCCTGGAATCTGAGAAGATTATTATTGCTATAATGTTAATTAGGAAAATAGTAAAAACATAACAACCTGTATCATATCTGCTGCACTAATTTCTGGACAATTTTTATTATTTAAAAGATCCAATGCTGCATTTTAAGTTGCAGATGTGTTTGCATTCAGTGATGGCTGGGAATAATAATAAGGAAGATTTTGCCATTACCAGGAATCCCTTTTTTGAGGCCATTTCCCCTCTCCCTTATTTGTCTTCACTCATCAAAATGGGACAGATTATATTTAATTCTCATTATTTCATAGTTTCTTTTCTAAATTATATGTTACATATACTATATGTATATATATGATAGTATATATATATGTGTATACATATATATATATACTATCATACAATGGCTTAAGGTGACAAAAGAGATTAAAAGAAAATTTAGGAATGCAGCACTGATTGTAAAATAACCATGGTGCCAAAACATTTCTGCCCATAAATTAAACTTCCTTCTTTTCTAAAAAACAGCCTTTGAGATCAGTGGCCTCATCTATCAGACTCATCTTTCATTTCCTTTTTGCTTTTATCATAGTCTGGACTCATAAAATATATAGGAAATAATAGTTCACATTAAAACAATGGCAGAGAAGGCATCCATGGGACTTTTATGCTAAAATGATTCATTATTTCTGTGACTGTTTCAGATTTTCAGAATTACAAGTACTGACCTATTTGAGTATCCTTGTATCTGCATTTCCAAAAAACATGACACAGACCTGACCTCCTTTGCAAGTAGACTGTGCATATACTTATGTTGCAGACTTTTCTGCTAAAATATTTGTAGAAAGCTAATTTCAGCCTGGAAAGCTTTGTGAGAATGATTATATTATGCATACATTACACAAGATTTTTTCTCACAAATATCCAGCAAAAAATAGAAATAATATCATACTATTCCTGAGATCAATCTTCATTACATCATTTGCACATATTTAGAAACTGAGATCAAACACTCATAAATAAGTGACTTGTGATTAACTCAGAAGGTAGGTAACTTTTTACAAATTTTTGTGATATTTAGCTGACAGTATATCTGGCATGTAATGCTTTCTTTACAGAAATTTCCTAAGTGGTGCCAGATATTCTTCCACACTAATTGTTATAACTTCTTGTACCTGCACTCTTCAATTTCTACAATTTCCCCTCCAATACTTGTCTCCACTATTTCGCACCTCCTCTATTTTATTGCACCCCTTCATTACAGACCTTCATCCTCCGTCACATGCCACAACCAGCTTCATGTTTCCTTCAGCTTCATCTCTGTGTCACACAAGTGCTCTGAACTTCTCTTGCTTTTTAGTTGACTTCACAACATCCGCTCCTTAAATGACATCTACAAGCAATTATCAGGTCAGCTGCGGGACGTTAGCATCTAGTGATGGACAATTTAGCTATTTTTTTTTAATTATCATGTAGTTCTTTACAGAAATACACAGAAATATGTGTAACTACAATTTTCTTGTGCTTTATTTAATGACTTCCTCTCTTCATATTCATGATATAGTTATTCTTTTTTTTTTTTTTTTTTTTTTTTTGATTGATGATGGTTTCTCATCTATTTCTACATCTTTGGAACCTAGTTATATCTGCAGCTTATGAGATAACAAACTCAATAAATATTAAAAAAATGTTCAAACTCAATAAATATTAAAACAATGTTCAAACCATTAGCTACTGTTAGCAAGTTTATGCACATCATGTCAAAATAAAGATGTAAAGACAGGTACCCTGACAAAAGACAGTTTGGGGTTGTGGCAGCCTCTCCAGAGGCACTTTCCTCAAGACTTCCAAGAAACAGTAAGAGACATGATTAATGGCAGATAGAAACTTGATAGCATTTGTTGGGGTTGGTTTCATTTTGCAAATGAGGGGTATCCCTGCCTTCTCCCATGGAGATTGACAGCCACCCTTCCTGTACTGACCCGTGCTTATGTCAGGGTTCCCTCTGGGTGTACTCATTTCAAAATATCCGTGTGAGATGAGGAAACACAAGGTTTTATTTGCTTTCCTGGAAAGTTATGTTGCATGTAGGGACCTCAGCTGGAAAGACCCTCAGCCACTGTCACAAGATCACCCAGGAAACAGGAGATACTTGGAAAATAGAGAACAAGGCTCTGTTGAGGGATACAGTTTTCCTGATATGGGTCAGAATGGGCTCCCTCAAGGCTTGTACTTCTTGGAGAGACAAGGTTTAAGTGGTGGGAACTGCAGCAGTGCAGGATGTGGGAGAAGGCTGGGGACTCACGGAAAATATATGGAGCCACCCCTGACACTGACAGAAGCAGCACAGGAAAGAACACTTGCCCTGATCCATGACTGTCAGCTAGAGAAACACAGGCAGATCCTGAAGAGCTGTGTTTAAGAAAGGCCCCAGCTGCCAGGGCTGAAGATGCCCTCTGGGGAGGACATAGTGTGCCAGAGGGAGACAGGAGCCCCTGACAGATGGCAGCCATGGGACACACACGCCAGGACAGGGACACCCCCAAGGGACCATGGGGAACCTGCACCAGGCCAGGAACATCCCTGAAGGGCTGTGGCCAGGGAGGACCCTGTAACCTGTGAAAACGGGGAGGTGAGCATAGGAGTAGGGGAGGACAGGTGCCCAACTGAATGTTTGTGCTTGTGTTTGTGCTTGTGCTTGTGTTTGTGTCTGTGTCTGTGTCTGTGTCTGTGTCTGTGTCTGTGTCTGTGTGCATCAACACGTGCACCTGTTTTCCGGGCAGTTTGACCTGAACCTGGCCAGAAGTTAGACAGTAGGCTAGGAGAGGTTGCCTGATTAAAGATGCAGCTTGCTCCAGAGCTGAGACCAGTGGCAATGGAGGCATCTGCCAGGTGCAGGCAGCTCCCACCAGCAGCCAGGCAGCAGCACACAACGCGCTTCCAGCACTGCCTCCTCCTTCTCTCCCAAAACTCCTGTGCCCTCTGCACTGCACTGGTGCCACGGCTCGCATGTCACGGGAATAAGTGCCTGAGACAGCAGCATGCAAGATTGAAGTTTACTTTAATGTTTTCTTCTTCCATAACCTTCAGACCTTTCAGCTTCTTCAAGCTTCAAATGTTTTTCCAGTGGAAATTTCTAAGTAGGGTCTGGGAGGAGGAGGGGAGAAAATACAGCCTGGAGACAGAAATTGTATTGTAACATGACAACATACAGGAGATGGTCCAGAGCCACAGGATACATTGTATGTAGCCTCACATGAAAATTGGATGCATTCATTTTGTCAGTTTAAAAATACAAAGTTGTGAAAACATTAACAAACAGCACAATCTTGGACAAAGCTTGTTCTCTAATAGAGGGTCATGTATGTGAGCAGATAAATAAGGGCTGCTTTGGGTAGAAACCTCACTGAAGTACGACTGCCAAGAGCGCAGAGGGAACACAGCTGGCTTTATAGGACGGCTGTGGCATCCTCGGACTGCAAAGCCTTGCTGAACCCTGTGAAAGCAATGAAACCAACCCACTAAGTGGTTAATGTCCTGTCACATACCTCTGCTTACCCCTGTCAGATACTCCCAGACGTTTATATTGCCCATGCATGACGGTCAGCCTGGGACCTGGTGGTGTAGACAAGCACACTGTCAGGAGACAGATCAAGTAATTCCTCGCTGAAGACAGATCAAGTAATGTGTTTTAGACAAGAGCAGCACAGGGTGTGCAGACCTGCAGTCTAACTATAAAGACAATTTAATTTGTTATTCTCAAACCGTTCTTTTTAGTCCTTCTTCCTCTCTCTTCATAAATACAATGTATTTTTCAAACACCAGGCTTAGCACTGTTGTAAGGGGAAGACTGATTACACTGGCTGTAGCTAAGCAGAAAGTCAGGAATTGCTGAAGGCTGCAAGAGCTAAACTCACACTTAATAAATTGAGCCAAACCTACCCTTGCCACAAACACGCTATCAGCAATGCTAAATGGAAACACATCTTTATAAGGCAGGGAAATTAACTAAAATTACATGCTATGTTTATAAGCATCCTGATGTCCTTCCAGCTTTGTGCTGAAATACTCCTAAACAGAGCTGGTCTCTTCCCTATTCTCTGAAGCTAAAAAGCTTCTGGCCTCTTTATGTTCAAACATGGTTTTTGAATATAATGGAAAAACTGCAATGGTAAGCATACTATATAGCACAATTAAAACCTGTATTTAGTTATTTTTAAGTTGCAGATATTAGGGGTGGAATGTCTGCCTTTTGGATGAATCAAGGGAAAATTTCTCTAAGGGGATTTGAGAGGAGTTTTTTTTCAAAATAATAGAATAAGAAACTTCCTATCATTAGGACTGGACACAAACATTAAAGAGCAACCCTTGGAGAATATAGTAAGGGCTAATCAGGTGCCTCTTCATGTGTTTTGGGATATTCCACTGCAGTTTCTCATCTTTGCTTCCCTTAAAACAGTTAAAGCCCTCTCATAGCTCTGGAAAATAACCATTTACTCATACGTTATTCAAACTGACCATACACTTGTCAAGTTGACAGGTTTTTGTCCCCCAAAGGAAAATCACAGTTGCAGTTTCTCTCACAGTACATAGATGGGGTGTAATAAATGCAGAGGAAAGTGGTTCATTCTGGATGCCAGACACACACAAGTACCAGCTTTCCTGTCCTTGTCTCCCTTCAGACAAAAGACCTCAGCACAGAAAACACAATGTCACCCAGAACCTGTCCAGATTAACCAATTATACACAAGTTGATAGCATCCCTGAAATCTTTTCTGTGTAACTTTAGACCTGTTTTGGAAATGCTCTGATTCCCAGAAGACTTAAAACAAAGAGAAACAAACACTCGGCTTGGGTCAGAAAGCAAGCGCCATTGAGCACAAAGGAGATGAATGAGATCTGTGTTAATATGGAACATCCATTTATCACCCCCACCTGAACACACAAAGGTAATTTGTAAAACCACAATGTTTATTAAGTCAACTACAAACAGGTGCACTTGAAAATAATATGACTTCCATGATCTGCAGGCTTATGAAAGAGATGAAACTTCTTAACTTTGTTTAATCTCCCTTCCCCCTTTTTTTTTTCTTTTCCTTTTCTTTTACTTTATTTTTCTTTTCTCCTATGAGGTAGAGTAAAGGAACTATTAAGGAAAGAAGATGCAGTTTCTCCAGGGTCATACCACGGTATTAAAAGTTCTGAGCAAACAGCATTGCCATCAAATGAGCAAAATAACTTTTTGTTGTTCAGTTTTTATTCCTATGTACAATGTACTATGTACAACATATGCACTCAGTTCTAACAGCCTCTGGCCTGTTGTCTCCTCAAATGAGTGTCTAAGAAGCTCAATTATACATCTGTTATTAAGCTTGCTTATTTCTTATCTGATAAATTATAAATCAAGAATTATCGTAGAAATTGTTGAAATTACTTGAATAAATGGAATATTGATTTTAAACTAGATTATTTATGTACATGAAAACTTCTTCAGTGGGCAAAGGTTTGAAGGTTTGGTCTCTCCTTCCCTTCTCCTTCTCCCTTTCTTTTGCTCCTCAAGACAAAGCAGTATGATTAGTTTAGTCTTTGTGAGCCATGTTTTTAGGCTTCTTTTACGGACCAGTTGGAGGCAGATTAGAAAGACATCTCTCCTTAGAGTGAGGTAAACAGAGCTAAGACAGTGGCAGCACTAAGCAGTGGTGTTATATCTCTTCTCTTAGTCATCCATATAGTTTGTGCATCCTGATATTTTAAGTGTTTTCTTCGCAGTGACAGAACACTGTGGATTCATGTTCTGCCATGATTAAGGAGAACCTGTCTAACTGTGCAGTACTGCCACTGAGCAGTTGTTCCCTGTCCCACATTGGAGTGACTCACTAAGAACAATATTCTGTAATCCTTCTCTTTTTCTCTTTTTGCCTTTTTTTTCCCCCTGGCTATTTATCCAGTTTGTCAGAATCATTTTGTATTCTAAAGTTGCCCTCCAGCACTTGCCACTGCTTTTAGCCTGGTGTCATCTTCAAATGTACTAATTATACTCCACTCCATTATCTAGGTCATTAGTGACTGAAATAGTATGAGATTGGGAGCGGAGCTTTGGGGAATCCCCACTTGATTCTTCTTTTCTGTTTTTGCAGTGCTGTTAGTAACTCTTTGGTAGGTTAATGCAAGCACGGGATACTTTCACTACGCCTTTTTTTTCCCCAAGTTCTTCCTTGAAATTTAGTGGTAGTGTGACCTCTCTAAATGAGGGTCTTAATGTTTCAGTTGCCCAAGTGGTTTGAAAGTTGTATACAACCCTCGGAATAAATCCTCATACTTCTGAATTCTTGCTGCCAAATAGTTTTGTTCCTCTATTTTCTGTAATTAGGTAATGCTGGTGTGACTGCCAGGTAGGCCCTTGCTATGCTGATGCAGAATAAGGAAAGTACATGAAAAATTATCCTCGTGTTTAAAAGATTCCTCTTAAAAGATACTCATAATCTCTTGTTACTATCAAAAATGCTTTCTAAAACTTTGTACTTTCAGGAAACTACCTGTTTGTGGTAAATCTCTGCACACCTACTTCAAAAATTTTGGTTCAAAATGGTGTTTGTGAGCACTGTTCTTTTATTAAGAAATAAACCTTTTCCCAGCAATGTAGTGATGATGCGATTTGTTCGCTGACTTTGTTAACATTTAGCGAGTAGAATAGCAGAATCTCATTTCAGAGAACAGCTCCATAATTTCTTGCACCTACCATAAAAACAAGCAAATTGACACCCTGCCAGGAGTAGCCAGAGGAGATCTTAGGAGAGAGTTCATAATGATACTGTTGCCATATTGCATGTCTGTAAATAATTCATTAAGTCAACCACCCTTTTGTTTTAAGCAAACATGAGCAGATGCCTTCCTAAATTGGATGCAGACAACAGTTTTCAGCAAAACATTGTTGTAATATGACACTTAAAAAGAGTAACATTTTTCCTTTACTGGTTTTTGAAGCGTTATCCACTCTGATAATTCACAGTGATTACTTCTGCTACACATCAAGTCCTTCATTGTTTTTCATCTACGTTTTCCACATTTTTGCTGTGTGATAGATTTCACAGTTAACTGTAGCATGGTGAAAATGAAACAAATCTGCATGCAGTTAAGAGAGCTGAGTTTTGAAGAAGCCCAAAATACTAATATTAATTATTTAATACAAGACCTGGAGTTCAGATGTTTGCTTTGTATTTAGAAAACCAAAAATCCTCCTCCAGGCGTTTAAGTCTTCTCTATGCTTTTAATTAAAAGACAAGAAGCAAGAAGTTTGGGGGTCCAAACAAGAGGTTAAAGCTAGTGTTTACACAGGCAATGACTCATCACTACTCAGCTTGTAGAGACAGGTCACACCTTTAAAAATTCCATTTTCATACTGTGTGTATAAATGTGTGTAAAATTCAGTCTTGTCTGTAGTTGTTGTATCTTTTTACCAGCTCACTGGTGTGAAGACTCACATACAATTAAGAGGTGGTGTTTTATTTTTGCTATTTATACTTTCAATTTTGGCAACCTCCTTTCTTGTGAACAATTTTCTGCATATAAATTCTTTGAGCATGAGCTCTCCATACATGCATTTCTCTATACGGATTTCATTCCAAGTTTGTCTTCTTTGAAAAAACTTTGAAAATAGGAAATAAGGATCTGCATGTATCAAAAAGTAAGTTCTGAAGAGTGCAATAAAATGTAATTAGTTTAATATTTTTCAAATATGTTTAACTTTGTTACTCTGAAACACTTGTGGCAAGTTTTGCACCATCTCAGTAAATCATTAAATTACATTTCAAGTTTCTACAAAATCAGCTTTGCATTAAAAGTTTAGAAAATTCTATAAGGGCAGCTCCAAGGTATGTTCCATCTATTATTTACTAGTAAATAAAATGGAACGTGTAAGCATCTTGATTTTATTAGTCCAATTGATGTTTCAGTGCCACTACAGTTTTGATTGTTTCATAAGACTCTGAGTCATTACCCTAAAATCCTTCTTCGTATGAATTACGTAACTTTTACAACACAAAAAAGTGCTTGAAAATTACTTTTCCGGGGTTTAAAGTATAGTTAGACACTACATGTTTCAGTTAGTCTAGTTGAATCTGAAACAATAAAGGGAGAGAACCTGCAGTGAATTAGACCTTCATTTTTCTGTCAGTATCTCTTATGCTCATTGTAACACCTTCAGCTGTCTCTTTTTTTTTTCCCTTCAACTTTTTCCAGGGGAGACACGCAAAATGCCATGGGTGAATATGGCATGGGTAGAAAATGTAATTGGGAGAGTCTTAGGGTCTCGTGTCGGGAGGAATTTTTATATCCTTCTAATCTCACAGGTTGCAGGACATCATCTAGTTATTTTTGCACTAATGTAACAGTGCTTATTGTGACCTCAACTCAAGAGAAATTATTTAGATGCAAAGTTTCTAGCCTTCCGTCAGTGGTACATTATTGTTATACTCAACATTGTGGCATTCATCAAAACATTTGGGTTTAATTCACACCTCTAACCATGAGTCCTCTGAGGATCTTATTTCTCATATGAGAATAACAATGTAGACAATGAACGTACAGGTGCAAAGCTAATTTTGTACTTAAGTATCATCAGGTTAAGGCCTTGGTAAAAATTAGAAATACTTTTATAGTAAAAAGTCATAATGTTTTTCCAATTATTACCGATAGTGTAGATGAATTTTTATTCATCCATAAAATTCTCCACACTGATATGATTCACTCTTACAAATAGGTTTAAAATGTTCAATTAACTTTAAAATATTCCAAGAGAAAAATCAGTTTGGCAGACTGGGGAGACTAGAGGGGCTGGTTCAAATCGTTAGATATTTTTTTGTTATGGGCAGGGATGGGGACTAGTGGGTTGTGAGGTCAGATTTATCATTTGGGGTATAATAAATGATTTAATTATTCAAACATAGCCTGAAAGTTTGTAATTTATGTCAGATATATGATATGCTGATTTTTCTAATTGCAACTGAAATCTCTTTCAGAAAGATTTGCAGGGTTAATAACCTCCAGCTATTTTAAGTCACAGTCAATCTTCATGGAAGCAGCACAGAGATTATACAGAGGGTTGGTTTTCCCTGTGGTTACTGCCTTATATTTCAAATATAAGGTGTTTGATGAAAATAGTATTCTCACACTTTGAGAAAGCTCAGAAGGTTATGACTTCATGCTTCTCTGTCTCTTGCCCCCACCCTCTTTGCTCCACTGTTACGCGAGGAAGAAAGGCTGTTACCCTGTGTCAGCCAGAACTGAACAAACGGCTTTGGGTTAAACAGATTCAATTGCCAATCATTTGGCTTCAATTAGATTTCACTTACTGTGAGCCCAGTGGAGAGCCCTAAGCAGTCATCCGAGCATGACTACATTTAAACCACCAAACAGACAAGAAGCATGTATAGATGTCCGCAAGAAGACAAACTCTTTCTTTGAAAATGGGTAGTCACACATCCCAAGTGATGAACAGTAAGGAACAGGTTCCTAACCTTGTGAAGTATTAGAAGTCTAGATGAAATACTAACTTTGGAACATTCTCTAGGATATATGATTTGATGTCAATGAGATCAGCATGTTGTCAATGCTGTTTAAAATAGCTCTGAGTAAGTCACACTGTTTCTTCTCCATTTAGTTATTAACTAAATCAAACATTGTCATAAATTACTTTCTAGCTTACTTTTTCAATTTAAAATAGAAATTTCCTAGGCAGAAAAAAGTGTCATGTCAAAATATATGCTGCAGGCTTGCTTTTTGTGCTTCATTTAGCAGAGTAAGAAGGGAGAGTACCTATAACTAAGGAAATTTAAGTAGTGAGGGGATGAACAACCCAGTCCCTTGAAACAAAATAATAATTTTGCTTTCCACTTTCTTGTCAAATACTTCACTTTTTCTTTTCTTATGAAACTTCAGTGGTTTTGATCCTCAGAAATCTGGTTCACCGAGAACACTGACCACTGCTTAAATTTAACTTAAATTTAGAAAATCCATGCTGTTTTAGCTGAACATACCATGATAAAGGTATGGCACCATAAGATGCAGATGTGGCAGCGAGTTCATCATGTAAGCTGCTTTGAGAATTCCTGGTCAATAGCTTCTCCAGCACAAGCCATCTTTTCCCAGTAAACAGGTCTATCACAAAGGGTCACTTTTAATTCAAAATAGCAGTGGATATGTTACTGGAATCCATGAAGTCTCCACAGAGGCACAAGTTAAAAATATAGCAAAACAGCGTTTCATTGGTGATCACTTTTCTTAACTGCACAATAGATATGTGCCAATGTTCTGTATCTCTTGTCAAACAGTTTTTGTTTTTATTATGACTTTAATGCTAACTTGCTGAATGACTCTAGAAGGAACTACAAGGGAAGTAGGGAACCTTACCTCCTAGTCCAGTCTATGAATGAGGAGGAAAACTTTTACAGTTCTTCAGAGAGAGAATTTGCTGACATAGTAAAACTTCACAGCTGTGCCTTGTTCAGCTTAGGCAAAATATTTTTAAATTTTCTTGGATGCATACACAAGATGAAGTAGACACACGCTATGCTAGAATTCTGAAACCCCAGCTACACCATAAATACATTTTCGTCAGTCTTGTTGATTGCCAAGACCAAGATTATTTCCTCCCTGTTTTGGAAAGAATGTAACTTCTTCTTGTTTTTTATTGACGATAAACCACAGCCATCTTTCACTGCCCTTGTATCTCCATTATGTCTCACACAGGCTTAAAAGAGGTCAGGATTTTCCTTTCTCAGTACTTTATATATCAGACAAAGCCCATGATGTGATATGGTTTTTCTTCTTTTTTTTCTTTTTTTGGAAAGACAAAATTATTTTTTGTTCTACAAAGACCGCATGCTCAATTCCTGTATTAATCCCATTCTTTCTTCCCAAACCAACTAGTCCTCTGAGGCTCTCTAAATTCACACATCTGGCTGCCAGGTTCCCACAGTGACCAGAGGAACTGGTGTTGGCTTATCTAAAGTGTTTTTTCTCAACATGACCTCCTCTAACACTTCATTATGGCAAAACTGTTATTTAGTTTCCTGAAGACTATTGCCATCTGTATGTTTCATAGCTTATAGAAAAAGAAAGATGGTCTTGCAGCCTTAGTATAATAGTTAGGCCATATTTTTTTTCAAAATTAGTGTCTGTAGTCGGACTGTTTTAGATCCAATTTGTGAGTACACACTAAATTTAGTCACCGTGCTACCTGCTATTATTTTCTACAAGGATAGCAATAGTTTCACACTTGTGTTCACTGAGTATATATTTTCCCTGCAAATACCTGAAATCTGCAGTGGGCTACAGTCTGTCCAGTTCTGAAGACTATTTTACATCAGTAAAAGAATCACTAGAAAACGTGTGCCAAAAAGGAGATTTTTTAACATTTAGAAGAAAATTCTTCCCCTCGTTGTTCTTATAAACATCACATGAATCCAGTCATTTTGCTGGTTGAGTTATTCTCTGCTTTGCATCTCCCAATTAGCAGTACTGAGTGTTTTCTGCTGCCTTGTCTTAACTGGAGATGAAGAAGGCTGATGTTTATATTTTTAGCTTCTTCACAACAATAGAGTATTATGGCTCACTTTCCAGGAGAGAAGAATCTCTGCCAAGCATAAGAAGGGGAAAGTGAATGCGGCTTAAAAGAGTTGCCAATTTCTTTTCAGATTTACTAGACATGTGGTATGCATTAAGACATCGAAGCAGCTGTGGTAAAAATGGTGGATGTTCTTAACCTGTAATTGATTTTAAATTCCCATATCTGCAAATAAAATTTGTAGAAAAGTTTTGAGGTTTCCTTTTGGCAGCTAGAGTACATAAGCTGTCCTAAAGTAGTACTGGCTTTTTGCTAACACCTTGGAACTTGAATCTAGCCTGAAAGTTGCCAAAATACATCTATTTTTTCTTGGTTTAATCTCCCATAAAATTAAATGTTTGAATATTGTTCCTAAATTGCTTCTCTGTCTGGGCAGTGAGGGAGCTTATTTTGACATGCTGCATTTATTTAGCATGAAGAAGACTGAACATTAGCTGACTCCTTTATACACTGACTTAACGGATCTGACTCTTTAGCACAGTACAGCTATTTTGTACAGCACTGACAGCATTTGTCATAGTCCTGCTCAAGCTGATGAAACTTTTTTCGGTATAAGCATGATCTGTTGGAGCCACAGAAACTTTGCTCCACTTACTGTTAAGGCAAGGAAAAACTATTAAGGTGGGAAAAAAGGTGTCATTGTCACCTGTGGCTAGATAAATTCTTTGTCCTAGGGCAGCTACCTATTATGTAGACAAGTTTAATTTTATCTTTAACTGGCATCTAGTTTGATGTAATGATATGCCAAGCCTTTTGAGGTCCTGTATGTGCTTCTGAGGTGCCCTACACGCTAATTTTCCTCATGGAGGAATATGGCTCTTTAGCACTGTTAAAGCACACTGCACAGCTTCAAAGCATATCTCTTGGTTAGCAATGTTCACTGAACTTTTCTTTCTTTACATTGTAAAAGACTCCATGTATCCGGAGTGTCATTTTGCTGGGAGTTTTTGTTGTTGTCATGTTCTCTTTCTTTTTGATCCCCTTTCATCTGTATCATTTGATCTAAATTTTCATTTCTTGTAGCAGTTTCTGCTTAAGCTCTGGAGACCAAGATCTTCTTTCCAGTTGCTTCAGATGAACTTTACAGCATGGTACTGGTTGTTGCTCTTTGTACGTTTGCTATCTTCAAAGAAAACAACTAACTAAGGCACTAAAGAATCACTCATTTGTATGCAAAGAAGAGGCCATGCAGGCTGAAGAGCAGCAAAATATTGAATACTGTAAGCCCTAGGTGCAAGCTTTGTTAGTAAAATTTAAGAGTTTGTATAACCATCATAAAATGCTGCATAATAACGTGTAGGGTATTGAGACACTTCATTTGGTTGTTGGGAGGGGTGGGGTTTTCTGCATGTTTTCTTGCCCTTCTACTCCTTTTTGCACCTGCCTATTCTAGCTGAGGAAATACAGATTTCTGTTTACTTTTTGCCAGTCCTGATAATAGTGAGAAAAAAGAAAGAAAAGTCATCACTGGAGAGGAGGCTGGTGCATGTCAAAAAAATCACCAGGCTCTGTTGTACTCCTACGGCTGAGTAGTAGGGGTTGCACAATAAGCAGGAAAACATAACTCACCCTTGATGTAATGGGAAAGTGAGCAGCAGAGTTGCCTTCCTCCACTGCAGAATTTTCTAGGGTATTTACAATATTTTCTGGTCTTCCTGATGATAAATCTTTCTAGCCACTCATGTTGTCGCCTTATGGCCTCTGCTAACTTTTCTCTCTTTATGGCCTTTTGGGCATATATTCTCACCTTCTCAAATGACTTGAAGCTGCAGAAGAAACAATACCAAAATATATAACAGATGCACAAGTGTACCTTGGAGATGTATGTCTTATGGACACAGAACTGTCATCACACTTCCATAAGCACATTTTTACTGTCTCATTCATCATGCATGTGTGGCTTGCTGGCAGCACACTTGCTCCCAGTGGGGTAAACTTCTATTCTGAATCCAAACTACCTGGATACAGCTTTTTACCCTCTATGTTAGACGTTTTTTCTTCCAGTCTGAGGCTTCAAGTCTCCATCTCTTTTAAGCTGTGTAAAAGGCATTTTTATTTCCTACTTAGTGTGCTGCTGAAACTTCAGTCCTATAATCCTAGTTTTCACTGCCTGTAGCTAAAGGGCATTTTGACAATGTCTAGAAACAACTGGAAATTGACAAGTTTGTAAGGTCTCTGTCAAAGTTAAAGGAGTGGTTTTCAATTATTTTTATTTTAATTTCCAGTAGCTATGGACAATGGAATTAGGCATAATTAAATGGCCTTGGTTTTATGTGAAGGTTCTACTAAAGGAAATCTGCACTAGTTCTAGATAACTGAGCAGATAGCCTGAGTAATTTAAAAGGGTATGGAAGCATCCCAATCTGGACTGGCATACACCAGCATAACTGCAAGAGAAAGTCTCCATGTCTCTGCCCCAAGAGTGAGTAAACATCGCTTCTCTCAACCCATTTTCAGAGATGTTCAGAAAGCTAAGCTTCTTATGGAATAGGAAACTCCTTTAAAAAAAATCTTAAGTGTCATAACTCATGTGGAAGTTTTGATGTGTAAAAACATATCTTGACTTTTTAATTCCTGGGATAATTTTTCCAATCCTCTCTTTTTTACTGCTTCCAGAGCTTAACTGTCCAAACTTGGGGAATGGAGGAGGGAGCAAATTAGAATCTGATCTCCTTGATTGGCTCTATGGTTAACCTCCTATAAAAGCATGATTAAAGTACAAATGTCTTCATGTACTGAAGGACTTTAATGACCACATAGGTATGTGTAGTTCTTTCAAGTAACCCAAGAACTTTGTGTAAACACTCCTCTACAAAACATTCTGGAAGGTATTTTCTCTGAGTTGCTTGTATTAACAAAAATTTTCAGGACTATTTTTTAGGTTTTGATGTTAGTAATTCTATTAATTTCAGTTAAGGTAGATTTCCACTAGGGAAAATATGACCACAAGATCTCCTAGGATATTTTTTTTTCTTCTGAAGCTTTTGTGACTGTTTGGAGTTAAGTGGGGAGAAGAAGCAGCGGGTTTTGGGCTGCCCTGAATCAACCACAGAGCATTTATTTCTATGTGCATGTGAATAAGTTCATGGAGCTAATGGTTATGCACATCTGGCAGATAAGATGCTGGAGGAGATTCTGCTTTTTTTTCCACTGTTGTGAAACCTATAGTAGGAGACTTTTTCCCAGGTTACTAGCTCTACCAACAGTAAAGCTTTTATCAGAGTGTTGCTGTGTAAGTTTATGACATGGTCCTTGTTAGGAATGGCTTTGAGGTGTTTCACATGATGCAGTGAAATGCACATACTGTGATGCCTTAATTACTGCTTGCCCTGAAATAGTTTCTGGAAATAAATTAGTGGGGAAAACTTTGTTTAGAGACATTCAGACTTGTAAGAGCAGTCCTCTCCTGTGCTTGTTAACACTTGGTAGCCAAAGGAAACAAAGCGCTAAAGTAAGGATGTGTAAATTCTGCAGTGTTTCACAAATGTCCACATAGCACGAGAAAGGGAACACAGTTTGAAACAGGATCAAACCAATATTTTAGCTAAAAGTGGAGACTTATCCAAAAACATGTCCTAAAAACAAAGGAGATGTGTCTGAGATTCTAATACAATTACCAGCTTAGAAAGTACATCCCAAGCATGCAAGCACAGAGAAAGGTGGGAAAACTTAAAATTTCACATCTTTGTTTGGAAACAAGAGACATAACTGATATCAAAGGCTTTTAGGTATATTTTAATCAATATTTTAGGAAAAAAAACCCCAAACTTGTTGAAATGTTAAGAATGCTCCTATTTAAATGAGTGATACTGTTATACAAAATAATTAAACAACTAAAGCATACATTAAAAAATTGGAATCTCATCTTTCTTGCAACCACAGTTACATGAGTCTTACCTAAGCAAAATGACCAGAAGCTACTATGGACAAAAATGTAATTAAAATTACCAATTTTTGTCTCTCTATGTTATGGTCAAAGCAACCTATTGCACATCCTTTTTGTATTGGGTTACACCTCTGCAACATGAAAGCTGGTGCTTAGTGAAACAGCTTATCAATCACAGCAGAAATATAAGACTTTTAAACAGAAAATTAATTTAAGTACAGACCAGGATGTTATCTCCAACACCATAGTCCCTACAAAGGGGAGATCAAGCTATAATAGAAACTGTCAACCCCACATGAACCACTTAATCATGTTTATATATAACTTGCATATTAAAAAGCAATATCCAATGTCAATGGCTCAGATATAAAAATATCTTAATAGTCAGTAACTGACTAATGAATACTACAGTAATAACAGTTTAATTTGAAGAATTCTGACAGCTGGTTGCCTTGATGAGAGCTGTTACCAGGGAGCCCTAGTCCCATGCTGAGAACATCCACAGCATGCTGATTTATAGCAGCAGTGCAGAACTGTTTAATGTCAGCACCTCTCAGCTAAAGTAATAATAAACAGGAACGTTATGGTTTATTTTTCTGTATGAATTGTTCAGACTCTGTATGGTAAGCACCAACTCAATAGGGGATAATAGCTGCCATTCCCCAGGGAGTTGTAACTGAGGTTTAAACATTTTTATTGGCAAGGTTAGTATATCAAAATGAATCCAGCAGAACTTGTTTTTCTATTCTCTTTCTTCCTTTTCTTTTTTTTTTTTTTTTTTTTATCCCAGTCTGAAAAGTAAATATCATTGCTGTAATCATGAAGGCTTCTTTTAGGTTCCAACTGCACTTCTTTTTGTACTAGTTACACTGCTTTCCCTTTTTATGTTTAGTGTTGGGTGTGAATTTACTACCGATCTCACTGCATAGCTTTTTTACTTTTTCTTCCTCCTCTCCCTTCCTGCATTCTAAAATTTGTAAATGTGAAATCATTTTGCAAACTTCAAAGAAAGCAAGCTGCTGTTTAATTAAACATTTCCTGTGAAGAAATCTTACATATTGAAAGGTTTAAAGCAAAACTTTTTGTCTTTTTTACAAGGTTGTCACTTGTGTACCTGCAATTTTGAACAAAAGCAACTCCTTAGAGGCAGAACCTTAGAATATATCTTATTTTAGCCTCCCATCTTGACCAGGCTTCCAAAGACTGGAAAATTTTCACTATGAGCTAGGTAAGGGGAGAAGCCTTTTCTCAAATATTTTCTCAGGGAACTTCTATACTACTGAATCTTACCTCTTAAGGAGGAATTGATTCTTATTTTAAAACAAATCAAACAGAAAAATCAGTGATTGCACAACCCTTTTGATTTACTACTAGCTGGTGTTTTCTGCCAAGACACTTAGGCTGCCTGTCGGACAATTGCTACAGTTATTGTTGATGGATATTTGAGCATTCCTGTTTTGTGTGCATGGCACACAAAATATACAGCAAGCATATCAAGGTGCATCTAGAACCACATCTATCCTCACACTAATGTGCCTTGGCAAAGATAAGCATGAAGTAAGCAAGCATATACATCCCCCACATACATCTCCTTATGCCTCCCTCCAGGAGGCTGCACCCTGGGTACTGCAGCAGGAAAAAGCTGCTCTAGGAGTGAGTAACGGGGAAAGTGGTAGAAAGGGATTCAAAAAATGCATGTGAAAGTCTGGATGGGAAAAAAATACCCCATGTTTTTTTATAGTTTATTTAAGGTATGGTATATCAGCAAAAAACCACTTTTTCTCTTTTTTAAATATGGATGCAATAGTAGTGCAGGTGTGAGCTGAGTAAGGACTAGGAAATATCAGTAAGGATGTGTCTTATATTAGGGACATGCTTAAATAATTTCCCAGAACATTTCTTTAGAGAGGGCATGCTCTTTGACATATTTTTGGAAAGGCAGAAGAGTATTGCACATAGATCCACCAGAAGCTCTTTGTGCTATATTGGAAATGAGATTCGCCAATTATGCTTCAAGGAAGCGGGACTGAAACTAATGAAGAGTATCTTTATTTGGAGATTTGATCTTTCTCTTGAAATAGATAACAATTTTCTCAATTTTATTTCTCTGAGTGCTTTTTGTTGTTGTCGTTATTGTTTTGAGTATCTGAAGGGGTGCTGCTGTTCATTTACCTGTTAATTGTCATATCACTGGCTCTGGGGGAATGACCTGGACGGTCCACCCTGTGACAAAAAACTGAGAAATATTGTGTTCCTTGTCTGAGGCAATCTGCTGATGAAACTGTCCATGGGACCCTTCACCAGATGATCTGTAAATTCGAGCTTTCCTTCAATTTTTTGTGGGTACTGGTAGGGGATCTGATGGGATCATCAATTTGACTTTAGAGCTGAAGAGTTCAGCAAGCTTCTGGTTGATCAGAAATTTTTTTTCAAAAATATCTGGTTTGGATCCAAATCAGACCAAAATTACACAAGAGGAAAAAAATAATTTCTAACAATCAAAAATATTCTTTTTGTAGGGGATTTTCTTGGCTGAATTTCCAGAATAGTATTTCCAAGCTCTGCATATCATTTAGTGTACATAAAAGCTCACTGATGAAAATTGATACCATGGTTCAATGTGTTGTCTTTTTCACTTTTGGTGGCAACTGTGGCTCATAATTCGCATTTAATCTGGGATGTATTATTTCATTTTGGAATTTTAGTAGATTTTTTGTCTGTTTTCTTTAGAGTTTATTTTTGCTCTTTGGAGTACTTACGTTCCAACAATTAAAAGTAAAGACTTTAAATCTTTCTGAACATAAACCTTCAATATCACTGTTCCAGGTATGAATCACTGCTGATATTATGCTATTAGCCAGCTTTTAACTGGATATTATGCTTATCTCGGGTATATCTGCCACCTGCTTATATAACTTTACTAGACATTTATTAACTCTTTATCTGAATCATATCTATATAATCTTTGTAGAAATTGTAACAGTTTGAAGGTCAAGCCTTGACTTGCAGACTGCTAAAAAGCCTCATTTTAAGGAGACAGGATTATAATATCAGAGAACTAAGCAAATAACTGAATCACACAACTGCATTTAGCTCACATTACACTGCAGTCCTGTTGGCTGGAACTGGTATTTGCATATAGCTCTCTGAAGGCAGAGAGTCCATGAATGCAATATGTCCTTTTATCTCTAGCTGGTATTGCAGGAGAAAAAGAACACGAAGAAAAATAACATAGCTATAATTAATCTGATGGATGTGCTGAAAATATGAGAAGCAATCCAAGTCAATTTGAAGTATTTTTCTTCAGTAGTGGCACAATATGAAGCTAATGAATGATTTGAGCTATTTCTGAAATCACTGTCTCTGCAGCCAACGAAAGAACTTTGAAAAAGTCCTGCTATCAAGCTAATGGTGAAAAGGAAAAGGGAACTTAATCTATTCTTGTTGATTACATTTTTTTGCACCATCTTCGTGTTATTTTCTTGTTTTGGTGCTTGTAAGGTCAACTGCAGAAGTAGCATAGAACTTCACAATCTCTAAAAATATTGACTTCTGCAGATGTTTTTACTTTTCTCTGAATTATCTGAGATAGGCCAAAGTTTTCATTGGGCAGCAGCTTCCACTCAACAGAAAAAAAGCCCAAAACCAACCAACCAACCAATCTGTATTCCTTCCACACTCAGATTTAGAAAAATTGATAGATTCAAAGCTGCCTGAAATTTCTAGGGACTACTGGATATTCGTGAATTACCTCTGTCTGGTTTGTGAGTCATGTGCTCCCTTTCCTAGGAGCACTGCAAGGCACTGCAAGGTTCAGGACAGTGGTGCCCTTCCCCTTTCTCGTTGTTGTTTAGTTTTCTGGTTTGGATATTATGCCAGTTCTGGAAGAGAATTACTGGGCTGCTGGAAACTGGCTGCTATCTTGTGGTATTGTACTTTAAATGTTTATTTCCCCTAGCTTGTACACCGGTGGCTTTGAGTTAGCAGGGAAGCAAAGAATTGAATTCAGTGATCCAGGTAATGGCTGTCTGTCTTCTGCCATTGAGTTCCTAAATATACACAAGGGCATTTATTTTTCACCATCGTATGGACTTCTTTCTTTTGCACTAGGGTCTTCAAAAGGTTTGTTGTTACTTAGTTTTCAATGTTTCTCTAGTTAATACCCCTTTCCAATGATTTCTTACTTAGGTTTTTGGGTTTTTTTGTTGTTTTTTTTTGGTTTTTTTTGTTTTGTTTGTTTTTTGGTTTTTGGGTTTTTTTTTGTCTTGGAAAGTAAATAAAAATATTTGGAGCTATCTGGTTAAACTATGAATTTCAGGCTCATTTTATAATAAGACATAGTCAAGTAAAAATTATCATTCTTATGAAAGCAGGTGGTAGTCTGTCTGTTTTGGAATTGTCTTCAAAGCATTAACAAATATGTTATAGCTGTACAAAGATATTTATCTCTTCTAAAGAAGTGACAGAATGCAGGCCATTTGTATGTATCCTTGTATAAATTCATATGTCAATTAAATAAATAACATTTTTTAAAATCTTGATTGCGTTCATTTTATTCTCATTTCTTGCTGGCAGAAGACACTTGTGGTGGAGGAAGGGAAGAGAGGTAGGAATACAAAAACAGTTTGCAGTGGTAAATTGAATGCAATGGCAGTACAAAAATGGAGACATTTTTTCACCCTGTTCTTCAAAGTATTGTTTTGGTTAAAATGTCAAAAATGCCCAA
The DNA here is from genome assembly GCA_013397915.1 of Daphoenositta chrysoptera. Classification (NCBI taxonomy): domain Eukaryota; kingdom Metazoa; phylum Chordata; class Aves; order Passeriformes; genus Daphoenositta; species Daphoenositta chrysoptera. The sequence goes on from VZRO01002536.1 coordinate 277,243, forward strand.
GGGCTTACCCTGTGCTGAATGGACTATGCCATCTGTTTGTGTAATGAGTGACTTGGTATGCATAAACTGTTACCTAGGTGGTAGGATTCTCAGTCTGTCAGCTCTCCTGTCAACTGCTGTCCTTGTTGCAACTGTGACCCCTGAAGGAATTAGTTGCATGATTGACTGACTGATGATGATTGACATCCACACACAATTAACTCTTTAGCTGCAGCCACCATTGAAGGTGATCTCTGTGTTGCTAATCTGCAGTGCAGGTATGCTGCTATTTCCATGCCAGTGAGCTTGCACAAATTAAATATGATTAAGCTGATAAGTGGAAGCTGGACAGAGCTGTGAGATGCAAGGTTTGCTCTCAAGTTTAGCTGCTTTCTGTCACTTGCAACAACACTGTTTCTTGGTGTAATTTCAAGTTAAGAAAAAAATTTTCACACTTAAAGTAGCTGAACATCTAAGGTTCAGCTTCTAGCTCTCAAAACTTGCCTTATCTGGATGCTTGTTTGAAGGAAAGAGTTTGATATCTGCTATGAAAGTGCTGAAGTCCAATGCTGGTGTGCAGAATTGATGAAAATGATGACTTTTACCTCTCCTCCAGAGTGGCTAAGTGCAGTGGGTGGAGTCATCTCCATTACCTCATTACATTTCTTAATGTAATTCTTATCAGGGGCACATGTCCATGCTTATCAAAAATGACCATGTTCAGTGTTTGAGCAAAATACAAGACTGGACAAAAAGGCATCTTGGGACAGATTTTGAAATTTTATTGTACTAAAATGTATAAAAAAGTTTCCTTGTCTGTGTAGGCAGAGAGAAAATCTAAATTATCTAAATTTTTTTCCTAACAAAACTTCAAATACACCTCTAATATGTGCTAAATAAAAAACAAGCCTGCCATTGTTATAAATACTTACTGATAGCTTCTTGTCTAAGTGGCTAAATTATGATTCTTATTCAGAATTCATCTCTAAGAGATTAGATGTTAAGAGCCCTAATCTGGGGACCCATTTTTCACAGTGAATTTTCCCACTTAATTCATGCATGACCTAACTTGTTTAACTTGTACTTTCATTTATGTCTTATTTGAAAGGCAGAGCATCACATGACTGAGTGACTTTTATGTCTGGACATCTGTGTTTGATCTGGTGAAGTCAGTGACTGTATTCCAGTTGTCTTGAAAGCAAAAAAGAATATGTAGAGTTGTACTCCATTTTTGGCACGCTATTGTAGGCATATAGTCAAACGACTTCTTGTTAAGGGAGGCCTTATGGTAAATTTAGGTTCTGATCTACAAAGGGTTTTTGATGTACAAAGGTTTCACTGGATGATGTAAGCTGAGACTGGTAGCTTAAATCCAAACAGAATTGAAAACTTTCATAAATGCTCTATTCTCAACACAAATGGCCAAAAATAGATTAGCAGTTTTTGAAAAATGTAGCAAAAAGAAATAGGTATTGGCATGCTGAGTACAGAGGGAATTTATTCTGAATTTAAGTGTCAGTTTAGACTACCTTTTATTAGGACCCTAGGTGGTGAACTGCTTTTCAGAAATCCGGCATATTGAGCATGTCCAAATTGATTGTGGGAGCTTTGGAAGGAAAACATGCAATGCTTTCATAAACAAACAATGTAATAAATACTGTTTCATTATTTAACCATAAACCATCTACTAAAGGATTTGTGTTGCACTGCCATTAACATATTTTAAGTATACAGTTTGGAAGGATTATGAAATTGACCATGTGTGTTTACAGTAATATTTGCAAATGAAATGCTTTTACTAGTGCTGCCTAACCATGCGGAATGGGGGAAAATGCAGTTATTTGTGTTCTGATTGTGAAACGGCATGTGTAATTTTCTTCTTCTTTTTTATTTTTTTTTCTAAACAATATTATCATAGAGTCATAGCACCATAGATTGGTTTGCTTTGGAGGGCGACTTTGAAGATCATCTAGTTCCCACCCTTCTGCTTTGGGCAGGGTCACTTCCTACTAGACCAGGTTGCTCAGAGCCCCATCCTGCCTATCATTGAACAGTCCCAGGGAGGGGCATCCACAACTTCTATGGACAACCTGTGCCAGTGCCTCACTGGACAACCTGTGCCAGTGCCTCACTAGTCTCGCTGGAAAGAAGTTTTTTCTAATATCTAATCTAAAAGTTCTCTCTTTCAATTTGAACTCGTTCTCCCTTATCTTTTCATTATGTGCTTTTGTAGATACTCTTCCCCAACATTCCTGAAAGTTCCCATCAGGTATTGAAAGGCCACAATTAGGTCATCCTGAAGCCTTTTCTGCTCCAAGCTAACAAACCTAATTCTCCCAGGCTTTCCTTGGAGGAGAGGTGCTTCACCTCTTATCATCTTGGTGGTCCTTTTCTGGACTTGCTCCACCAGATCCATCCTTCCTGTGCTGGCACCCCAGAGCTGGACAGTGCTGTGGGGTCTCACCAGAGCAGAGCAGAGGGGCAGAATCCCCTCCCTCCCCTGCTGCCCACGCTGCTTTGGATGCAGCCCAGGACACGTTTGGCTCTCTGGGCTGTGAGTGCCCATGGCTGGGTCATGTCCAGCCTCTCATCCACCAGCACCCCTAAGTCCTTCTTAGCAGGGCTGCTCTCAATCCCTTCATCCCCTGCCTGGATTGATACCAAGGGTTGTCCCAACCCAAGTGCAGCACCTTGCACTTGGCCTCGTTAAACCACATGACATTCCAATGGGTCCACTCCTTGAGCTTGTCCAGGTCCCTCTGCATGGCAGAGGAGTGTGGGAGTTCAGGAGTGTCAACAGCACCACTCTGCTTGGTGTCATCTGCAAATTTGCTGAGGGTGCACTTGATCCCCTTGTCTATAACAGAATTTTTTCTGCAGTGTATTTTTGGAAATAGATGAAGATGCCATAAAGTGCTGTCTCTGTCTTCCTAATCTTCTTTAATTCACACAGTACTCAGTTTTTCATATAATATGCTCATGTTTGAAAAGTCTTTCTCACCTTCCCCTCTAAGTATGTCTATTAGAATCATTAGCACAGAAGTGTGTTTTAAGTATCTCATTTGGTGTAGGGCCTTGAAGGTTTTTGCAGACTTTTAGGCTGGTGATTGTTTTGGTATTTTTTTTTAGCCATAACACTTGAATTGCTGGAACTCAGTGGGGAAGAAAAGCTTTTCCTCATGCAATGACATCTGTCTCTAATGACTATTACTTGTTTTAGCTTCTTGCTTTATGTTTGCAAGATCAAATGGTGCAGTATTTTTATTTTTTACAGTGGCATACCTCTGTTTAAACAAGGTTAAACCTCAGCTCTTTGAAGTGAGAATAGTCTTTTTGTTTGTTTGCACATCACTAGCCCAACTGAGTGTCACTGAAAATGGCTACATGAAACTGTGTTGTAAAAAATATTACTTTCAACCTTGTATAGTTGAAATAGATTGTGCAAACGGGCAATTGTTAAAATAGTACACATAACATTTTAAATTTTAATTCAACTTCTGCTTTTTCTGGGACTTTTTCAGGCATTAAGAGATTATATTTTTTCTGCCTCGTATGGTATTATGTTGCTAATGTGGTACTTTTTTTTTTTTTAAAAAGGTTTAATTTCAGCCCTGTGGCAACTCTGCATATGCTTAAAACTAAGCAGCTTTTGTATAAATCACAAAATTATTACCTTGATTTTTCTTACACCTTTTCCTTTCAGTAAGCACTTGTAGATCATAAATTCATGTAATGTCTATGGAAGAAATAAGAAGTGATTCTTCTGATTAAATGTTTCAAACATTGGAAGAAGAGAGATGTCTTCCTCTGGAAATGTTTTGTTCTTGACTGCTTCTGCGTGGTGTCTAACTTAATCCCCTTTAGTGATTCATGTCTGGGATAACCCACATTACTCCAGCCACACATATTTGTGAGAGCTGGGTATTGCTGTTTTGAAAATTGCTTCTACCTAAGTTTCATCTTGAACTTAGTGTTTTTGGGAACTGAAACCTTGCCTAATGATCAGGAGACACAACTCTGTTTAGCTTGTCTAGATCTTTTAATTATTTTTAATGAAACCAGTGTTGGCATTATTATTTACAGAACTCAATTAGGACCAAAGTTAAAGGACAAAACAGAATAGTATCTGAGTCAGAAACTGAGAGCTAAAAGGAAAGAAATATGAGTACTTGAAGAGGGGATGATAGAATGAATGGTAGAATTCCTTCAATGAGGGCATAGAGAAAATGATGGCAATTTGAAAAAGACCATATCAAACAGAAGACAGCAAGAGAGAAAGTAGCAGAGGGAATGAGAAGATGAAGTGAGACGCTTAAATGTACAAGAGCAAGAGAAGTTATTTCATGTAGAAACGTATTTTCTGTTAATGAGTTGTTCATGGTGGGTATGGCAATATTACAAAGATGAAACAAAAAATGCAGAGTCAAATTAAAATGTTTATATAACATGGAAGAACCAGGAAAAAAAAAATCATAGATCCTATTTACATGTGTAGACTGTATTGGTCCTTTATTCAGCAAAACAAAATACACTTGTCAGAAGTATATGTGTGAAATCAGACAGATATTGCACACTGGAGAAAACCAACACCAAAGACTGAAAGAGGTGACATTTTCTTCTGGCAAAGAGAGTATATTTTCTATAGAAAACACTAATCTCTTTGGTTTAATTTACACCAATCCTTCAAGGAAGACTTTTAAGATAGCTAAGAAAATTGTTAATTACATATCTAAATTCAATTTTAAAGATATTACTGATAGTGGAAATATTTGTTTGATTGCACATTAATTTGCCCAATAATAACTTTAATTTAACTTTTCATCTTTCTAGAGACAATGACAAAATACATTTTTCTTAGTCCCAAGAGGACTAATAACCTTCCTATAGTTAGCTCTTTCAAACATACCAATTGTTCTGCATTTAAATTAATAATATTAATTACTCTTTCCAGTCACTTACTCTGAAGGGTAGATTGACTTCCTTTCAGATCTAAGGACTTTGTTTGTCCAAAAACCTTCCCTCTGCCTCATCAGTTAATTTATAAAGCATTGTTTCGCTGCTAAATATTGCTAAATACTGGCCTGAGTCCAGCTTGGGATCAGAAGCCCAAGAGCTCTATTAGTTCCTTTTGATAAATTTCTTCTCCTGAAGAAGTGAAGCAGGCCAAGACACTTGCTTTGCTAATCTACGGCACTTTTTGTATTTTTTAGGAACATTTTTATCTTTTTGTTAGCGACTTGTCGAAACAGTCTGAAGGTGGCCTATGCCTGCTTCAAAAGTTGAATTAGAATCCCTTCAGAGATTAAATGGTCTATTAGGCATTTGTTTAGAATTATGTTAGTGTAATTAAGTAAAAATGTTATTAAGATAAAATGTTAAAGTGAGTTAGAATATTACTCTGGAATAATACACTCTAGAGAATGTAGCAACTCCTAGAAAGAGGTAATAAGAAGGTAAATAAAAAAATTTAATATCTGTGCAGGAAAGAATAAGAGAGGCTAAAATTTCTGTCACAAAATAAGATGAGGTGTTCTAAGGGAGAGCACAGCCCACATGAAGATTAATGAATACAGAACACCTGTCTTGGGGCATTGTTTTAGCAGTGTCTGTGCATAGATATAAATATATAATACTTAACAGTGTGAATCTTTATCCATCTTACCCCTTAGAATATTACTTTGAAAATTTATTGATAGTGTGTTTATTTACAATGATATTTTATGGACCTAAACACAAACCGACAGTAATGAGCAATTTGTGTCACTAAATCCATTTTTATGTGAATTACCATATTCAGAAAGCTGTAAGGGTAGTTAATGAACCTTGCTGATGTTCTTGTTAGAAATGCCTGACTTAGACCCTGATCTCCTCTTTAAACCTTGGTAATGATCATGCCTTCATAGTTTAAAATGTTTATTGTTTCCCTTTGTGATACCATAATAGTAATAGTCTTTTTTTTTTAAGCATTTGGTAAAAGTGGCTTGCAGAAATAAAGAAATATGAAGCTTATGTTTGATTTTCTGTGTCCAAATCTAACCCTCCCTGTGGATCTAATAAGAGCAAAATCCTTATGCTTTTATAATGGTGCAATAAAGCGTGGGTTGACCAGGAAGCTGCAACTGCTCACATGTGTTCCCCCTTAGCAGTGCACACCCTGACTTCTTTTGCATGTGCAAACTAAAATGTGTATGAACAGATCTTTAAGCTAGTTTTTTGTGACTACAGTTTGAACATTAGTTTTTTTTGCAACTAAAGACATTTATAATACATAAAGAAATTGAATTGTTAAAATATCTAACCACAACTTTTTAAAAAATACACACATTCGTGTTCAGATTAGGTTTTGGAAGAAGAGAGGAAAGTGTGGAAATAGCTTGTTATGAAGTTTTTAATTGCTTTTGTTGATAGAATGCCTAGCAGCTCTTGAACACAGATGACTTGGGCCATCTCTGTTCTTCTTATGGAGCTGTTGTCAGCTCAGGTACTGGGGGTCAGTCAGAACCAGTATCACAATCCACATTATTTTCTCCACCGGAATTCTTATCTCCTTTTATTTTAAGCAATTTTAGGAAGAAAGGAGGGTATTGCAATGCTGTGGGAGACTCTATACTAATCCTACTGGATGCAGTTTCCTCTGCCATTAGCCAGGTGGGCAGCAGGGAGGAGATGTGTAGGTGTTCACAAGTTTTGCATTATTCCCTCTCTAAAGCCCAGAGGAAGCCTCTGATGTTGCAAAGCAATCAAAATAAAATTAAAACTTCTTTGAAGGCTTCAAAAGAAGTCACTGTGGATTGAGTAATTATTTAACATAATAAGACATTTTTTTCTGTCCTGTGTTATCCTGTCTGTAAACCTGTCCCCTTGGGCAGGGCTTTAATGGAGAATAAACAGGACCAGTTCTGTTGTTCAAAGATATAACGTACTTTGCAAAAGGATCACTGAGAGAAAATCTATGTCTTGAGAAATCTGTGGGTAAAGTAACTAAACTACTTGCTTTAGGGATAGAGGGAAGAGGATATTGAGTCATGGGTGGCTCTGTAGTAATTCAAATTCATGTGTTCTGGCGTTGCTTGTTTTGGGTTTTTTTAAGGATACATTTTATTCCTGCATGTAGCTGTGGCTAATATTGTTGCTTATTTGTATTCAAAACCAACCTAAACCAGTTAAACTGCATCTGCCAGAAAATCCTTTTTCTCTCCTTTCTCTCACCATCCAAACACTGAGGCTTATGTTTGAATTCAGCAGCCTCTTTGATGTCTGATCATTTAGCTGGTTATTTCAGAACTCAGGTTAATTGAGGACATGGTCTACAGTTGACTCAAGAGTTGCTTTAATAAGATTATGTTTATTAAATTGATTAAAGAACTGTTTGTCCCCATAATCGACTATGAGAATGTTATTTGTGGTATTAGAAATGGATTAAGATACACTCAGCCAAATTAAACATTTTGTATAACAAGTTTTATTTGTGGAGAGTAGTACTGCTGGATTTTGCACGTCTTTTTTCGCTTGCACTAGTGCATGTCAGGGGACAGCTTTTTCTGGATCTCATTTGCTTACAGGGATCCATTGACCTGTGCTAATCTTTCCACCTGGCAACTTCTTGGTATGTAGCAGCATGGCAATGAACCAGAGGTGGAAATTGGGCAGGAATTCCTGGCTGTCCACAGGGCAGGGTCAGCGAGTTGTCCTTTTTCAGGGGCTTTCCCTAGTTTTCTGCTTTCACAGCTTCCTTACATCTCAGCAAAGAGACAAAGAGTTATTTCAGACTGAAAGAGTAGCTGTAACTTTACCTCTTTTGAAAGCACAATAATATAAACTAAATTACAGAAATACCTGGAGAGAATTATTTGATGGATTTTATTTTTTAATAAATTAACTGATTATTGGCATTAAGAAAAATCACACCATGGAAAGAGAAAGAGAGAATATTTTTGTGAGCTTCAGGAAGTATTGTATGTGAAATTTCATTTACAAACAGAGCTCTGCCACAATGGAAGAAAGCTGTACTGTAAATAGCCTTTCCAACATTATTGTGAAGTTATTCCTTCTTTTTTCTCCAATAACTCACAATGAGGTTAATGATGGCTCTTGCAGAAAAGTCTGCTTATCTTTCTTCTCCTATAAAATTTCTCTGCCCAAAATGATCTTCCAAGCCCCTAGACAGTGGGTACTTGCCTATATTAGTTATCTGCAGAGGTGTGACTGCAGTCAAGCCTCAGATCAGAGAAGGAAATTGTTCCATGCTAACTACTATTTTCATATTGGTCCCAAACTGCAAGACTGTTTATGGGACCCAAATTAGTAGGCTCAGTTATTAAAACTAAAGTTTATAATTTTGTTTAAATCTACACACCTTATTTATCATTCCCAAGGTTTTAGTTTTGACACCAATAATTTTGTATTAGGAACCAACTGACATTTTTAATCAGTAAGATGTAAACAGTTTTGTAAAACACTGTAGAATAGTCATCTATCATTAATGTGCTTCAAAGTGTGATGAAATACAAATGGCCAAGATTAAAAAACCTCTAACTAGGATTTTTATTAAAAAAAAAAAAAAAAGAAAAGCTAGCCAGCATTAAAGAAAAAAAAGCAGACAGCAGACTCGGAAATTGTAATAAAGGGCTTTTGTGTACTAAAGAGCTATTGTGAGTTTTTTTATTCAAGCACAGAATTAGGAGAATTTAACTTTCTACATTTTGAATATGTGGTTGATTAAAAAGAGAGTTTTCATGTTTATTGGCTATATATAAAAGTAGTGAGAATGACCATGAGATTTTGCCACTGAGAAATGGTGAAAACTAAGTGACTGATGTCCATCAAGATCACAAAGACCTTCTTAAAACAAGAGAGAATTTAATGATGCTAATGGTACAATTTCAAGTCTTCTGCATGTAGAATTAGATACATAGGGTGTGAGTGGAAAGCTCTTATGCCAGAGTTTTGATGGCTGTCACTAACCAGAAATTGCTTCCACTAACTTTTACAACACTTGAGAAGCTGGAAAATGCTAGTATTTCAAGTTAGATATCACAAAGATTTATGAATAGTGTGATTCTACCAAACTGTAGTCTACTCCTCATCTTTAGACAAGATGAGGCCACGGGCAGATGCAGAGCCTGAGGGCTTCCTTCCTACTGTTCCAAACAGTATCTGTGCAGAGCGTTCTGCAGCCTGCCATGTGTATGCTCACACTGCCGGAAAGACATATTTCTTAAGACAAACTCTGGTATCTCAAATATCATCACATCACAAATTGCAAAATGCTGATCATGTCTTTAGATGCCTACTGTTTAAATAAGCAAATATATCAAAGCCAGAACTTTGGACAAAATGCAAGTATTTCCGAATTGTTCCAATGTTATAACGTTATAGAGAGCTGACTAGAAAGGTCAGGAGGGTCAAATAGCATGTGTAAGTCTCTACCATTTTTTTCTTCCCACTTACAGGTCTTTTCTTAATAGTATGACATCTTCTTTGCCACTGGAGCAGTATTTTGATATGCTTTTTTTTCTGCTTTAGTACTTTTCACATCCAATATTCTTCTCTACTCTTATACTAAGCTCGGTGTAGGTTTCCCTTACTCAGGGAAGCTCAGGGAAACTAAGACCCCTTTCCTGAGCCTTCAGAGGTAAAACAGTTGAAGTTTTGGAAAGTGCCAACTGCTAACTGCCCAACATTTGAAATGCAGTGCTATTGGATTTTTGTTATTCTTTTTTCTTGTTTTATTGCACAACTTTTTTCTTTGGTGCTTCAGTACTTTGGCATTTATATTGCAGACATGATAACATGGACTTTGAGCTGATAAGTGAGCTGCCACACAGTTTCTTCTGCCTCACTACCCATTTAAAAATCAGTTTTTCTTAGAATCCTCATACATACCAGGTTTACCTCTGCTGGAATAGTCATGAACTTAGGATGTCTGAACAGTCTTTAAAATCCTTATAATCCTTTGAATTCTTGCTATATTATCTTATGTTGGAATAAGTCTCTGTACTCTGTTTTCTATTTTCCAAGATGCTTAAATTTGATCTAAAAAGACGATGTTAACCCAAAATATTTTTATTTCCTTGTTCTTATGGAACACACATGAAACATATGCTCATTAGTTACAGGGACTAATTTAAATCATAATGTTTTCAAATGGCCAACATCAAATAAACTTAAGGAGTAAACATCAGCATAACATGGTAAACAAGCTATGAAATGCAGCTGAGTGTGAAGATGATTATCCAGGGATAGGGTTTGCGAGTACTGGGCAAGTAAAGCAATTTACTTTTGGATAATAGTGTGATTTTCTCACACAATATGCCAGATTACTTCTCCCTCCGCTCTGCTCTTGCTACTCTCAGTAATATTATCCATTTGGTGCACTCAGTTCCTGAGCCTTTGTTGGCTAGTGCAAAGACCATCAAGCAGCACGTGTGTGGACATGCACATGCCCACACGGCTGCTGTTATGAATTTTCTTATTAACTTTTAGATGTTCACAAAATCCAGAGCCGTCATTAGTTTCGCCGAGCAGAGGCAACTAAGTTGCTGGGGCACATGAAGGGAGGTTAATATTTTCTCTCTTGGTAGCAAAAAAAATATTACTACATTGCTTGATCAGAGGAAATTATTGTATTTGTCATTTTTTTCCAGTTTACATTTTTTAGTGTTTGCTTAATCATTAGACACTTAAGGGGATCTATTTATTTAAAGCACTGTGCATAATCTCTGCAGTGTCACATATCATAGATGAGTCTAAAGATATTTGAAAATATATTATAGAAGGCTTTTATTAGGTATTTCTTGATAAGTTTTTCTGCAGAGTGTAAAATTGGAATGTTAACCTAACCTAAATTTTAATGGTTTTTACTTACAGTGGATACTTTTTTCTTTCTATCACTGAGACAAGTGTTTGTAAATACATGCTTTTTTTTTTTTCCTTCCGATGAGCTCAGTAAGCTTTCAGTGCCCAATTATTTACCATTAGAAATCATTGTTACTGAATCAGTTTTACAAATTTGTGAGGTGAGGCTCATGTACTCTAAACAGATTATGATACTTTTTTTGGGAAACAGTGCGATTTTTCGGTGCAATGATATCTTTTTGAAGTAACTTGGCCTGAGTAAAACAAAAATAGAAGAAGTGAGCCAATTTTGTGGTTACGTAATGGAGACGTAATGAAGAGCGTGATTAGAATAAGTACTGTGCATGAAACCAGTTCCAAATGTCTTATCCTCTCATATTTATGGGGTATCCATCTGAGAGAAAGCAATTTTCAACCTGATTTAAATTTAGGATTTTTTGAGTGCCAGATACAGGAAAAGCAGATTAGGCACCCCAGTCCGGCCCCATTTCAGCCAGCTGGTGTAATTCTGCAGCAGCAGTAAGCGCTGAGTCAGGCTGGACCAAGGAAAGAAAGGCTTGCTCAGTTGTGCAGGATTCATCAACACTTCTCCATCTGGGAAGGAGTTCCCTCGCAGATGTACACCAGCTTAGCCCTGAACCCCTGGCTGCACCATCTAACACACATGATTAATTACCTTTCACAGAAAAGCACATCTCTCCTTTGCTGTATGCAAATATAGAATTTTCCAAAGAAAATACACAGATGGTATAAGATTCAGACCAGGACCAGAGAAGAGTTAGTCTGACATTAAATGATTGGTCAAAGATAAAAGCAGGTGTTCCTTGTCATTAACAAGCCAGGCTGTCATCTTTGTAGTTATTGCATTGTTCAGAACCATTTTTAATATACTGTTTAAAAGTGTTAAAGTCTTGCAACTTGATATTGGTATATTTGGGAAGGCATTTATTATAGCTATTTTCATTCTGTATTTATTACAGCTATTTTAATTTTGTATTTGTTTCACAGGGAGACATGGTGATGCTGAATGATCCTGACTGTAAAGCTGAAACAGAAAACCAATACCAGGATAATTTTAGTAATTTCATAATATGTTTCCTAAACTCTGTTTCTGCAATTGCATTGGGTGTATACAATGGTACAGAGTGATAGAAAATATAATGGCTATTTTATTTGTGATAAATTGTACAAGAAATTCCTGGCATGTCTTACAGTGTAACTTTCCCATTCTATAAAACTTCACACCATACTACCATCTATCCTCTCTAAACAGACTAAACTAAACATGTATTTAAACTTGTGTGCATCTAGTTTCTTATTTTGTAATAATTTTCCATGTTTATTAAAAAAACCACATTGTTTAATTTCTTATTGTCCTTCTGTTTCTGCCTAGATTAAATGAATAAATTCTGTTCTTTTTAAGGACAAATCTAAACAGACATTGACCATCCAAAGAATGTCAAAATATAGTCCGATTAACAGGTTTTAAAACTACAAACACATCTAGCTCTTAGTAGCTTTGATGATCTTAAATAAATTAACATTTTTAATGAATTAAGTGAATAACCAGGACACTAATCATGTGTCAGTATATCTGACCAGCATAGAATGGACCTGTCCAGAAAATGCTGGCAAGCGAAATCCAGTACACCTAAACAGTTACTATTATTAAGGCAACCCATCACATTTAGTATAAAAATTTGCAAAGATCAAAACCAAATATCAGGAAAGGGATGTTTCTTTAATATTCTTGGGTCCTTTTTCACAAACAGCTTTGCTTCTCCAGGGACCATCTGAAAATATTTTTCCAAATACGGGGTTTTACCTGATCTACAATACCATGATTCCTCAATTTGATAAACAGTCACAAACACAGGAACTGTAGTTCACAGTGTTAAAAATTCATTGGAGGACAGTTATTTCTCTAGATCTCTGTCAAGGTGGATGCTGTTGATTTTTTGTTTATATATTTATGGAAAGAACTCAGGGTTCTTCTTTTGCACCTACTGATTTCAGAAATTACAGAGGTCTGCTTAGAAAACAGGTCACAATGATGGCAATTTTGAACCTTTCTTTTGTGTGTGGGGTCCATTGAAAGGGTGCAGATCAGGAGCCAGCATACAGTGAAACTGTTCGTATTTTAAAATAGATTTTTTTTTTCCATGAAGACTGAATTTTTTGTTATTGTTTTGGAGAAGTCCAAAAACTCTTGGTGGACACTGCAGGTAATGTTTTCTTTGTTAATTATTCTTAAGGATGATAGGGCAGTAATGCTTGCCCTGCATTGCTCAGTGATAAATGGTTTAGGTTCATTAGTCAAGACTCTTTTATTCCAAGTACTGTAAACCAAAGAAAGTCAATCCTCAATCACTACACAGATGTTTGTTCACCTTGTTTCTCATTCACTCTGACTATAAAAAATAAGTCTACTTGAGAGCACAAGCAGTATAATTGACTTTATGGAGCAGCTGTCATAGGAGTTTTGCTATATGGAATTGCATTACATCTCATTTTAAACATGTTCAAAGTAGTAAGTATTTCTTGACATTCACAATTCATACAATTATGTATCTTTTGAAAAAAAATTACCACATTATGGATCTTGGCAAATAATATCTAAAGTTTTTCATAGAAATTATGTCCATTCTTAAAAATGACTTACAAGGGGCAGGAAGGAATGTTAGTTTCTTACCTTCATATTTGTCTTTTATTTTTATAGTCTATCTAAAAATGGGGGAGAAGGTTCTTTTCTTTTCTAACCAATACTAATCACAATTTGCTGGAAACATTGTTTTTGTTATTTTAATATGGTAACTGATGTGGTGGGTTTTTTCTGTCAGTAATTATCAATGTTGCCTAAAGAAAGCAAAGTCCTGGACACACTAGTTCTTTCAGAGAATGAATAGGAGGGGTTTGTAGTCACTTTATTCTCAATTAGTCTGAGAGGATTTAAACACATCTGTATATGTGTTTATTCTGAAGTGTGGAGATAAATCCTAGAATTAAATATGCTTTTCAGAAGCTTTAAAGACATCCCATGACAATGTTGGATCTTGGCTTCAACTGTCTTTTCTTTAATTCTTTCAGCTGAAGGAGTTCTTTCCCTCTAGAAATCATGTCTGATGAGGAGTGGCTGAGGGAGCTGTAGTTGTTTAGCCTGGAGAAAAGGAGGCTCAGGGGACACCTTATCACTCTCCACAGCTACCTGAAAGGAGGTTGTAGCCAGGTGGGGTTGGTCTCTTCTCCCATGCCTCAAGGAAAAGGATGAGACACAATGGCCTTAATTTGCAGCAAAGGAGTTCAGATGAGATATTAGAAAAAAAATCACTGAAAGAGTGATTAGGTGGTGGAATAAATTGCCCATGGAGGTGGTAGAGTCACTGTATCTGGAAGTGCTCAAGAGATGTCTGGATGGATGGAGGTCCTGGAGGATATGGCTTCGTGCCATGCTGGCCNGCCTCAAGGAAAAGGATGAGACACAATGGCCTTAATTTGCAGCAAAGGAGTTCAGATGAGATATTAGAAAAAAAATCACTGAAAGAGTGATTAGGTGGTGGAATAAATTGCCCATGGAGGTGGTGGAGTCACCGTATCTGGAAGTGCTCAAGAGATGTCTGGATGGATGGAGGTCCTGGAGGATATGGCTTCGTGCCATGCTGGCCCTTTATGGCGATGCTGGATTAATGGCTGGACTGGGTGATCTTGAACACGCTCTTTTCCAGCCCTGACAGTTCTGCCATCCTCTTTCAAAAAACCGTTTATTCTAGGAGCAGACAGCTGAAATGAGTATCCCTTGAAAAGTCAGATCCTTTTAGCATAGATTTCAGAAAACTTTTTTCAATGGCAGATACTGACCCTCAAAACATTCTTCACAGTAGTTGAAGGTGACCAAAGTCTCTTGTCTACATACACCACAGTCCTCTTGTGTAAGTGGCAATAAGCAAATGGCAGAGACCCAGGAAAGATGCAACTTCTCTCTTGTGGAAATGCATGGGGAAAAGTGAAGAATAACTACATTGATCTTCAGAATTTGGAGCAAGGTTTGAGGAAGGCATTGCGGAATATCCTCCAGGCTTGGCTGCAAGTAAATATTACTTTAATCAGCGAATACAGCCCAAATTAAAAACAACTAATTTTTGTGCCTTCAAGTATGTGCTTCTCATGACTACTCAGTTTCTGTTTTTGTTTCCACCTTGATATGTATCTCATAACTAAACCACAGGAGCTAGGTGTAACATGTTTATACTAGTCCAGTTACAGCATAGGGAAAGGTCCTGGCAGTATAATTATGTCCTTATACTTTCTTCTTCTTGTGGTCAAGTATGACTAGGTGGATAAACATCATGTGATGGGTGAGCAAGTGGCTCAGATGTCAAGCACAAAGGGCTGTAGTGAATGGTGACCTGTCACTAGTGGAGTTCCACAGGGGGCTCCATCCTCGGCCTTATGCTCTTCAACATCTTCATAAATGGCTTGGACACAGGACTGGAAGGAATATTAAGCAAGTTCACAGATGATACAAAACTGGGAGGACCTGTTGGCTCCCTCAAGGGCAGGGTGGCCCTGCAGAGAGACCTTGACAAAAGAGAGGACTGGTCAGGCACCAACCATAAGAAATTCAGCAGGGGGAAGTCCTGGATTCTGCACCTGGGCTGGGGCAACTCTGGATGTACAGGCAGACTGAGGAATGAGAGGCTGGAAAGCAGAAATGAGTGCAGGACCTGAGGGTCCTGGTCAATGGAAAGTTGAATCTGAGCCAGCAGTGGTCCCTGGCACCAGGAGGGCCACCCGTGTCCTGGGGGGCATCAGGCACAGCATCACCAGCAGGGCAAGGGAGGGGATTGTCCTGCTCTGCTCTGCACTGGGGCAGCCTCACCTCGAGTGCTGGGGACAGGTCTGGGTGCCACAATCCAAAAAAGAGATTGAGCTGTTAGAGAGTGTCCAAAGGAGGGCACGAGGATGGTGAAGGGCCTTGAGGGGAAGCTGTGTGAGGAGTGGCTGAGGGCACTGGGGCTGTTCAGCCTGGAGAAGAGGAGACTGAGGGGAGACCTCACTGCAGTTACAGCTTCCACGTGAGGAGAAGAGGAGGGGCAGGCACCACTGATCTCTTCTCTGTGGTGACAGTGACAGGACCTGAGGGAAAGGCCTGAATTTGTGTCAGGGGAGGTTTAGGTTGAATATCAGGAAAATTCTTCACCCAGATGGTGACTGGGCACTGAACAGGCTCCCCAGGGGAGTGGTCACAGCCCCAGCCTGACAGAGTTCAGAGGCATTTGGACAATGCTCTCAGGCCCATGGTGTGACTTTTGGGGATGGTGCTGTGCAGGGCTAGGACTCGATGATCCTTGTGGTTCCCTTTCAACTTGTCATATTCTGGGATTCGGTGACTTAATTGTAATGCGGGTGTCCAAAACCAAACAAGATCTGTTTGCTTCAGAACTGGTCATTGTCAAGTAAACCCATTTAACTTGCTACTTCAGTGTGGTCCAACATGGTAACATTTTACAATAAGTGTCTGATGGATGAAATAGAAACTAATGATCCATCGGTACTGTGATATCTAAACCCCAAGAGGACGGTAGTTTTTTTGTTCATTTGGTTAGGCTCAATTTATATCAAAATTTAACTGTGAATAATTTACATTTTCCATAAACAGTTTTGATAGTGTTCATTTTTTGTTTAAATTGAATAAATAATAACATTCCTTAAATTTGTGCACACCAAAACACATAAATACTCCTGCTTCCTAAAGTTCCCACTGATTCAAACCCCTGCTATAATGTCCTTCTGACAATACAGTGCTGTAAATTGTCTTGTAGCTGATTTTAAAACTATACCTTTCTTTTGGCTGCACTTTTAAAAGTACTTTTGACACCAGGTTGCTATGTTTAGGATTGTAAAGAGGGTGGAGTGACTCATTGAAAGTCTAATTCTACCCATTATAATCTTGCCTCCTGGTTTATACTATTTTAGAAGTGTTATTTGATCTGGAAGATAATTCTGTAACCTTCAGATTACTGCTGGGTGACTTCTGCAGAAAAGGAATTACCAATGCATTAAATTTGAATTAGCTTTGAGAAATCATGCAGATGTATGCACAGAACATTACAGCAATGCTGTCTCCAAGGCACAGCAGAATTGCCTTTATGCAGTTTTAAAGAATCACTTGAGCAACCCTTAAATTGCACACATGGTGAAGCTGAGACAGCATCTTTACTTTAAAAAAAAAAAAAAAACAAACACGCATATACATGTACACAGAGCAAATAAAGCTTTGAGAGTTGTCTTTCGGGGAAATCTGATCACAAACAGACTGCTGCTGAATGGGCCATTTGGGCTCAGACCTGTCGTAGTGGAGAGCACTACTGCACACACTGTGGAAGTGTCACTTAGACTAATGATTATGAATTATGCAGAGGGTCACATCCTCTTACTCACAAGTCATTTCCACATTTTCCCTTTAGACTGCCTAGCCTAGTTCCATTTTTTTTTTCCTTTTACTGCTGCTAGCAAATAACATGCAGAATGAATGCCAAGACCTTCATTTATTCACATTTCATTTTCCTCCCATAACTTCAAGTCAGTAAAATGACGGAACAGTTAGAGGTGGGGAAAGAGAGACAGCTGCTACTGGTGGATTAGGAAAAAGCTCCCTTCAGTTTGCTAGGTCATTGAGTAAAGTAGGACAGTAAAAATCTGTAGAAACTGTGTGGTTTGCTTCAGACTGTGTTTTCCAAGCATTTATGCCAGAAACATAATTTCTGCATTTTCCCTATTCAGCAAAAAAAGGGATATGGTTTGACATATTTTTTAAAAGCACTGCCATTTTGGAACCACTAACCTGACAACAGCAGGGTGCATGACCTTCCCCTGTCTTAGTGCTAACCAGGTCATCTACTGCACAGATGAACAGGAGTGCCAGCATGGCTCATGGAGCCACTGTGGAGCAGGAGGTGTGATAAATATGGCAAATGCATCCCTGGCCTGGCTGGGTATGCCTTGGAACGCCCTTGACATTGAATAGGAAGATGACACATTGGGAGGGCAGCAGCTGAGCAGAAAGTTGTGGCAGCCAGGAAGGTAGAGGATTGCTTAGAGAAGAGTGTGTGGGAGGATGTTTTCCTGCCCAGGGACTTCATCTTTCTCTCGGTGCTTCTGGGTACTACAGGGAAGGCAAACTAGTAGTGTTCAGCTCCAGGAGGTTTGTCCCACACAAGCACTAAAGGAGGAAAAACAGTGTTAACTAGAAGGATAGCTGCTTTTCTTAAAACAAATATACCTCTTTCTAGCCTTTCTTTAAAGGTAGTTAATATGGTAGGAAATGTAGTTCATCCCTCAGCACTGCAGAAGATACCTTAGACTCTAACACCTCAAATGTAATATTTGTCTGTTAATATCTACTGGTCTTGTTTTCCACTAGAACTAGAGAAAAATTTCAACCTGTGTTTCAACATGTACCATTCATTCATGAAGGAAAAATAAAAGCATTTCCCGGTGTTTCCTCCTTGGTAGCTTATGACTGCATTTAATATCTATGCCTGAGAACAAAATGTTTCAATGAACAAAGTATTATATGTTATACTGCCTGGAATGGGGTTTGGCTGAACAGATATTTATTGGCTACATGGTACTTAGCTCAGCTGGTTAGAGCAAGGTGCTGATGATGGCAGGGTTTTGGATTTGATCCCTGTGCAGACCACTCACTTAAGAGCTGGACTGAATGATCCTTGTGGGCGCCTTCCAACTCAGAATATTCTGTAGTTCTGTGAAATGTTCTGTCTCGCAAGAATGTATAAAATTTAAGTTATATTTGATTTATAAAATACTGATACTCTCTTATTTAAAAACTTTTTTTTAAGTACATTGAATAATGCTCTCAGAGACAAGTCAGTTAAATGGTTTACTATTCTTATTGCACAGAAAAAAAATGCATTTCCATCAGAAAAAGCTTGAACTAATGTTTAAAATTTTTTAATTTATTTTTTTTTTAAATTTAAATATGCCCAGAGTAAATAAATTTGGGCTTTCTGTAATGAGGATAAAGAGCACCTGTGACCCTCCCATATGTAAATGTGAGGGCTACTAATTTGAATAATCCCACATAATGCTAAATGTGAGGACAGAACAAGAGGCTTGCAACAGCTTTTTAGCACTTTTCAACTCTAAGAATACAAGCAAACAGAAAAACCCCAAAACTGATTACCTCTAGGAGAACATCAGCTGGAACTTCTATAAGACCAATTTGGCACAACACTAAAATGCCACTGACAGTTACCACTCCATCATGACTGAGCTTCCAGTTTCCCTACAGTAAATAGAATGGATAATCATCCACTTTCAACCCTGAACCACCCTATATTTCTGTTCTGCTTTTTTTAAAAAGTGCTTTTTTTTTTCAGGTGTTATTTTCAAACAAGAATTCCAAGTGTTTTTCCCACACATTCTTTCCAATTAAAGCAGATGAACGACAAAGACAGAATATGTAATAAGCAAGAATGTTTTAAAAGAACCAGTCTGGATGAAAAACTAACAAGTTCATTTGTCTCTCTTTTCTGTTCCTAAATCAGACATAATCAGATAGCTTTTTGTAGGTGTCACCTGGAAGCAAAGCAAAAATTATCTCAGATTATGAGGGACAGATGGAGAAACGTGGCTAAGTCATGTGGCATTGCATGGTATATTCCAGTTTTTCAGTAGCTTTAAACCTAGGATAGACAGGATATGCTAAAGATTACAAAGGTCTCTGATACAGGAGATCACCATGTGAGATTTTTTTACCATTTACTCTTAGCTGTTATGATTCCAATTGTTTAAAATATCTAGGGACGCAGCTAAACAGTCTTCTAAATCCTTTTGTTCATAGTGACTGACAGAAGGTGCGTTTCATTTCCATCCTGTTTTGTTTTTTGTTTTTTTTTTTTTTTAACTGAGGGGTTTGTTCCCTGCTGAGCTTCAGGTCAGATGAGCAGGAATAGTACTGGTATGAAAAAACTGTGTACTGGGGTTATGGAGTGACAGAAAACATATGTGAGAGCATATAGCATGTAGAAAGGGATGGTGTGGTTATATTTATTTCCTTTAAGAGTAGCAATGATCAGGAGGCCTTCCTTCTCCCAAGGACATATATCAGTTTAAAGGAAAAGATTTGTATTTTACTTTTATACACACTGACTCTTTGATGCTGTGTTTATATTAGGGTACAAACCATGGTTATCCATGGTTATTCCAGGGGACTCCAGCATGCTGATATTCTGATCAAGGAAGTTAAATCAAATGGTTAACTTCAAAGAACATCTGATTTTAAATAAAAATAGTAAGTCTCATTATAGTAAAATACAACTTATGTGTATATGGATATAAATATATCGACGGCTTAGCAGAAATCCCTTAACCATTGTATTGACATGACTTCTTTGTGTGTGGTAAGGGAATTCTGTGACTTGATACTCTGCTCTCCTTCGCTTATATAATGCAGAACTTGAACTGTGCGAGTAAAATACATCCTTCTTTTCTCTTGACAGAGAAATGAACAGCATAGTGTAGCAGATTGCTTTGATCCATACTGGAAGCAGACCATTACAATGTAATCTACTGAAGGGATAACATTAATTTTTAAGTATGCCCTGGGTTTTTTGACTTTTTTACTAGAAACCAGATATAGTGTAGATGACTAGATATCTTAAATCCTCATCAGCACATCTGCCTATGTGGCCTTTCCTTTCCCTTCCAGCGAAGTGCAAGGATTGGGAAAAAGAAATTTGATTGACCAGAGGCTTGAAACAGCCTTCAGGACTGGGGATGAAGCAGCATCCTCGGAGCTGCCTCAGACCTCCCAGGGCTGGAGTGACCTTGCTGGTGCTGCCGGATGGATACAGCCTCCCTCCTCCACCTGCAACCCTCAGCCTCCCTTCAGCCCCTGAGAGCTCTCCATGCTCCTCCACGCAGTCGTGCTGTGGTGTCGGCTCCAGCCCAGGCTGTTTGGGGCACGGAGGGAGTGTGGCAGGCCCCAGATGACTCCAAGGAGGCCACGGAGCAGGTGGGCACAGCAGCTGGAGAGCAATCCCAGACAGCCGGCAGGTGGATGGAGCAGCAGGGGGGCAACACCAGACGGGCAGCAGGTGGAGAGGGCAGCAGGAGGGCAACACCACTTTGTACTCAACTTGACATTAATTACACTTGTTGGAATCCTGTGTGGCTCCTAAGACCTTTTTTGGGGTGTTAAATTACAAAATATATTTGTTTAGATTCTGGCTATAGCCTCCCCTAATGACTGGACGACTTGGGAGGTGATTGGAGAAGAGGGGGAAGAAAGAAAGCCTTCTCCCACCCTTAAGCTCTGAAATCTGACCAGACTTGTGGGCAGGATGAGCTGACAATTTGTTAATTTGCCCCTGACCATCGATGTGCCTAGGAAAAGCCCTTTGAGGCATTAAATGTTGCTGGCTATCTCAATGGCTCTATTGTGTGGAGTTCTGCATTGTGATGTTTGCTGAGGTGCCCAGATGTTTATAATTAATTTAGTCTGATTACTTCTAATTACTCCTTCCTATCTGCATTATCTTGCATTTGTCAACTTTGTAAGTAGCCCTGCTGCCTGTTTAGTTTAGTTTTCTAAGGTCCCTTTGGACATTCTTAACCTTCTCTAGTGATGACTAATCTAAATAATTGTGCTCTCTGTAATTTTTTCCTACCCTTTTTCCCAGAACATTAATAAGGAAAACAGAGCCTTATCCAAGTACAGAAACATGAAGAATCCCATTGCAATCCAGTCATGATGAAAACTGACCATTACCCATTCCTCCTTCCTTCCTTCCTTCCTTTCCTTCCTTCCTTCCTTCCTTGTTAAATTATTTCCAATTCATGGCAATATTTTAACCCTTCTGTCCTTACCATTTAAATATCTCAAGTCTCTTGTAAGGCATTTTGTCAAAGGCTTTTTCAAAGCCCAAGTAAATCATATCTTTAGTAACGACATTATTGCTATACTCAAAGAAATCTGTTAGCTGAGAGGGATGGATTTTTCTTTCTAGAAGATTATTTCCTGCAAAATATCTTGCTCAACTATCTGTTCTATAATTTCAATTACTTTTAATTGCTTCCTGATCGTTTTCCTGATCTGCATTAAAACACAGTATGCAACTCAGAGATTTTTTGAAGTGCCTACTTGTGAGTCTTTCTAAAACCTGATCTACAGTTCAGGCAAACTTCTTCCTCTTCAGTCCCACTCCTTGAAATCTTCTTCCACTGACAAAACTACATTTCAAATAGTGATTTTAGTCTCTTCTGCTTGTTTCTTTTTCTAGAAGAAAGTCAGAAATGTAAGAGAAATTTATACACTTCAAAATATTCCCTGGTCACTGCTACAGCCATCTGCTGGAAGAACAACCCTCTGACGTATGTTGATGTATGAAGAAATGGTAACACGAGGCCCAGACTCAAAATTATTTCACGCTTCTTGGTATCCTTTATTACTTATACATGACCTTCCAGCATTAGCTCTATGGTTCTGTTGGGCAAAATTAAGAAACAGAGAAGAGTGCCTTCACCTCCTGTGCTGCTGACTATTTCCAAGATCACTTTTCTTCATTTTGTGGCTTTCAGTCCACATGCTAGAGCCCACTGAAATGTACAGAGCTTCTTGGGTGGGACTTTCTGAATAGTCAGGTTGAGGCAAGATCTACTTAGCAGAATAAACAGGCAAAACTGCTGGGATAAAGACAGAGTGGAGGAAATGTATTCTCTCTACCCTGAAAGGGAAATGAATTCTGCCTGTCCACTTCCCTCTGCCTCTCCAGTGGCCAAAAGCAGTATCTTGAACAGTAGTTAATAAGGGGAAGGGGAACCTACAGGAGCTCTCAGAAAAGTCAGACCATGAAAGGCTTGTAGCTTCCCTTTCCTAATCCTGCTTTCCTACTGGCCTTGGTCACAGTTGTTAAGGTACAAAGTAGACAATGCATTGCACTGCTCTCTTCCTGAAAGTTGGAGAACTTTTAGGAATAAAAAAAGAAAAACCCTCATGATGGTTCCATCTGAACCTTTCTTCCTTCCTTCCAATGAAGGCGATCCATTTACCTTTATTTTAGAGGGGAAGATTTTGACCTGAAGTACTGTATTTTTTCCATTTGTCTTTTGTAAAAAACTATGCTGCATTTTTTAGTGCTTACACGCATATACACACATACCATTCAATATTTTATGAAGATTTGTCATCCATTTCTTTCTGAAATAATTTGGAAAAGGCAGGTCTCACAGTTCTGCTCAGATTTAATTTGTGTGCAACAGATGGATATATCCAATTTTCTAAAAGAGCACATCCTTTTAATTAGGGCCATTAAAAATGAAACCTGCTTGTAGCTGGTGTTGCTTGGCAGAATACATAGAACAAACCTCTGTGTGTTCTTTCATGGCTGGTACAATACAAACATGACTCACTTAATATTTCCAAAGTATTTTCTTCCAAAGGTTTCAAAAGCTTTACCAACTAGTTAAGCCTCGTACTTCTATCTGTAGTAAGTTAGATCATGTCAATGCAACTGTTCAGCAGTTTAAATTAAAAACACAGCATCTCATTTTAGGATATCAAATAAGTCTGTATTCCTTTAAAAGTACAAAACCGGTAGAGTTAAGTGCTTGGAAAAGGTACATATTTGACAGGGAAAGTGTTCAGAATGAGAGATTGCTCCTCAAAGGAATAATAAAGCTACAGCTACCAAAATTTTAGCCTTTCAACAGATTTTGCACATCTGTGGATCTGCTGTGTATCCCCACATCCGTGAACAGACGGTTTTATTTCTCCTGTTCCTGTTTGTGAGGACTGATCATAAGAGGCACCTTGACCCATTTCATTAGGCAAGCAGTCCCCAGATATATCAGAAAATCACCTAAATGCCTTGACATTGGCTACTAGCCTGGACTTGCTATCTCTAATGTCTCCCTGATAAGAAAGACAAATCTAAAACCCTCAGTAATGCTTCTGCTATTACATTGTAATTTTCTCCTCCTGCAGATAGGATACAATGGGTTGCTAGTAATGGTTAGGAGCCAAAATGATGCATCTAATTGTAAATAATCCAGGCACTAGTTGAACCTTGTACAAAATCGAGCATGTTTCTAGTGCCAAAATTAGTAACTGTGCTTGAACCCCTTGTTTCTGACCATGCTGGCAGGAGCTTTTTTGTATTTGGATCTGCTTTGGGGTTTGCAGCCAGCACGTTCAGCAGTCTCCACAGCTCTTCCCCTCTACATTTGGGCTAATTGTGGGTCTGTGAAGCACATGTGCAGAGGTGGGAGCGCAAAGCAGGAAGGTCAAGGATTGTTCACCTGCAACCTGCAGGGGTTCCTCAGTAAAGTTAATTTACAAAGGCTCTGTACTTAGGGCCCCCATCACTCTAAGCCTTGATGGGGTATTTGATTAATGGTTCTGGAAGTGAAACACGCGGAGTGCCCCCTTGGTTTTGAAGGTCGCAGGTAAATCCTGGCCTTATTCTGACTCAAATAATGCATTTATATAAATGCCACATCTAAGTCATAACCACTCATCAAAGAGGTGACTGGGTAGTGCAGCAATTTCTGTTGAAACATAGAGCACCATGTGATAAATTGCATCTGCAAGATTTGTTTCGTATGTCAGGCACACATTACTTCTAAATCAAATGCTAAAACATGCCTTATTTAGTCAAAAGTAAGCAGAATGCTGTAATTTATAATCGTCTTGAAGCACACTGCAGTGAAAATGAAAGCAGACTATTAAAATTTAATGCCTGTTTGGCGGAGTAGCATATTTCTGGCCACGTTTGATGCAGCATCATTTTCTCACACCATTGTGTATGCACAAAAAGTCAGCTTGTGTTTGCCAACGTTTGTGGAAACTAATTGAAAAAAATGATTTAGCTGTTAAAGGCTGACATCGGGCTGGAAAATTATTGTCAGCAGATACTGATGGCAGTGTCTCCTTTCTCCTCCTTTCACCCCCATCCACTTGCTACTAACAATCGTCTGTTGTTCTTCAGCACAGCTCCCCACAGTACAGTTGCTAGCAAATATTCATTGGGGTGTCATCTCTGTTTAAAGTCTCGTCCTACACACCTATTCATCTGTGCTAAGTGAACAGCAGCATCAGCTCAAATTAAGCTGGCATGAAAACAGCCACTGTTAATAATTTCTGATGTGATTCAGCTCAGCTTTGGATAACAGGTGAAGATGTTTCATAGCGGAGGCAATTACAGCCCTGTGAGCTCTCCCCGGCTGCCTGTTCCACGGGCGGAGCGGGGCGCGGTGGCTGCGGGAGCATGTGGCAGGGCCAGCCCGGCCACCACGGCCACACGTGCGGTGTGCCTCGCCGGGCCGCCACCTCGCCAGGGCAGAGGCTGGCAGCAGTGACGAGCGGGCAAAATGCGTGACAACGCCGAGGTGAGAGGGTGGAAGCCAGCACACTTCATCTGACTTCGCTGCAGACCTCTCCCGCCAGATAAAATCCCTCCTGCCCACCATTCCTTTGGCTGAATCGCAAATTCGGGTGATGACCTGCGCGTGCACACTGATGCCACGTGTGCTCTATATATGTAACTAAAAATAAGATTACAGGAAGTGCAGGGCTCTATTTCACAAACAAGAACAAAATCCCATTTGCAGAATAGTAACAATTGGTGAACTTCTGAGACGATAATCAGGTCTGATAAAGAAGTAACTGTTTAACATCTGCTCATTAAGATGCAGCTGAAGGAGTAATATGGGTAGAAATTAATAACTAGCAAAATACAAATGAAGCCTGTAATTTCATGTGTGAAATGTTACGCTACTGTGATGGATTTTTAGCTTTTTTTTTTTTTTAATTAAAGAACAATTTACTTCCATCTACTGAATCTCTATTGTTCTATTATTTAAGTTATCTTTCATGTCAGTGCCACATGGTTTGAAGTATATTAAAACATAGTCATGTACTTAATTGTGTGGATTTGCAGATGGTTCATTTCCAGCCAAATATTTTTTCCTTAGATCACAGAATAAAATGTCTAGCAGCCTAAATTGAATTTTTATACATTATGATTTCCAGAAATGTACTTCTTAATGGTTTCTGATGTGCCTAAAGGCATGAATCTTGAACTACTTTCTTAGAAATGTGTTAGGGACAAACTGAAAAATGTGTTGTGGTTTAGTTTTTTGTTTTTTTTTTTTTTATTTTTTTCATTTGTTTTTTGCTTTTTTTGTCCTGATACAAATAGTGAATTTCAATTTTGTGTGTTAACCTACTTTTATTGTATTGCTGTAGTGTGTTCTTGAGCACTTGTAATAATGAAAATATAACAATGTATACTTCAAAAGTGCTTGATAACAATTCCACCCTATCTGCAAAATGTGTAGTGTATATTGGTTTCCAGAAACAAAAGACAAGTCTGTTTCCTTTTCAAGGAACAAACCTCGTTCCTTTGAAATACTTGAAGTTTATCTCTTACAGAAGGTACTGCTGAGATTGACCTATTTCCATATTCCATTTTTTTCCAAATGTGACATTGAAGGATTCTCCTTTCAATTAAGGGGAAATATTTTTGCAATTATTTTTAAGTGCCTGAAAGATTAAATTGGTTGTGAGCTTGTATCCATATTCAAATTCTAATCTCCCCGGCAAGTAATTGTTTTATTCAGTCCTGACAATGCTCTATCTATTGTCATCTCTGACTGTGTTCTGCATACTGTCTCTTCCCCTGACAATTACTGCTGTTCCTTATCCCCGCAGCCTTTAAAAGCTCTGTGTAACATTAGCCTATCTAGCCTAGTGAAAATGTCTTTACAGATTAGTGTAATGTTAATACTGCTGGCTCCCTGCTTTTGACCTGAAGTGGAATATATTGCACTGCTGGAGCAGATGGAATCAGGGCTTCATCGGGAAGCGGAGATTGCTTGGCCGCCTGCCAAAAGCGCGGTGCTGGCGGCGGCTGCCAGAGCCCCTCCGCCGGGAAAGGAGCGGGAGCGGGAGCGGGAGCGGGGGGAGCGCGGGGATGGAGCCGCTCGCTCTGCCCTTGCGCCGCTGGGTGCGGGGCAAGGGGAAGCATCGCTTAAATCTGCTTTTGGGTCAAAATACGTTTAAGGTTGCTCGTCCGCAGACGCAGCGTTCTATGAGGGAGACGAGCCTTTCTGTGCAAATGGCAGCCCCTCTAATCTAGGGGTTTGTGTTTTGGTGGGAGGTTCTGCATTTTTTTAAATGGAAATTGTGAGGCAAAAGTATAAAGCATGGAAAATGAAGTTGTGAACTCCTAATAACCTTCTTAATGGATGTAGATTGGGTTATAAGGACAATTCAGTGTATTGTTCCTATTGCTTTTAGTGAATCAAATATACTTCTTTTCCTTTGTTTTCGCTTTGTTGTTTTGTTGGGCTTTTTTGGGTGGGGAATTACCAAAATATTTCAATATCCCAATAAAAATTATTTCCCTATAATATTTACTGTTACGCCTCTTGTGAAGCCCACATGGTACTAAAAATTAGAAATGGTTGGAGGATTAGGATGGACAACTCTTCTGCCCATCATATGGAGTTCAGAGTTTAAATACATTAATCACAACACTTGCACTCTACTACTATTACACCAAAACAACCTTTTACTGAACATTGCTATCAAATATGTCACACTGGATTTCTACCTTTTTTTTCCCTTCTGCAATCATATTTTTCTCTCAAGTACTGCATTTCCCTAGCAGTAAAACATATGCTGTTTTCTGCCTAAGTAGAGGGATAATGTAAGCTGTGATGTGGAGAGTATTTTTTCTTATCATTTGCTTTTTGAGGGTGTAGTTATAGTAACATATATGTGCTTTTATCTGTGATAAGAACTACCATCTGGTAGCTAAATGTGCACAGCTTATTGCTTGAAGTGCTTATACACATTGTGAAAACACACAGCTTTTGTGTATGTTAGGATACTGCCTATATGTATTATTAATAAACCCACATATTAGCTATTTGAATATGTCAAATGATTGTAAAATAGAACAGTGATTCCAGACAAGAAGGATTAGGCCTGGCACAATGCCAGATGTGTATTTATTCCAGCAGTACTATTGTGACCTTTTAATATCATAGTGTTTGCAACCTCTTCCAGACAATAATTGTTTGAGGGGGAAAACAGAGCCACTTTGACAAAGGAAAAGGCCTTTGTTATACTCAAAGAGCTGAAGCTTTCATCCTTGGTATTCCAATTCACAAAGATGTGTGCTGAATGTGTGCAAGCGGCAAGAGAGACAGAACATATAAATTTGAGTTACTTTGACCTTTAATCCAGAAGACCAAGAAGAGAAATGCACTAGGAAGGCTGGTTTGTTGCTGTCTGGAGACTGATAAGCTGTAATAAAGGTGCACTCCGTTGCAATTCATCTAAAGCTTCCATTGCTATCATCCTCTTTTTTCGATTTTTGTTACCTCAAGTACTTATCTAAATCCCTTTCAATGCCAGCTTGAATGCACTTTGTATTCTCCCCAACTGTGACTGGTGCTGTCTGTGTGTGTCAGTGTGCTTCAGCATACACTCTTTCCCCTTGTTTGACAAGAGCCAGTGCCAACACCTAATTAAGGATAAGCCGTGGAGCTCTCGGCTCTATCTTTGTCAACAGCTATGTTCCCAGCTTTCTGCTTAGTTGAGCTTTTATGACAAGAGCAACATTTCGGGTTCAGACGACCTCTGGCCTCCCAGTTCCCCATGTGAGAACTCAGTGCAACTTAACACAGTGGATGATTTTAGAGGCATTTATGGTCACAAAATCCACAAATCCCTTCTGTCTCTTGCTAAAGTACACACATTTGTACATAGATCTGTCTCTGCACATCTATATAAATGGATATGAATGCACACCTATAACTGAACATAAATTGGACATCTTCCAGATTCCCTTTTGTCTGGCTTGCTCTCACAAACTGTTTCCTAGGAGATGATCAGAGGGGTTGGGACAGGATTCTTCTTTTGCAAACACTGTATCTTAAAAAAAAAGAAACCTCATTTAGCAGAACAGAAACCCCCTATTTCAGAGTCTGGTCGAGTTGTTTCAAGCATTTTGTCTCAATAATATAGATGAATTTAGGTCACTAAACAAGAAACTCTTTCAAAGGGTTAAGCATTTGATAAGCTTGAAAATCAGATTAACATGACTGATAGGTGACTACCAGAGAGCCAATTAAATAAGTACATGAAATAATTTTGTAGGGAGATTTAAGTATATGTCTGTCTCCATAACCAAGTTAAATTACTTCAGGGAGCAGATTAAATTTTCTTTTTGTTTTTTTCCTGCAGCCAAATCCTTGCATCCAAATTCTGATCTGAATTTTATGTAAGCCTGTGTAGCTTGCCAGGCACATAACAATATTGCAATGGTGCAATGGTGCAGCTAAGAAGAGATTTTGATTTACAGGTGAAGTAAAAATTACACAAACTTCTAAAAGAAAATCCTAGTTACATAATGGAGACCTCCTTGCTATTAAATACATACACAACTGAAGGCAAAAGGAGTGATTACTGGCTTCAGTGTTTAAGATCCTGCTTCTTGTGCTCTTAATGTGACAAGAGGGAATTGCAGTGTGAATTCCTATCAGCATTGCCTGGATTTTAAGCCTGATAATTCTAACTGAAAATCTCACCTGTAGAGACAAGGGCCATCTGAAAAACTGCTAAGGACATTTAAGCAGTTAATAGAAACTGGACAGGCCTTCCAGCTATACTTTACAATTTGGCTAGTTCCTAATTTTGGGTGCAAGTAGTTTAGGATCAATTTCCCTTGCAGCTATGAGCCCACTTCTTCCTTGAGTTCTGCCAGTGACAGTAGCTTCTGAGCTGCTCTGGTTTTAAGATCTTCCAGTTAGGCCGACTTCTGTACACCACCTTTACTTTGTTGTTACATTGGGAAGGAAGAGAAAGCAGTTGTTGGGAAGACAATTCTCTGTGCCACTCATAGCTGTCTTCATTGAATGGGTTTGCATTTGGGTTGAACTGTTGCACAGCTGACTTGCTGGGACACTAAAGCAAAAAAAGACAGTAGTATTTTATTTACATTCTTTACCAACAGTGAGAAAAATCATTAAAATAACTGTATTTTATAAAGTGTGTGAAGACATTGTTTTATCATTGATGTAGACTATGATAAAACTAGCCTAAACAATTTTAATTGCTCAGGTATGACAGCGAGTGCTATGCATTTCACAGTATCATTCTCTGCAGTAAAAACAGTATTTCCTGAGGAGTAAATATGCGGAAAAGCTGTTTAGAAACCAGAGAACAGAAATGGTACTCTTTACTCATTATCTTAATCTTGCATTTATTTGTT
This sequence comes from Daphoenositta chrysoptera, assembly GCA_013397915.1. Taxonomy (NCBI): domain Eukaryota; kingdom Metazoa; phylum Chordata; class Aves; order Passeriformes; genus Daphoenositta; species Daphoenositta chrysoptera. The sequence goes on from VZRO01002536.1 coordinate 307,383, forward strand.
TATTTATTTTATGTCAAGCAGCTCCCCAGTCAAAGCAGCTGGAAGCTGAAAGTTAAAACCTGGCAGTGAAAGAGGCCATAATGGGCCCACATGTGCTTTGTGTGCTCCAGAGGAAAAAAACGGATTTGATTTAACTAGGTTATGAGCCTTGGAAAACCACTCTTCATGTGAGCTCAGTACGTTTAACAATTATAGTAAAATTAGTTTCAATTATGTTAAATTCAGGAAGTAACAGTTGAATTTCACGTTTTCTCAGGCAGAGTATGTGGTACCTATGTATTTTGAATATTAAAAAAAATTGCAAACAAATGAGATTACATTGTGCTGTTTGAGAAATAGTAGTGTAGATACATTATAAGAAGTTAATTTTATTCATTACAATTACAATTACATTGCAATTATGACAAAAACTCGGCTGGTGATCATCTTTGGTCCCACAAGACTAAATGATGTAACCTTTTACTGCATTACTGCTTCCCTGAAACAATAGGTACATACATTCTGATGCCACTCACTAAAAATACTAAGAATTTTTATTCCCCGCTCTGGTGACTGTCTGCCAGGATTACTGCAGCAGACAGTTGTGTATTACAAGAAGCAGCCACTTCATCTATTTTCTCACAATGCAAACAGGCGCTTGTAAATTGACCTTGGATTCTAATGCAACTGAAGTGTGCAGATTATAAAGATCCCAAAGTATATGTCTACATTAGCAGCTTTGAGCAGAACTGGCTTGAGTATTTCACACAAGTATTTAAATCTGAATTATCTCCCCCCTGCCCCCCACTGCACTTTATCATAAAAGACATGTAAAGAGCTCAGCTGCAATTTCCTCTCTTCACTGTTTCAGTTCAGCTACTGCAAGAAAATTGCTAGTATGAACACAGCCGCTGACTTGTGATGAGACCTCTATTCCTTCTTGTTCAAGACATTCATAAAAGCTATTTTAAAGGCTTTGGAAAATGTTACCCAAGGAGATGACAGACTTATCAGCTTTTCTGTGCATACGCATAAAGGTGACCATAGAGGAAGAAAGAAAATGTGTGGTTTGAGGTTTACACACAGCCTTAACTTTGTGGGGTTTCTAGGGAGTAGCTGCAAAACAGCAGTACGCTCTCCCTGCACAGACAATGGGTGTCTGTGGCAGTGTACACTCAAAACAGGGCCACCTGAGAAGTTCCGACTCTGGTCATTCCCATTCCAGTGAAGATACAGAAGGAAAAATACACAAACAGTATTACTGTAAGAAGTGGTTAGCCAAATTAGCAATAAATCACTAGCAGCACCAAATATGGGATCAAGACATAAGCTACTTTTTGGCTCTAGGAAGCTGCAGTGGGCAGTTATGCATGTCTGTGTATGTGTGCCTTGGGTAAACATACCTATCTATACATTGTGTTTTTGGAAACTGACATTCTTACTGCTCCCAGCACAGCACATGTGCATGCTGGAACTGCTCCAGATTTCCCCCGTCCCTGGGGTTTCCTTTGTAGTTAAATAACAACAAACACGCCTGCCAAATTTTGCTTTGGAGCTTGGCTGCTTCTTGGTCTGCTCTCTACAGGACCTTCTTTGTCCCTGTCACTATTTTCCTGTGCTCCAGAGAGGCATTCACAACTCATTCCACATCCAGGGCTGGCGCCAGAAGGATTCACCTGCTCTGCTTGTTGACAGACCAAATATCTCTTCTTTCTTCAGGAACTTCCTAAACTTGACCACAAGAGTGAACAAATGAAATAGCTTGGCCCTTGAATGCAAGGTATAGGTGCTGCTGCCTCGTTTACAAGGTGTTAGATGTGTTTGTACACTAATGCAGCGTGGCTGACAGAACTCAGGGAGGGATTGAGGGATTGAGGCAGGCGGAGTTTACTTGAGGAGTGGATAGGAGCATTTGTGCTTGCAGTTGTCAGGCCTTGTCTTCTCCTCAGTCGTGTTGGCTGCCTGGGATTTGTGTAGGGATCAGATCTGCTGTTTTCAATCACATGGCACCTTTCCCCTCAGTCTGTGTCCACCTCCAAACTCTCCTTCTGTGTCTGCCTGTGCTTTAGTCTAGAAGTTGGTCAGCTGAAGTAGCAAATAAGTGCTTCCGTTCTTTACATGACAGTGTGCAAAGAGGGCTGTGACTTAGAAACAGAGATTACTTACATACCAGCTATTGTTCCTCAGAAGTACTTGGAAGAACTCCGTTGGAAACTGCAAAGCAAACAGTAATAAGAAACAAATGTCATATGAGGTGTCAGCTTCTGGTTTTCATAACTTCTGTGGAGGACTACAGTGAATACAAATTGTACCTGATTTAGTGATATCTAGTTTACTTTTGGTAAAATGTGTACGTGCTTTACAAATACCAGTGTGAATTTAAAAGTTCTGGTATGACCATAAAAAGAAGTTGTTCCCGCCCTGAATGTGTTTTTCCTGCATTTTGTGCAAGAAAGGGGGCTGAGTATATGTCTGAAGTTCCAATGCTACCACTCTTTCTCATTTTAATCACTGGGCTCAGGAGGCAAAGATGCCAGTATGACTCTTGGAGCATTTTAAGTGATAACAGTGGCTCCAAGGATGTAGGACAAGTCTCCAGAGAAGTCCAGCGAATGTTATTAAATTTCTGCAAATAACAGTCAATCTAACTTGCTTCAGCTTGTGTATGTTTTGGCAGTGCTTTTCTAGAAATGCACTAGCACCTAGAGAATACCTTTTCTAATTAAGGTTAAATGCATTCTCTGGTTCTTAAGTACATATAACTCTTTTTAAAGGCATAATGTGTAGAATTTCCCTTAGAAGACAAAATGATAAGCTTGCTTTTGCTTAGGGGGAAAAAAATAACAGCATCTCATTATGGTAACTTGGTCAGAGAGATGTAAGTTAGTTTCAGCTATACAAGAATCTGATGTCAGCCTGGTAATTACTAGGCAGAGTCAATAATACCTCTCCTCAGTATAATTGCAAATCCAGTACAACCATGACCAGAACTAAATTGCTTGAGAGCAATCAATAGAAATCTCCTGATTGCATTCCCTGGTGTACACATCAGATGTAAAAAGGAAAACTGTCCATCCAAGCAAAAGGTCAACTTTGCAAATGAAACCTGCAACATAAGGCTGGAAGAAGTCTGTCCACACAGAAGCCTCTTGGTTAACTCTGGCAATAGGTGACAGACCTAAATGGGAAGATGCATATTTTGAAGGTAATAGGCTATATCTACATGAACAGTAATTTGATGCAACTGGAGTGGAGCAATATATTAATGTAGTTGATGCTGAGTTCTTAATATTTGTTCCCAATGTGGTTTGTGGCTTTTAGTCAGACTAAATTCAGTCTGTTTTCTCAAATCCAAGATCTCACTACATGTGGCTCAAAGCTGTCCGAAGCATCAGTCTTTGCCTCAGATTTCTGTGTCCCTGCAACAGGCTGGATGTCATTAGATTTTCACCTGGAATGGAACTTCTGGCTCAGCTTTCATTGAGGAAGGTGGTTCAAGTATACCAAAAACCACTGTGAGGACCAGAGCAAAGCATGGTAAGTGGGGAAGCTCAAGGGATTAATTTTAAAACCTCACTGTTCCTTGAACTAAAATAGTATTGCAGATGAAGCCAAAGATTTTCTCCAGAAACCCTAATTGTTATTTTCCTAGATGCTAGGGCCTCATCATTCTGCTTTTTCCTTTCTCAATCACATTTGCTTGTACATAAATCCAAGAATAAACACATTGCCTTTAGTGACATGCAATTCTTACAACTTTTTCCGACAAATATTAAACGAAGAGATGTCTAATGATTTAGTAAATGCAAGGTTAAATTTTACTTATTATTGTGATCAGAGTCTCAAAGGAAATGGGTGAGTTTGGTGCTCATATTGTTGCTGTGTTCTTTTTAAAAAGAAAAACGTTTTTTCTGTATACTCTTCAGGAATTGAATAAAAGCTTTGAAAAGTGCTGAAACTTAGTCCCTTGAAACTTCCAGAAGAATTTCTGGGCACCAGAACTGTGAGAGCCTAAATTCTTACTTAAAACTCTCAAAAACACTATGGAAACACTAAAGGAAATATATATATATAATATATCCCAATAGCCTCCGAATTATTTTTGAATAGCTGCTCCTGGTGGCTGATGGGTCCTGAAGAGTGGACTGTTAAATTCTTTTTTTAATATTGTCATTATATTACCCAAATATTTGTATTTTGGATTGAGTGAAGTGGCAACTGTTATGCATTCTGCCTGCTCCTACATTTCCTTTTCAAGGCTTTTACTGCAATGGATTAGTTTTCTAAACTGACTGGAGTTTTCTGACTAATCTGCTTTAGCATAAATGGTTCGTTTTCTCACTACGTCAAATTATGCTCCCCACACTGGACACAACACAACATAAAAAAACCTGCACAAAACTGTGGAGTGGGAAACACCAAGAGTATTTTTGCTTAGGCTCTGCTGACAGAAAATGTTTTCTTTCCAGTGCAAGTCTATGTTTCATTTGACATGTCTTTTGTTACAAGTTTATGAGCCAAATACTTTCAACAGGTGACAGATTTAATTTGGGTGTTTTTTAGATACCTCTGTAACCCCATAATAGTAGAGAAGGGTATTTGTCCCGTAAGAAATTTTTTGTAGAAGCCAGTATTAAATTCTTCTCATCTCTTAACAGAAAAAAAGAAGTGACAGGCATTGCATTTGCGTTATGGTATGGATTAAAGTACTGCAGTCAGAATAGCATAAAAAGGCTGTTAAATAGCTGATAATTTCATCGTGTGGGAACCAAGAGTAGAACTACAATGCTATTGCATTAGTACTGTAATGCTACGAACATTTTCAATTATCATGCTTAACCTTGCTAAGAAGCTGAAATGAGCACTATCAATAGAGTGTGGCAGGAGCAGCACAATAGCAGCCCACGATTCTCTTGCTTTCTCCCCCTCCCCTTCTTCCTCCTTGCTACCAGGAGGGAAATGTGTGGACTCTTGCCCACACCACTTCTAAATTGCTCAAGCAATTGTTTCCTGTAGATTAATTTGTAATTCTGAATCTCAAGAAGAAGGAAATGGGAGCACGTTCCTCCCCCAGGCCATTTACAGATCTGGAGTTTAAACGTAATCTGAAGCAGAGGCTGAGGGGCCGACACACACACACACACCAGGAAAGGGAGGGACGCAGCGGCCAAGGTGACCCCAGAGCCTTTCCCTCGCAAAGGTTTTTCGTTGTGTACCCAAAAAAGCTTGCTTTAACCCATGCTTGTGCCTCCCTTGCTCTTTTCTCTCACGCAAGCAGGCTTATGTGAGGAAGCTGCGGGGCGAATGTGTGCACACCGTGTGCGCGCACACGCGGGCCTGCGCTTCAAGGAGGCCGCTGCCTGACTGCCGCCTTTGTTTGCCCGTGGCTGCTCTGGTGACGATAATTTCCTTACAGAAAGAGAGGGTAAAACAAACAAGCAGCTTCCACCAACGCTGATGCTGTTCTTCATGCTGTCTAAACAGGGCAGCTGGAGCTGTGAGCTTTTAAGGTTATTTGGAAATGGGAAAGCAGCAGATAGGCGGATTTCATGGGAGAGTTAGAAAATGCGACCGGTGATCTGAACACTGATGCCTTGCTACTATTAAAAGCCCCTTATACACAACTCTGTTCTCTAAATACCATTTAAAATCTGCCATTCCATGAGGACATTCCCCATCTTCACTTTCCTCTACCTTTTGGTGTTATTCAGAATAATTTAAACAAATTTATCAATATCTGTATTTTCTTTTATTCTACTTTAGTAGTGAGGATTTCTGCTCACCTTGGACTGAACAGTCCACAATAAAAGAGGTATAAAAATGGAACAGAGAAGACTAAAGGGACCCAGAAGAAAAAAGTGTTACAGAAAGGAGGCTGATAATTCAGCTTTTTGCAAGCTTCCCAGAAAGCTTTCCGGAGGGGGGCTTCCAAAAAGGTGGCATTGTTCTCTTCCACTTCACAGAATGGAGAGAAGTCTCCAGTGAAAATGAAATAGAAGTCTGTGTATATGATTACGATGAGCTTTTAATACAGCAGAGAAGAAGTAAACATTAAAGTAAAAAAGCTCTGGAGAATTTCTGTCTTTAAAAATTTTCTCAGACCCCTGTTGCCAGTTCTGATCACAATATTCCAGGATTTTTGCCTCTGCTTGTAAATGGGAAGTTAGAATCCCTGATGGCAAGTGTGACTTCAGGTCTCCTGCCTCAAGGTTACCCCTTCTGGTCTGCCAAAGGTCAGCCTTTTAGGGCTTTTAGGGCTGTGCCCTCAACACACTGGAAAATTAATGCTGTGGGAGAAGGCAAAAGGCAGGAAATCAAGTTGTGTTGTATCATTTCACCTGTGGGTTCTTATGCTTTGATCTAGAGTGTCTATAACTAAATGACAAGTGCATAGGCTCCTGAAAAATGTCAAAAAGTCAATTGAGGAGACAGGGATGTTTAGGAAAAAAATATCTGTAATATTATCTCAGCAACTCCAGACAAAATTTTCTTTCCTTATAATTTGGCAAGGATTGGTGTTGATTTTTGATTGCTTAGTAAGTTTATTTCCATTAGAAACTTTGGGGAGTATTGTTAAATAAATGTTTAATATTACTGTGGACTCTGGAGTGTCCTTATTCCAGAGAGGTGTTAAATTCCCAGCCAATCTATTTCAGTGCAGGGAGGAGACAAGCTTATCTGTTCTCTGCCCAAGGCATATTAACTCCTGCCAAAATCTCTTTCCTCAGACAAGAATGTCACAGCTCACCCCGTAACCATCCATAAGGCAAGAGAGGAAAGCATGAAACAAATGGATATCAGATTAGGAGGGGTTTCCAGGTGTTACAGAGCAAAGTAGAGAGCCTTCCAGGAATGTCCACCAAGAATTGTTTTGTGCTCTTCTTGATCAATTTGCCATGGCACCACAACAGTACAGAAAACGTCTGAAATCCTGTCTTTTCCATCTATAATGGGAATTTCACTGGTCAAAAAGAAAATTTAGCTGTGTTATGAGGACTCTAAGCTTGCTCCTGACCACATCCTGATGCCTGAAAACAGCTGGATGTTTGAAAAAGAAGGTCAGGAACCTGGAATAAAGGGACATGTGCTAGAGTCAAGAGATTATATTTGGCTGAAGTTTGGCCATCTACTTAAAGTGGAGAAGGCTATCTCATTTGGGAATGAGAGAATCTGGGACATTTTTATTTTATCTTTACTGTTTTTCACAGATCTGTTTTCCAATTAGAAACATTTAAGTCTTCCGAGATGTTGCTTGTATTCAGTCTAGCAGCTGGACTAGAAGCCTTCTGCAGGTCTCTAATTATAGTTGTTGATTTGCCAAGGAATTAACTGTTTATCTTGATTTGTCAAGGAAACAGAAAGACTTACTGATTACAGACTACCGTCTGATAACTACACTGTATTTATGTCTCACCCTTATCTATTCTCTTAACCTCCAAATATCTCAACTATTTGAGTCCAGTTTGGTGAGTTGGAAGGCTCTTTCATATTCAGATAAAATGTATGTCTTGCCCAAGTGTTGGCCAAAGTATACTAGTAATCTAAGAAATTCAAAGAAGCTGTAGCTCAAACATGAGATTTATGTGTCGAGGTTAAATCTAATACGGCAGCCTTGTGAAAATGTTCCTGCTTTCCTCTTCATTTGTTTGTGCTTTGCATGTCCTGTGTGCAGACGATGTTGCGGTGCTGACCTTCTCAGAGGGAATGCTGGTGTGCACTCCTGGCTGGAGTGGCACTGATCACTGGTGCCACTGCCCCTGGCCTTCAGGCTGGATCTGAGACCTCCCTCCTGTTTGGCACAAGTGGGCTCTGCCCCCAAGTTGGAGTCTTAACTGCAGTGCATTGCAGTGCAATTCAAAAGGGAGGGGGGAAAGCAGTAGATGCAGCTGGTCAGTGCCAAGCCAAGTTTCCAACCGTATTCACAATCTCCTCTTAATACACTTGGGTCTTTCCAGGGTAGCTTTTCAAATTATCTGACAGGCTTTTAGAGGGAGGACTCTGCTACAGAAAACTTGCACTTTGAGGAAAATGGCAGCTGTGTGAGGTCTTTGAAACATTTGGACCTATTCTTTATGACATCTGTGCTCCATGGGCCAGAAGAATTTAGTAGGAGGAAGCCAACATTTATGCTAAAGGGGCCTGAAAATTGTTATGTGGAGCCAAGTATTGCACTATCCAAAAGCTTTTCTTTGAGTCTTGCTGTCTATATTAGAGAACTTATTTTAATGAAAAATTTCGAGTTCTTCTGGTGCTATCCACTGCCTTGAAATTCAAAAGTACTCTACTTTTCTGAACTTTCTTGAGCTTTCTGACATGGTTGCTGAGATGGCTTTATATCTCAACATAAGACTCGTTTTGCTTCATACACTTTACCAGACAATTTGTGTTTCCTCTTTATGCTTTCCCCTAATTTTTCCGTGCTTGGAGTCTCCTTGCAATCTGACTTCAAGAACCCTTCATGGGCTTGTTGTGGAAAGCATTCAACTCCCTCCACTCAGCATGTTGACTCCGCTTTACCTGGCCTATAGTCTTGTTTATTGTTGTTTAACAGTGATATTATATGGTACTTAGATTTTTCAGTTGTACTGGATCTTTGAAAGCTGGCAGGATGAATTGCTTGGTTTCCAGTCTTTAATGTTTATCTCCCCTTGGATCTCACCATCTGTTCCTTTTTGGCAGTGCAGGTAAATGATTTTTTTTTTTCAACTTCCTTTCATTTGCCCTGTTTCCTGCAGATACTTAGCTTAGATGTTTCCTTTCTCTCTCCTGATATCATCCAGAAGGTTTTGGTGGCGTTTATTGAGGCTGACAAATCTGACTGAAAATTCCACACTCCGTTGTGTGTTGCAGGGTTTATACTTAGAGGGGAGGAGGTAGGGATTTTTATTTTGTTGGGGTTTATGTTCACTATCACATCCTCATGGATGTACAATGACATACACAAACTTAGGATAGATTTTTTACCTTTCATTCAAGTTTATTCCTCCTAACTTCTTCCACCTGCCTTTACCTCTCAGTGTTACATTTTTGAGCACATTAGCAAGCCACATGACCACTATTTTGGGAACCAATGTCTGTTTATTAAGAGTTCAGTTCTAGCATAGCCCAATCCCAGGCTCAGCTACCGGAGGGAATGCCTCACATCAGATCAGGAGCCATGCAATGGAGTCCTGACCTTCAAAGAAGGTGCACAATGGCTGTTTGCAATTTTTCTCATTTATGGCTAATTTCAGAGTCTTGTGGATTGTAAAGTCTTTAACGGAGAGTCTCAAAACTTGGAGATCTGTAACACACTTCTGCATACTGTTGAAGCAACAGAAAACCAGGACAAAACACAGGATGTGGAAAGGAGAAGGCTTTTTTCCCCTCAATTTTATTGCCCGTCACAGGAAGCCCAACTTTGAAAAACTACCCTGAATTTTGTTTTTGCAAACATTTGGAGGTATAAAACGCTGTCTATAAGAGCTGGTGATATTATCCTTCTATGGCCATTTACTGTGTTCCCTCAGAGCATCTCTACTTTCATTATTTTTTAAAGTTAATATTGAAATCAAAGGGGATCAGCTTGTGGTGTGTGCATTAACGAGTTACTGAAGGGCAGTTAAGGCTCTGCCTTGTGAAAGGATTAATCTGAATGAAAGCCAACCTGCTGTTCTCTTTTGTCATTCATCAGCTGTCCTCAGATTCTCTTCTCAGTCAGACCTATGAAATAATTTGCCAGTTGTTGCAGTCTGTCAACTACGCCCATTAACTAAAAGTCATTTCCATACAACAGCTGTCCCTCTGTAGCTTCTGTGTAACAAGTCAGTTCTTCGTCCCCTTCCAAAATCAGAACCCACAGACATTTGGCATTCTTCTTGTGAGTGCTTGTAAAGGGCCCAAGACCCAAAGTGACACCAAGGCTGAGTGCCGTTCTGGGAATCAAAGTCCTTCCTGGGGTACTCTCTTGGATTTTCAATTGTTCTGTCCAGTTCATTAGGTTAGAGACGTGCTGAATAGGCACAGTAGATTTTGTGTAATGGTTGGTAATGTTTCATTTGTTGTATGGCTAAACATTTGTTGTATGGTTTGATTTCAGTTCTGTCAGACAAGCATGTTTCCTTAACTATTGAAAGTTATTTTTTAAGCTATGCTATATGCTTTTTACTAAGAACTTTTCCTTCTTTTCCAGCAATTTTTGGCAGCTCCTGTAACTTCATGCAACATCATGAGATCTTTTTGACAGCTTAACAAGAGGTGGTCATTTTTTCTGACAAAACCCAGAGAAGATATACTAGATGTTACAGCAGTGTCTGGACTATTGGCACAGGTAGTAATTAAATGATGAATAGTTCCTTACACATTGGGATTCATAATGGTTTTGGTTTCCCCGGTACTGATCATTTCCTGATAATTACTGTCTTCAACCATTTTGCAAACAGCCATAGGCTATTCTAATATGAGACAACTGGTCTTTAGAATGATCATATCTGGGCTTTAGATTGATTAATGCTTTTAGGTTTTTTTGCATTTGGCTAATATATAGATTCTAGACTATTCTCAGAAAATATTCATCAAAGCACTTAGGGCTGTATTATTTGTAAAATACATTTCTCAACTTCGGTGTTGCCTGTTTGATTCAAGACAAATTGTCTGCTTTTATTTCCTTGAGCTCAGACTAATGCTTCTGCTTGTTGATTTACCCAGTAATTTTACTACACTTTAATGTCTGTGTGAAATTCTGCTCTAAGAGTGCAAAAAAGCAGACGAAATTTGATTTTTTAAAATTTACGTTTAAGACTTGTTACTAATGTAAGAAAAGATAGATTTCAAGGCTTTGCTGATGTTCTGTTTTGTCTTCTGCCATCAAGCCCTGGAATACATTTTATACTTGGATCTTAATCTTGCATGAGGTGTGTTTCTCCTATTAATACCATTAAGCAACTGGGGTAAAAATGACCACCTGAATCACTGCAGGCTCTCATGTTTAGTCTTCTACAGGTGCCCCTTGCCCTCCTGTGTGAGTTATGCACTCACACCTCACAGCATTGGCAGACTGGAGGGAGGGTGTTGTGCACTGGGCACTCTTTCGCTATTGAAACCCACTTTAAATCTCAGTCCTCTAATGACTTACACTAAACCAAAGCCAGAATCACCACATGGTATCTCTGAATTCACTATATCACATGAAAACTCTGTTCCTACCTCCCAAAATCGGGTGGCCTTGGTGGAAGGCCATAGCCAGACATACTGCTGTGTGTTGCAATGTTTTGGGTGAGGAGATGAGTGAATGCATTTGCACATTCTCAGCTGGTTCAGATTTTCTGGATTTACTGCATTTGTGACCACTGAGAATAAGCTCTGCTAAGCTGCATGCATTTTAGTCTTTTTGTTTTATTGCAACACTTCTTTCACAGAAACTGGTGAAGGTGTCACTGCTTATACAGTTGTGCTTGCACAGCTGAGGGAGCAGAAGCGAGACAGAGGAGGGGGTGAGCAGATGAGGACAGTGACCTCTTAATCAACTTAAGCTGTAGCCACAACACATCTGACTGTGTCTTGAACAATTTTAATTAAGAAAAAAAAGAAATACAAATGTTGACATGGGGATGGCCAGGAGCCAGGGATGAAATTCTGGCCACACTGAGCATGCAACTGGAAGGAATTTCCCGGGTCAGTAAATCCCATCCCATGTTTTTCCAGGAAAACATTCTTGAACTGATCTTGGTCCACATTAAAGTTTATTTGGTCTGTTGACCTGCTACCCTTGAAAGCCAAACATCCCATGAGACTTCATTGGGCTGTGATTTCATTTCAAGTGATAGTTCAACAGAGCCATATATATACACAGAAAGTTTCTGATTAACTCTTCCAACCCATGCCTTCCCCACCACACACCCTGATGACATCCCAGCTGGCATCCTGCTTCTTAAAGACACACCTTCTCAAAGTGCTGCTCCATTTTATAGGGAAGCAGCAGAATAGCTCTACAAGTTTCCATAAGAGGGTTTTCTGCACACTAAAAGTTTTGGCCCAGTACAACCCTGCAATCTTTGAGGCTGAAGTGTCTGTTTTCCAGTACTAATGTGATGTCAGGAAAAGATTTGCTGTTCCTTTTTTCACACAGACTCTACCTTCACCCATGCTGTTTTCTGGTGATCAATTTTTTCACAAAGCTAAAGGGCACCACTGAGAGCCATAGAGGTTGGGAACTAACCTAGCCTACATAATTGCAATGTTTTCAGTAGGCCCTGTGCTGGTAAGGGTAGTTATTTCTCCTTTCTCTGTAGCCTTCTGATTTCTTTCTTAGACAGCTCATACTTACCTCACAGTTGCCCTAATCTCCCTGCCAGTCTTGGAGAAAACTTGTCAAGTGGGCTCTGACCTTTGCTTTCCTAAAATCACACATCTGTGTATTCCAGCTTTCCTTTCAACATATGATTTCTTTTATTTGTTTCCTGATTTTGTCTTTTCTGTATACTGCTGAAAAGCAGTGGAAAGAAAGACAAGCAAATTAGACCATTTGCCTGTCTGGCAAAGGAAATGGCATGATTTTAAAATGGTTGAGCTAAAGAAATAGTAAATAGAAGAAAAGAAATAGTAAAACCTTCAAAAAATTCTAACACTTGTTCAGATGTTTTTGTTTATGTTTGGAGCTGTGGAATATCCATGATTTTCAGAGTTTTGACCTTTATTTTGAAGAATGTCATAATTTTGCCAGCAAACTCAACTGTCAATATTTTCATTTCACACCTCTTTATAGAAGTTCATAACTGACCTATAAAGTTACACATACCGAGCATATGTGGTCTCAAGCAGGAAAAGATTTAATAAATAAATACACAAATATAAATGTGTTTGTTTAAAAGTTATAAAGCCATCAAAAAAAAAAAAAAAAAAAAGGAATTGGTGATTTCAAATGCATTTTACGGTCCTGTAACTCAAAAGCAAGCCAGTCAGATTTTTTCTTCTTTTAAACTCCAAATGATTAACTTCTTAATCTTTAATGTGGACTGATGCAGTGCCTGTGGGCATTATGGCAAATAACCACATTATTGCATTTGGGAAATTAGCTACTGTGTGCTTGTGGTAATTTTGTCTCCATTAAAATAGCTCCCAAATTTTAAGCTGGCAGACTTATTACAGGAGTCAGTTCTGCTTTTAGATACACACCATCTTTGTGCATTCATGTAGATTCACCAAAGTGTATTTGAAAGGTTCTTTGTCTGTTAGTTTTAATATTGAGTGTTTTGCTGCTGACGGACTGGGGAAGGGAGGAGGGGAAGTGTCTAACTTTCAGAATGCTGTATGTTTTAGAGGAAAACTTCACTTTTAAAAATTTCTCTAATGATTGTCTTTGCATGATTCATATCCATGTTTAACTGTTAGAAGGTAATAGGTCTGAAAGTGTTATGGCATTATAATTTCCAAACTGGAACATGCAGAATAAAATATTACTGTGTAAAAGTGATTGTAACATTCCCAGGAACTTTAATCTTCAACTCCCCACCTAGCCTCCTTTCATAAAATACTGGGACCACCCAGCTATCTTGTGCTTCTGAAACTCTGGCATAAAATTACTTTTTTTTATGAAACACACATCCTTATTTAGTTTTCTCCCAAAAGAGAGCTGAGTTTAGTGAAGTGCTGTATGACAAAATCTGTACAAGTGGGAAGAGGGACAGTGGAGTATACGGCAGACTGAGAATATTTTATGCCATGATTATATTGTGGGTGATAAACTCTTCCACTCCTTTTTTGGTCACAAAATAACAACCTGATATAAAAGCAGAGAAAAGCAGCATTGACCTCTGGGCAAATTCATTAAAAGATCAGAGTTTTCTTCCAAAGAAAATTGAAGGAGGAACTTCTCCCTTATTTTTGTGAGAGTTGTTCCCAGCATACAATCCAATCTACTGTTGTGTTGGTCTGGGCAAGGCTTCCCCAGGATATCTCTCACAGTGACACGTTGTGTAGTCACCAGTTGTAGCAGGTCAGTCTCTTGCTGGCCTTTTGTTGTCCTGCTCACTTGGGCAGCCCTGAGCAAGGACAAACAGTAGTGGTGTAGATCTCTATCATGTCCATGTTGCTTCTGCTTAGGGAACCATGACTTCAGCAGCTCAAAGTTTGTTTTAAACCTTTATTTTAAGGGGAGGAGGTGTGTGTGAGAAGTAATGTTGGCCAGGCCTTTAAGATTGCTGAATGCCTTAATGTTTCAGTTTGCAATGAAATCCTAACCCGACTATGCCTTGAGTGGTTTTCTGTTTGAGTGAAGAGTTCATACAGTTCAAGTCCTAAGGTTACATTAATAAGGCAATATGTTGAAAATACAAAGGCACAGTGTCTCTAAATAAGCTGTACTGATTCTGTGCTTGGAATACATAACTTTTGGGTGCTGTTAAAATCCTTTCAGGGTCTTCCATACCTAAGTATTTCAGCTCTGTCTTTCAACGATTAACTGATTGATCCATTTAGCATCATATTCATTCTCTTACAGATGTGAATTACCATACTTTATTGCTAGAGATTTACAGAACACACTAATAAATCTCAAAAAAATAATGAGTGTAGATGTCATGGAAACCAGTCTGGGAAAATATTCTTTATCCCACAACTTATGTTGTAGGACTGAGTAAATATTTGATAACTCAGAAAATGTTAGGTTTTCCAGCATTCTCTTACCTCTGTTAAAGTGCAAAAATAACCCCTTTCTTTAAAATTTATCTTTCTTTTTTTCATTTTGCACAGTACCACAATATGAAATGAAGACTAATGTCAGCCTTTCTCTTAGACATGTCCACACCTGCAATAACAAAATTCCAAATGCAGTGAAACCTACCTGATTTCAGATTTGTTCACAGTTTTTGTTGAATTTGTTGATTTCAGTGACCAGTGTACAAACCTGAGCAACTTTGAGGCATTTCTTCACAGTCATTACATACTGAAGTTCTTGGGGTCCTGGAGCTGGTGATTGTGCCTGGGAACTTGGTAGATGGTTTTGGCATTTTGATGGTGATGAGCAGAGAAAGAAGTCTGGTGAAAGACATGAACATTTTGGTGCACCTCCTGAGAACTAGGATTGGTTTCCCTGGTTTGGAAAGGAATCCTCCAAAATGGCAAAGAAATGGTAAGGATGTCCTTTCATGTTCCATATTCCAGAAGATAGAAAAATATTTAACAAATTAGTGCCAGCATTTCATTTTTATGGATATCACATGAATTTCACAGATTTTAAAGACTTTGTTTAGTATTTATTTTAATTCTCTTGGCAGAAGGGTTTCACAGACAGCATATAGAAATTATAAACCTGACCTACTCCTGGTTCTAGCAGAAGACCATTCTCATCTTACTATGAGAATTACAGATATTGAATCTTAATATACTTTCTATTCATATTCAACAGAACTATTTTAATTTTATATAAAATAGAGCATGCAAATTCAGCTTTGTCATAGTTCACCTTATTAAAAAAATTCTTGCTCATACCATTATCTTACTGAAGCATAAAACAATGTTTGGGTCAGACAGTTCTACCTGAAGATTTTTGACTAAAGGTAGCTGAAAACCTGGCCGATGAAGCTGAAATCCAAGATCCTCTTCAAAGCCATGTTCATGGAGTCAGTTGTTGTATGGTGTGGAAGAAACTGTGGCGGGCCTCTCAAAATAAGGGGTGGGGGGAAATGAACGACTCTGTGACTTAGCTATACACGCCACTTAAAAGTCCTATTGCACATGGACTTGGGCCCATACCCGGGAGGCACATTGCTCAGAAACTAAGAAGAGGAAGAATCTTTATTGCTGCTAGAGAGGAGGCTGCCAGAAATCCTGCGGTTGAATGCCCTGGAGAAAGCAAGGATTTTTCAATGTGCTCAGAGGATTACAAATGAAAGACAGAGGCAAATGCTATACTCTCCCGAACAGTTATTGATTGGCTGATACACTTAAAGGATAAGGACTGTGTCCTGCAGGCCACAGAACTGAAGGCAATCATATATAAAGAAAAGAAAATCCTGTTCTTTCCAGAGCTTGGATAGAGGACATATACCTGGGTGCTCCTGAAACAGGGCTTTATTAAAAGAGTGGAAGCACAATATTGTGAAAGCCAGGAGGCTTAGTCATCAAGGATAGGTGTATATGTCACTTAGACAACCTCTTAAAGAATGTACTTGGAATTTGGTAGATGATGCTTGAGTGAATTGAGTTGGGTGAGGATTTTTTACAATAAATATTTGATAATTACCTACTATTTAGAAGACTAAATAAAAGACACAGAAGTTACTGTTTGTTTAAAATTAGGCCAGTTCTCAACTTTTCTCTTTGGGAAGGAGTGAAAGGGACAGGGATATTGAATTTTTATTTCTGATTTCTAATATTTTTCTAACATGGAGAATTATTTTGGACAGAATGATCTGCCCCTGTGTAGCCTGCTGTCATTGATAAAGTGTGTGTATATATATTTGAACAGAACAAACCCCTGAAACTCCTGTGTTATACGAGCATACCTCATCATTTGCTAATTTATTGTTGTTTTCATATCCAATTTCCTTCTCTTCTTTTACTGTTCAGAACTCCCATCATGCCTGTCTGGGTATTCAGCTCCTTTGTCTCTCCGTAAATCAGAGAAGCATAAGGCAAATATTTTTGTAACACTAATATAGACTTAAAACTGACCAGTCCCTTAAAAACTGAGCAATACCAGAACTCATGAAGTGCAAAGAAAATAAGCATAGAGAGGAGCAAAGGGAACACTAAGCTAATAAAAGGGAGTAGTATTTCTGTTCTTTCTAGCAGGAATGATGCAAAGGTAGAATTGAGCACCAGTGTGCACAAAAGAAAAAAATGTATGTTCCAAAACTCTTCCTGCTAAAGTCCCATCCGCTCCCACACTTCCCATGTCACAAAAAGAAAACAGGTCCAATGAAGAGGAAAAAAGTCAATAACAATTTAACAGTCCCCCACAAACAAAGCAACAAAAAAAACCAGAAAACCAAATGTGCTGGTTTGGGCTGTGGAAGGGTTAATTTTCTTCACAGTGGCTTGTACACATATATCGGATTTGTGCTGAACACAGGGTTGATAACACAGAGATGTTTTTGTTATTGCCGAGCAGGGCTTACACAGAGCCAAGGCCTTTTCTGCTTTTTGTACTTCCACACTGGGGGGGAGGTTGGGGGTGCAGGGGAGGTTGGGAGGAGACACAGCTGGGACAGGTGACCCAAAGTGACCAAAGGGATATTCCAGACCATATGGCATCGTGCTCAATACGTAAAGCTGGGGGGAAGGAAGAGGAAGGGGGATTGTTTGGAGTGATGGCGTTTGTCTCTCCAAGTGAGCGTTACGCGTGACGGGGCTCTCCTGGAGATGGCTGAACACCTGCCTGCCACGGGAAGCAGTGAAATCATTCCTTGTTTTGCTTGCTTGTGTGGATGGATTTTGTTTTCCCTGTTAACCTGTCTTTATCTCAATCCATGAGTTTTCCAGCTTTTACCCTTCCCATTCTGTCTCTGGTCGCACTGGGGGAGGATGAGTGAGTGGCTGCCTGGGGCTTGGCTGCTGGCTGGGGGTAAGCCACAACACCGAACAAAACCCAAAACAAACAAACCCAACAAAATTTTAGTTCTTTGAGTAATCTTTTTATTATGCTGTGAAGTGTGTTACATAAGAAAAAAAGTAATTCTGTCCAGGTCGGGAGAGAAGAAAATTCTTTTTCCCCTACAAATTGTTTTCTTAATGTTGTGGGTTTGCTACTCTTTGCAGAATATTTTACCTACCTTTCATCATAAGGAGCTGATTCAAAACAGATTTCCTATGGAGAATATGCAATTATAAAGTTAAGCTAAGTATTAAAAAATGGAAACAATCAATTTTGAGAACTTTAATTTATCTGCAGGATTTAAATACAATTGAAAATGTCATCAGTTTCTATACACAAGTAGCAGGAGACAAAAGATACAAAGATAAACTGATGCACAGAGTGAGAAAAGTCTTTAGGACATTAAGCCAATTCAAAAAAACATGGAACTAATCAAAAGTCAGTCAACAGGCCAAATAAATCTTCATAAAAGAAAATTACAGATTAAATCTGAGGCATTTTACGGAATGGATGATGGTAGGTGTAATGTGTTTACATAAGAGTCTGTGAGATTATAAAACAAGATATGAAATAATTAGTCTTGGTTCAACCTCAAAAAGTTTGGAGACATTTTTTTAGCCAGAATAAACATCAAAATTTTTGCTGCTTTTCCAATCTTTTCGTGGTTTCAAGAAGTTGACAAACGAAATAAAACAAAACAAAGAAAGAAACCCTACACAAAGGAAGAATATACACAGGAATACTTGCACTTTCTTATTTGAAGTGTCTTCTTCCCCCTGTTTTGGTATATTTGTTAATGCTTCCCAGAGGTACATAAAAAGTGATAATGAGCCCAACATTTCTTTAAACACCTTGATTCCTAGGTAGTATCTGAGTTGTGGATGTTTATGTACATGCCCTTTTTCAAGAATAACTAGGTCATTTTTAAAACTTCTAGTTAGGGAAATATGTGATATCACGAAATACATTGATATATGTAGACAAAGTGGATAGTTGATGTTGAGGAAAGTGGATAGTTGAGGAAGAGAAAAACATCCAAATTTTATCATGATTCTTTTTAAATTGGAATGAGGGAACAGGATTGATCCAAATAACAGCAAATGCTTAACTTGTTGTCAGAAGATGAAAATGCAACAAACTGTTATAAATAGAGCTGTACAGGGGAAAAGGAAACAGGTGGATTACGTGTTCTGCATCTGACTGAATTATGGGTAACACACGGGTGTTTCAGGTAAGGCTCCAGCACAGTGGCTCTGCTGTTAAATGTGCAGTTAGACACTTACAGGCTACACCTAGACAGCATTGTGATCAGAAGTCCTGGCTTCCCAATTGTCCTCACAACATCTTTTTGGTGCATGCCCACAAAGCCCCCAGCTTTCCTTTGCCTGCATTTCCAGATCTTACCCCATTACAGAGCATGGATTTCATGGATTCAGATACAGGAATTTGTTCTTTGTTGCTTGCAGTGACTCAGCTGAGTTGGGACAGCAGCAGGAACTAAAAGGAGCCAGTAGGAATCTGAGAATTTCAACTATATTTTTTGTAGTGAATGGGCTTGGAGATGTTAAAGGAGTTTTATCCACTCCTTTCTCCCCCTTAGAGTTTCCCAAACATCTATCTTTTTTCCCTTTCTGGAATAGAGGCTTAAGTTGCTATATCTCCAGATGGAGTTGTATGTCTGCACTTCACACTATCTCTGCATTTTACTGTGTGGAATGTGCACTATCTCTCTACCTAAAGTAGAGCTATAGGTACTCCAGATAACACTGGTCCTTCCCATTATCTGTATTTGTGTTTGACATACTTGCCAAAGCTTGTAGCTGCCTCCTTTTACTACTACCCAGGAACATCTTTTGGGATAATTTATAAAAAATGTGTTTATATACAGGACAAAATTTGTGTACTTTGATGACTTACTCATTTGTTTTACAGATAAATGTTCTATTTGCCGAATGTTAAGATTGCTAGAAACGTAGCTCCTAGTCCAACACTGTCTATATTTCACTCTTCTGTTCCAGTTGGAGATAGGTGAGCTCTAAGATCCCTTCTAACCCAAACTATTCTATGATTCCATGATCAGTTGCTCTGAATTATTCTGTGAAGCAATCACTCTCTCCTATGGCTGGCTATGCAACAAGTTTAGGGAGATTAACATCCTAAATTCAGTGCCTGAAATCGGTTGTGTAAGTGTTGCTCTTAGCACTATTTCTGCTTTAAAGTATGTAAAGCAACTGCAAACCTGGTATTTTTCACATGCTCCCAAAGTACTTTGTGCCAGCAGTGAGAAGGACAGCTTCCACTCAGAAGAGGAGGCCCACTGGATGCATCTTCTGTAAAATCTAGGGAAACACCACAAACTGGAAAGAGACAAGCCCTGGTAGGAAGAAAAATGCAGACAGCAGACAGAAAACCACTGATGGTTTCCATGAGCAGGAAAATGACAGAAGCTTCAAAGTGAGGCCATGTTTAGAGCCTGGGTGAATTTCCACAGCAGTTGCCAGATACCAGTTCTAGGAATCTGTAAACAGCAAAGACCACATCTTAGTTTTGGCTTTGCTAAACAACCCTTTCCATGACGTCTTTAAAGGACTAGGAAGGAACTTGAAAAGTTTAAAGGGGTTATGGTACGTGAGCATATTCTCAAAGTATCTAGCAGCAAAAGCCACAAAGTTAAGCACGTGAGTTAAAGAAGAACTCATGATTTCAAAGTGAAAGAGGATATACAGTCAGTTGTAGCCAATTTAAAGTTATTTTTGGTGAGAGCTCTACTTTGACTGCACTCCTGGATTTACTGTTGTTGCAAAACATGTGTTCCATATTTTGCACGTCTGTTTTCCCAGATGCTTAAAATCTATTCACCAGCCAGACACATTGCAGAAAAAAGTTCATCCTCTGTAGGTAGAAAATGTGACTCTTTTCTTTAATATATGACCTTATGCATAGGTTTTATTCATTTATACTTTCCATCACTGAGCATTGTCTTGGTACTGACTGAAAATTCCCTTTATGAATTATTGTAATTATGATTTTTTCTACTTCTAGTAACACAGTTTCAGTCCTAATCAGTGACATCTATCAAGATGGGATCACAGGTCTACTTACTCTTTGCCATGAGTTCTGTACATTTGACAGGTTATCTGTTAGACTCTTGAAAAGAAAGCACAAGGAATTAAAATTGTCAGGAGTTGCAAATAGCTGAGGTACAAAGTAAACAGCTCGATTCTGAAAGGACTTTAACAGATGTGAAACAGCTGTGTTCCTGAAAAATCTTGAAGAGGCAGAGAATCCATCCAAACCATCTTTATGTAGAACTTTACCTAAAAGACAATAAGAGGGCTCATTCAGTTCAGGAATATTCTAGGTGAAGTAGCCTTGGGGATTGTACTGTCCATGTCTGTGGGACAGCTGCACAGTGGTGGCAGATCTCCAGGTTTCAGACAATTTTTGCTGATTTGTATAGCACTCAAGCACCAATTCTGTGAATCACTGGGGGCTGACTGGAGGCAAAGGGAATTTAATTTCTCACTGTCACTCACTTGAAAGCTAGACCTGGCCTTAAGAGTATTCCAGTCATAGAAAAAGTAACCACCACAACAAAAGGCTGAACAATCATTTGTGGCTGATTTTGACTATATTCTGAAATAAAGAGAATTTGAGAACAAAACTACAACAAAATGTATGTTACTAATTTATAAACTACAGAACAAAAGTGCCACATTCTATTCCTTCTATTCTTTCTATTCTCATTTATTTTTGTCATTTTTTCAGGTAAATATTCATAAAATATTTATCAACAGTCTCATTATTTTTAACTAGAATATATTATGGAGACAGCTGAGAAGCAAAGAGTTTTCTGTCAGACTGTAGTTTGTCTTCAAATGCAGTATATACTGCCTTCATTACTGAGAGATGATTTTGCTTTTCAGGATCAGTGTGAATAAAACCTAATAATAGCAACCCATAATATCCAGACCCAGGCCACTAAGGACTGCATTAACAGCCTTCTATTAAAAAAAAAAAAAAAAAAAAAAAAAATTACCCCTTCTCACAGTCTATGTTGTTCTAATTTGTCTGATATTTTAAATATTGTATGATTGATTTAACACTCTTTTCCAAGTAGTGCAGAAAAGGCTCCCAGAGTTCAATATTTTTTTCCCAGGACTGCTGAGATTAGCTTGCTGAGGACAGGTGCTAACTTTTATTAGACCCTGAAGAAGAAACAAATTTCTATTTCTTGCATTTCTCACAGTCCTCAAAATTGGGAAGACCAGCCATACAAATGTAATTTCACTGGCTGTTTCATATACAAAGAATTCAGTCATGCAAACACTTAAACACATGCTTGGCTTTATACACATGAATAGTCCTCTTAAGCAATCTATTACTATTTTAAAGGTGAAAAATAATTGGTATTTCGAACTCCCCAAAATTAATGCTACTATTATGTTTTATAACTTAATGAACACATATAATTTAAATGTACTTGAGGTTTAATTACAGGTTTGCCATTGAAAGAGTCCAAGAGAAGAGTTACAAAGATATTCCAGTAATCTGGAACTCCTGGTAAACTCGTTATGTTCCTTGACATGGAGAAGACTTACACCACATTATCTGTAATTTTACATGAAACCTATAGTGCATTACACCATCTAAGTAAAATCAAAGAAGGTAAAGTCTATGCAAACAAAACCACAGACTTTCAAATGGCCTTAGAAAACTAGTACCTTTACACTTATTTGCCAAGGTAAATAAAATGAATATACAGTCATCTTGAAATATGTCTGAGACAAACAGCCAAATCCTCTTTCAGTGATCATAAGATGAGTATAAAATTAAATATGAAATATAACTTCATCTCAAGAAGAAATTTAAAACATAATAAAAACACAGGAAATGCAACTGTGAAAGCAAGGGGACCCTTTGACAGGAAAATCTGTGTGACTATACTATTCTCAGACAGAGTTCTGATGCAACAGCACATATAAATCCAAATCCAAGTGCATAAACAACTGCCACACTGCCTAACAAAGAAAGGATCACCATAACAAGGATGGATGTCGGTAGCACATGCTGCAAACTCCAAATCAGGTCAGAAAGCACATGCCAATATTGAACCTATGAAACTGCCACCAAAGTGAGCTAGGCAGCATAGCAAAAAATGACATATCCCCATAGTCTGTATATTTGTATTCTGGATGCTGATATTTAAACAGAAGGGCTGTGTAAGGCTGGAAGGGATGATACAGAGTGTTCTAATAACTGCATTTCTTTTGCTACAGCAAGAAAGCTAATAACTGAGTATCAGTAAAGAAGGCTCTCATTATTATTTTGAGGGGTACTGGGACTTATAAAGGTCTGGTTTTAGCTGAAATTTCGAATTACTTAAGTACCTACTTTTTAGCTGTTGTTAAGACTGTTTCTCAAATGTTAGCATAATATAAAATTAGATAAATGGATGTATTATGTGGTGATTCAGGGTATTTCAGAAAAGTGTTTTTGTAATGATCATATGCATTGCTTGAAAAGGCTCAAAGTTACACTGCCTTGTGTTACAAAAAGCTTATTCTTTCCATTATGGTAGCTTGATAGCATGTGGGTGGAATGAGTGGTTCCCAGGGCATTAGAAAAGCACTGATATAAAATTTTTTTTTTTTCTGTAGTTGTCCATTATATCTTGAGATAAAAGAACTATTGAATTGTATGCACAAAAAAAAATATACATCAAGAAATTGTAATTCGTATTTTTGCCATTAATACCACACACAGTCACTTTTCGAACCACAAGCAACATTGGGCACATCTTTTGCACTTAATATACCACATAATGTGTCTGGAACTAAAAGGTATTACTGTTTTTCTGAGAAGCCCATGTGAGAATCCCAGCAAACAGATTCATAATGCATCTTCTCGGAGAATCACAACATGTCTAGAGTTGGAAGGTATCTCTGGAGGTTGTCCAGTCAATCTCCCTGCTTAAAGCAGGGTCAGCTGTAGCAGGTTGTATCTCAGGACTCTTGATATGACAGCTACTCCAAGCCCTTAAGCGTCTCTGTGGCCCTTTTTTGAACATGCATCAATATGTCCGTGTATCTCTGCACTGGGGAACACAGAACTGGACCAAGCACCTAGATGTATCTTTAATCCAGTGCTACAAGTTCAATTTGGTGTCCACCAGGAAACCCTGGTCTTCTGCCACAAGGCTCTTCAGACAGTTGGCCACCAGTGGATGTTGGTGTTTGGGGTAATTCCATCAAAAGTTCATGACTTTGCAATTCTCTTTGTCGAAATTGATGACATTTCTGTGGGCCTCTTTCTCCAGCATTTTGAGCTTCCTCTAAATGGCAGCACAACCACCTGAACTGGTCAATTCCCCCAGTTTTTTATCTTCTGCAAGCTTGGTGAGGGTGCAGTCCATCCCACCAGCCAGGTGGTTAAGGAGATGGTTAAATACCAGTGGCCTGGGATCAGGCCTGAGGGCACCCCACTGGGACTGGGCTGCAGCTGGACTTTGTGCCACTGCTCACAAACCTGTGAGCCCAGCAGTTCAGCCAGTTTGCTATCCACCTCCTTGCCTGATTATCTAACCCATGCTTCATCATTTTGTCAATGAGAATGTGATGGAATACAGTGTCAAAAGACTTGCTGAAGGTGAGATAAACAATATCCACTGCTAGCCTCATCCATTAAACTAGACATTTCATTGTAGAAAGCTATTGGGTTGGTCAGGCATGATTTTCCCATTGTAAAGCCATGGTGATTACTCTCAATCACCTTCCTTAAGTTCCTGAGCCGTTTACTCTGAAAAGCACATAAAGGTTTATGAACTTCACCTGCGTAATTTGGATTAGTTTATAGCTGTTATGATGCAGTAATTGTAAAATTCTTACATATGCCAATCTCAGCATTAAAAGCATGATCCTGATGTAGGCGTGGAGTCTGTGGTTAACAAAAAAATGAGAGTAAGATGAAATCCAGACACAATTTATACTAAAAAATGGGTTTGGAAACCAGTTGTCTATCTTTTCAGGCTGGCCAGATACAAGAAATGTTTTCCTTCTCCCCTTTGCTGTAAAAGATAAATGATTAGCATGATGTGTTTGGCCACAGCTCAGCAGCTGAATCAGTGAAAGATTATGATCTCTTCATAACATTGCTTTCCTAATCTGTCTAATCAATGTGGCAGTATTCCTGTAAGATTCTCTCTGGGCTAGCAGCTGAACACTTGAGCAATGTGTGACTGTGAGCTTGCAGCAGCACAGAAAGTTACATTGCAAAGAAAAAAATAAATATTTTCAAATTAAGATAAATCTTATTTATACACTATGGGAAAAGGTGGTTTGGTTAGTTCAGATAGTTCAGTTATTTGAGTTATCTAGAACGGTCTGTACACCCATTCTATAAAAACATTGTCATATTTTTCCTCTCTCCTTACCGTTTAAAACAGAACAATAAAACTATCACGATGTTTCTTTCCTTTAACTATCTCTAACTGTGTACAATATATTTACAGACTGACTGCCAACTGTAAATCAACAGTTTGGTGTAAAGCTCTGCTCTCCCTTGTATTTGCTGACTTCTGAGGAATCTGTTTTCCAAAACAAATTTCCTTTTCCCATGTATTTTCTGCATTATCAGAAATCTGTCTGCCAATACAGCCCAGTGTCTGTAAGTACTTTCATTACGAACCCTCTGTTTGGGGTTCATAATTCAAATGTTCCCATTATTTTTAAGTTGAATTAGCAGCAGTTTCTTAGCCAAAGAAGAGTTTCCATAATCACCCTTAAATATGGTTTCTTTTCTTTTGAGCACACACAATATTTGGACAAGAGTAAGTTTTCTGTAATAACAGAAACACAGAATATTACTGGATTTGGATTCCACTTCTCTATTCTTGAAGCACTAATCAAGCTGATTTTTCACTA
Organism: Daphoenositta chrysoptera; assembly: GCA_013397915.1. Lineage (NCBI taxonomy): Eukaryota > Metazoa > Chordata > Aves > Passeriformes > Daphoenositta > Daphoenositta chrysoptera. The sequence continues at coordinate 332,856 of VZRO01002536.1, forward strand.
CTGATACTTTGTTTTGAGAACTAATTCATAATACATGTCTTAAATATGGTCTAGATAGCATGGTTTGCAATTGCTTGAAAAAATCCTGTTTAAACAAAATTATAAATGTTTAAGTCCCTATTTTTATTCTGAGAGTCCCAAGGTTTGAAATTTTGTCTTATAAATGAGGTAATATTTTTTTTTCATTACAAGGAATATGCAACTTGCTTTGGCTAGGGAATTTTGTTCATGTGAGTTACAGTGTCCCTCTGAGATTCTGTATCACAGATTTGTTATTAAAATTTCAAGTATCTTTGTAAAAGAGTGCCACTGTTTTGGTGAACTGAGTGTGCTACAGTCATCTTCCTGATATAGCTTCCACCTTCAGTGGGAACTGATAGTTCAATATTCAAATATTACCTTTTCCTTAGTGGCATCCATCATTTTATGTACTGCTTATGATAACATTGGCAACAATGTGTAAGACATCACATAATATTGTATTACAACTTTTCTTGGAAATCATCTGTTGTAAAGGGTTTGAGAAGTTCCAAAGGAAAGGGAGCTCACCCTCCACCTTTGACATGTGGGCATCCCTCAAGCTGTTGGATGCACAAAGCAGTAAGCAGATGATCTCGCATGCAATGGTGGTGAAAATTTTCTAACTGCAGCTTTTGGTCCATGTCTGTCACATTTCTTCTGATTTGGTGCAGTGTGACATCATACAGGGAAAAAAAAAAAAAGCTGAAATTCACTGCTGTACTGCAATTCTTTACTAAGAAATAGAGTGTTAATAAGAAACAACTCTTGAGGCACTGTCGTCATCCTTATTACTGAGCAGAATATGTATAATCATAGTCTACCACCTGATACTCTTTCAATGTTTCACAAGGTCTGTCTGTACATTATCATTCTCTAGGACAGGAATAGGTGCTATCAGTACAAACTGAGGACAATTTCAATTTTGTCTTCCATTGCCCGCTTGGGTGGCTACAGGCTTTGCTAGAAGAAGGGTTATTTTTGGATCCAGAGTAAACGTGGGTGAGATAAATTCATAAAGATGCACATGTGAGCTCTAAAGCTGTGCACTTCCAGCAGAGCTGTTAAGTGGGGGATCACCAGGGAAGGAGATGGGGCAGGGCAGTGCAGGAGCCATGGCAGACAGCAAGGCGGGTGGCACCATGCCTGTTCCCAAAGGATGCAGGCAGAGGGAGCTCAGGCAGGGGTCTGGGGTGCTTGGGGCACTGGCATTTTTCTATCCACAGGCACACCTTCCTCAGTAGTGAGTACAGAATGCATCTCCCTATGGAGACAGAGCGAGATGTGACAACCCAGGGTAGCATTTGAAAAGCTCTTTTATATATATACTCATCCTGTACTGATTTTTTAAAAATTAAAACAACACATTAGCCAAAATAGACCAGTCAATGCCTCTTTTAATTAAAGCTTAGGTCTCCTGTTGGAGAAAGGTCATCATCTGTCTGTTACTCTGTTAGATAAGCACGCTGACTCCAGAGGGCATTTACACAGGTCTCTTAAATTCCAAGCTCTCATTGCAATCACCAGTGCATGCAAGACGTGTGAAAATCTCTTACTTCTTTTCTGAAGAAAAATGCCTACAGTAATACATTGCTATAAAATTTTCAGTGTTGAGCAAAATGCATATTTATTTTTGCCAGACAAGATCTATCTTGGTTTAAAAAATGTGCATGTGCATACAGGTGCTTAACTTTTGTAGAACAATAAATAAATAAACACAAGGAGGCCAGATTTTCTTAATTAAATGCCATTTCCTACAGTTTCTTTAATGGACAAACCTTTTGCACATGAGGAGGAATTCAGACATTATAGTTAGGCAGAGAGCAGAATCTTAAAGTCATTTTCACTGAACAGCAAACAGACATAATTTCTTGTCATACGAACATCAATTGGCTCATTTCAGTGTTTTATTTTTTCATCAGTAAACAAAACAAAAAATACCCAAAACCCAAATATCAATCATCAAAAAAACCCCAGCAAACCATCAAAAAAGCCTACGATTCATTGTTATTTTCACTTGTAATCTTTTTTGTTCTTTAGTAACATTGTCAACATTTTGTGTTGTCTCTCTAAGAAGTAAGGAGGCCTTGGAGATATTCATGTGTGAAAGGTGAAACAGCTGTTATAACAGAAAGTTACTAAAATGTAATGTGTAAGTAAAACATTAAAATAACTTATAATTTGTGTGATTGGAAGGCGACACTAAACATCATCAGTAATTCAGAGCTACAACTCAGGTTAGAGTAGGATACTGATAAGTGTTTGCCACAATATCCCTGCTTCCAAATGGTGAACAAAAATAAAAGGGAGTTGGGAGTAGAGGGGGAAAGTTCTAAAGCATCAGCCCATAGTTCCCCTGAAGAAAAAAAAATTACAGGTGATTTTTTGATGTGTGACATTTTCTTAAATTCTGCTAGCCTCCAATGACAAAATTTCATTTTATTTACTCAAAGAAACACAAATTCCCTTATTTACCCAGAAAGTCTTGCAATTAACAGAAGGTAACTCAATTTGGCTCTCAATCTGCTTGTGAATTTGTGAACTTAAAACTAGCAACTGCTTAGATATCTTTATTGTGACCTTACAGCATTTCCTGATGACAAGAAAACACATCACCAGCCACTACTGTGGTCATGGGGCCAGTTGTTCAAAGTTTAAAGCAATGGACAAGGGAAGTAAATTTTAAATGGAATTTTATTCTGTTGCTCCCAGCTCTCAAAACATAGCTGTTAACAGAGAGATATCAATCAGCAACTGTTTCTGCTAGGAGACAAATTCTTGATCCAACAATATTTTTATGACCAAATCTGAATTTTGATACCGTGTCTGTCCTGCAACAAATTTCAGATGGGATAAGCATTGGTCTATCAATAAATAATAAAGAGAATTTTGAATATTTTTTTTTTCCCAAAAAAACCCCTGACCTGAATCAGCTGTTCAAACAGCTGTGGTGCCACTCAGGTGTGCTGCAGCTGATGCATATGAGGACAGTGACTCCAGTGTGTTACTGTGGGGTAGGAAACCTGCTGGAAAGCACTGTCCCTGGGGGTGCTTTGGGGCAGGTGACAATAACATGCCGTGCTGAGACCAAGAAGGCCAAGGCCAAGTTTCAGAACCTAAAGGAAGCAAAAGGGTGTGAGGGTCACCACTCATGAGGACATTCAATTCTTTGTGACTTATTTATTTCATACATGCAACTACCTTGGGCCAGAGGCCTCGTGAAAAGGGAGAAAACTATTCAGTCTGGGTGAGAAAAGTGTAACAACTTTCAGTGGCTGGAACTAAGCAATTAAAAAATGTTGGGGTTTGTTACCGAGAAATCAGGTGAAAAATTAGTATCAGGAAGCTTGGGGTCAGTTTATTCTGACATGATCTAGATGAGAATTTTAATCTTTTTCCAAGAGAAAGTCTATATATTTTCTGTAAATATTTAAGGTATGTAGTGTTAGTTTTTCCTTCGCAATTTGGTATCTTTGTATGTCTTATCTTTTTGTCTTGAAAATATTCTTTCATTGGCCTTAATAGTATTGGTCTCAGCAACGTCATGGGGCTTCCTACCATGCACTGAGCAAAATGTCTGTATTTTTAAGACAACTAACCAAATGCTCAGGAACTCTTTTGTTAGGCTTCCTTTTTTTCCCCTACTGTGTAGTTGACCAGAAGGCTTTTGGCAGCATTTTCTGTCTTTTCCTGTCCTCATGGAATAAACAGGCTGGTGGAAGTACAGCCATTGGAGAAAATGCAACACAGATGTTCTGACTTGTATTTAGAAATAAAATGACCGCAATGTTTGACTGTGAAGGAATGCTTCCAGCACACTAATTAATACAGTTTGGTAGGGCTTATCTGTGTAGGAATATTATGTGTGGTGATACTTATGAAGCCTCTTCATTTATGAACATTAATGGGACTGGTTTTCCCCTTTTTTCCTCTCAGTGGTCAACAGATATGGAGATCCCAAAACCCATAAATAATTATTCTGTTATTACTTGACTCATTATCGAATCACCCATAAGTTAAAGCAAAGGAAAATCTATGGTATGCAGAGAATAAGGCTGGATAACCTCACCTAGAACTGCATGTACTTATTATGAATGTTATTTTATATTTTCCATCAAGAATCTTAAAAATAATCTGGAAAGATAAGAAGATTATAAAATTATAATAATTTTCAATGATTAGTAGTGATAGAAAGATAGAAAGACAGTTGCTATGAATGAAATCTTTCTGTTGAGAGAGGACTTACTCCAGGAGAAATCTTACGCATTTTGACAGTTACTTTCAAATCTAGGCATTATTTTTAATGAGAGGTTGGGTATGTTAATAAGATCTGATACATTATTTAGGGTGTTTAAATAATATAAAATGCTTATCTTAATTCATGCAACTCATTTTAAAAAGTATCGAAATTCACATATGTTCAATTAAACATATGAAAATAGTTGCCGTCTTCAAAACATTCTCAGCAATGACAACCTGAATAGCTCTTTGACTCTCCTACCTGCTCTACTTCTCGTGTTCATGCCAAATTTAGAAAGAGAATTTCAAATGTATGTGGCAAGGCTTACCAGTACAAGTAATAGCTGATTAGGATAACATTAAATCTTCGTGGAAATCAAGTATAACTAATTTGCTGTAGGTGAGAGAAAAATACGTGACACAAGAAGGTTTCACTTCACACAGTATTTGCAGCTAGGCTGAAAAAGAAGGGTTTTCAAATATAAAAAATATCAGCATTAATAAGAGGCTATGGAATTCATAAAGGATGATTTGTTGGTTTCCCCCAACCTCTGATATTCTTTCTGCTTTTTTTTTCCTGCCATCTACCTTATGTTCAAATCAATACCATCTGGTCTTTGGAAACACAGTCTTGTAGAAATCCTGACTAATTTTCCTTCACAAGTGGGTGAAACTCAAAATAAAACTGTCTTTCAATCCATAAAAGAAGACCACATTAGGTTTATAAAGAGGGGGGAAAATTCCATTTTGGGCCTCTTTAAAGTATTCTTTGTCCTTACAGTCCCTGCTCAGAAGTAGCTGTGGGAGTTACTTCTCATTTAACTTTCTCCACCACAAGATAACCAGTTGACTTGTATGCCTGTGACTTCATTTGTTTTAAAACTGCAAGTGCGATACTTCATCATCACCATTTGGAAGGGTTTTCAAAAAGGCATAATTTTAGAACAATTAGCTTCCTGTGATACAATGGGCATTTAAGCAGTGTCATGTTTTGGCTATTTCTATAACTTAAAAACAAAACACTCAGTAGATGATTTATGGCTGTAGGATTTCCTTTACTCTCCAGAACACGATAGTCTCCCCATTTGTTCACTGAAGGTTGGAATTTATTATTTATGGATATATTATTTCAATTTTAATTTTTGTCTCAAAAATGAGAATTGCCAAGAGGGACTTTGTTCCTCCCCCAGCTCTGTCAGTGAAAGAGCACTGGAATTGCTCTGGCACATTGCAGTCATTCAATAAATACATAGCACGTTTACACAAACTAACTCCCCCATACTCCTAACAGTGACATAACAAATTTCAGCTCTTCTTTAATGGTGAAGTACATATCTGTCACACCTGGAATCACTGCTTTTTGGAAATATACATAATATTGATTCTCTTGGCCAGAATCAAGGGCACACCCTTTCTTTAGGAGTTAAACAAAAAAAATTAGAAAGGTCTGCAATGTCAGCATCTCTGTTCCCTGTGCAGGTTGCTCCATTGTTCTAATTTTGCGTTCTTTATATTTACATCAAGTAATTTAGAATAATGTGTTCTAGGTGGGTTTTTTTGGTTTTTTTGTTTGTTTGTTTGTGTTTTGGGTTTGGGTTTTTTTGTTTGTTTTTTGTGGGCTTTTTTGTTTGTCTTATTTTGGGGTTTTTTGTTTGGTCGTTTTTTTGTGATGGTTGGTTGGTTGGTAGGTTTGGGGTGGATTTTTCTTGGTTTTTGTTTGTTTGTTTTTTTAATATTGTAAGTAAACCGGTGTATTTTCTCTCAGTCTTCAGAAACAGAGTTTTTGGGGGTTTGTACAGTGGATGCACACACGTATGCAGCAACATGCTTCTGGCTGTGGCTGCAAGTTTGTGCCTGTAATTTATGAAATATCAAACAGTAAATGGCAAGAGCCTGTAAAATCATGCAATTTCATGTGGATCTGTCAGAGCACAAGGCTGGTGCCACAGGTACCATCTCAGCCATTGACATCAGCACCTTACAGTCACAGGCCTGCGAGTTGCAATAAATAACAGAGGATCCACAGAAATCTTGGATGTACTGTGACACACCTGTGGTCATGAATTATAAAACTAACACCCATAACAAATTTAAGACTGGAAAAAGGATTTCTGAATCCAAACCTGGCAATTATTTCAATTGAACCTGAACAGAAGTGATAAATTTTGGTGATAGCAAGACCCCCATCACACATTATCTCTTCTCATAGCTGGGCTCGAAGGCGTCAGAGGAAACAAACTCACCCATCGTGTTTCTCTCCCTGGACATGCATCTAAAGTATAAAGGTGTTCACAGCCCCATGGACAGCCAGCAGAAGCTCCAAAATTGTATGGATATTTCAAATAATATCAGTGTAGCATATGTCAGACAGCAAGTTCATGCTTCATGTTGCATTCTCTGACAGATTCCAGTGCATCACAGGCATTAGAATTCACCTTGCAATTTTATGTTCCATCCTCAAGAATTTTCTTCTATCATGCAGTTCTTCCTGTAAGCTTGGCTATCCCTTCATTTGTAGCAGACAATACACGGTTTGGCTGCAATTTTTTTCCATTGCATATATTCTCGTAGATTTTCTTGATAATTTTGGAAAACAGAATTTGAATTGAGTTGAAGTAAATTTTGTTAGAAAAATTATGAGGTCCCTTTCTTACATGTTGGTCTTTTTAATACTTTTTTAATATTGTTATAGCACTTTGACCTTAATGTTCTATTAGTAGAACTTTTTATTTTTTTTAATTATTGGTCTCATACACTTTTAAGACTTGAAAGGTCGTAGCAAACTGGCACTAATTTGAGATTTTTTTCCCTGAGGAAAACTTTTGGAATGTGTCATAATTTTCAAGATGACCTGGAAAGGAATTTAAGGCAAAGAAACACAACTTATCTGCTTAGTTGGTTACAGAGCTCCTTCTGAAGAATATATGTTGTCTATAATGATACCATCACATTCCAGAGGTTGAGGAACAGTTGGTGGCTTGAAGTGTCCAGGAGTACATAGGATTAGCAATGTTTGATTTTGAGATGCTTGGTAAAATTTATATTTTTGTAATTTATATGATGTATTTTCATTTTTTCAAGACCATCAACTCTATAGATAGGCAGAATGTTCATGACCTAAAATCTTACACTTATGCTGGTTATGTACTTAGAATATAAGAAATTTGCAAATATTACAAGCATAATTTCTAATACACTGAGTTGTGTAATAACTTCTCTGTGGGGCTGATCAGCAATAATCCTGGGTAGCTAAGATGGTTTTGTGACATAGTCCTATACATAGGCACCCACTTTAAGTTAAACATGTTTTGTAATTTTAATGCAATTGCAAACACAGTTTGCTGTGATTTCATTTAACTCTAACATCTGTGTTTGGTTGACTTAAATCATACTCATGTTTCTCAAGCAAAACCACTAACTAACCAAAGCCAGTTTATTAAAAGGTTTGTGCTCTTCTAGAAGTTTCGAAGTAACTTACAGAATACAAATAGAAAATTTGGTGGGGTTTCAAACCAGGATTACAACAGGAGCAAGCAAAGATTGGTCTTGTGTGGTTGCAAATGTTCATAAAAATTCCCTGAGAAAACGCTTGAAAATACTTGAAAGTCTTGCATCTTCTCACGTCAGTGCTACCGAATGTATTTCACCTTGCTGAAACTCTCTTTTGAAAATTGTGTTTTGGTTCCTAGGCTGCTTTGACACCTACAAAAAGTTTATTGAAAGGTTAATACAAGAATAGCTTGTTACAACATGGTGAAAAGAATTATTAGAGATTGTGATGTTCTCTTTGAAAAGTCTTCGTTCTGAGTTCAGAGTATGTACTAGACTTTGGAGGAATTATCTGGAGAATATTTACATTGATTTTGGTATTCATTTTTTAGAGGTTTTGGGTTTTTTAATGCATTGCTTAAAATGTTTAGCTTGTGTTTCTGGCTCCACAAATGGCTGCATCAGTAATGTGTTTTCTAGGCAAAGAATCACAGTATGGGCAAAGGTATGAGAAGCAGGAGAATGAGAAAATGTTGTTTCTTAAGCTTTTGCTGTCAAGCCGCAGTTTTGTAAACTGCCTGCCTATTGCTTGTTGCTCTTGCACACCATTTCTATTCTTAGGTACAGTCACTGATGCTTTAGAACTTAAAAGACTACAGGGGACCACTATAATTTTCTTCTATCTGATCTTGGTTTCAAGATCTTGCACAGCAGCAGACCAGCATTTTTATGATTGTTGTACTGATTAATCGAAGTCTTTGCTGCTATACCTCTTCCAACCTGAATTTGACTATCACGTCTCTTACAGCCACTGGATTTTGGTATGCCTTCTTATGCTATCGAGCCATTTATAATCAGATATCACTTTTCCATTCTGATATGTTGTCACAAGCAAAACAGCCTTCAGTTGGAGAAACATATTTGACTCATTGTCGGTAAGCATAAAGTTCTGATCATTGATTTGAATGTTGGAAGTGGGGAAAGAAAAAACCCAGAAACATTTCTACAAGTACTTATATAAACATCTCTTCTTCCCTTTTCTCCGCCTAAACTTTTCTTGTTTTCGGCAAATGGTGCTCAGTCCATGAGAGTTCACCCAAGGAGGTGCAGGTGGCATAGGAAGCTGAGATGCTTTGTCCAGTGGCTTTCCCATGTTCTGGGCCCCATGGTTTCTTTCTGCTGACTGATGCTTCACAGATTTCTGACACTCCAGGTGTAACTGTGTCTGCAACTCTTGTTCGTCTCCAGTGCAAGTCATCCACAGGCTGCAGGTCCTTCAGGGATGTACCTAACCCCTTTTGGCATGAAAGCCACCCCAAGAGCACATATTCCAGTGTTTCTCCATATTGTCTGAGCAGGACACCACTTGCTGTTCTGGTTGGACATACTTTAGCACGCAGTTCTGACGTTTTTGATTTTTTCCACTGGTGCTCAAAGAGATTTCAGCACTAACTGCAATGGCTTCCACCTGTCCTTCCAAGAGGTCACAACTGTGACCCCCTGCTCCTTAACCTTTGAATTCTGTCCTTTATACAATATGTAAAATAATACACGATAATAAACTATTGCTGCTTTTTCTGGATAAACAAATTGACTAAGCTAGTTAAGTGTCTCAAGATAAGACCTGTCTTACAGACAACAGACTTTAATTGTACTTATTTTCACAGAATCACAGAATAGTCTGAGTTGGAAGGGACCCAGAAGGATCATCAAGTCCAGCTCTTTAGTGAACGGCCCATATGGGTTTCACACCCACGATGTTGGCATTATTAGCACCATGCTTTAACCATTTTCAAGTCCTTTCTAAGTTTTAAACATAATTTTTGGAGAATTGACATGCTGGTGTACTTCTATTTGCCATATGTACAAATGCCAGTGTCAGTATTCAGATTTAAAAGTTTCCCTACTAGGATATCTGTCATTATTGTGGTTGCTGCTTTGGTGTGTAATATAAGCTGAGACTGATGTCCTCTGATTTACCTACAATTAGCACATTTTCGCTTTCTGAAGGAAAACAATACAGCACTCTTGGGGTGTCCTGTAGAGGGTCTTTATTCCTACTGTTTCATGTTTTGTCCTGCTTGATTTAGTAAGACTGATAATCCATTGCTTGAGGGCTTGCAGCCAGGGTAAAATCTGTTTTACCCTGCAAATTCATTTGTGCAAATAAATTGCAAGCAATGTCACTTCTCTTTCGCTTTTTGACAGTAAAACCAGGGATTTTAAGAGTGTTTTGTACCAGTCTTATGGGTTCAAACCAGAGCAGCTTTGCATAATATAAAGGTAATAATCTTCTCAAAGACCCCAGGAAATATTTGCTGGCCTTGAACCTCATTAGACAGCTCGCAGTGAACTCAGTTAGCATCAAGCACCAATTATGGATAATTATTTTTCAGAGATTTAGGAAGAAAAACTATCCAAATTGTGCTTCAGCTTGGCTTCACAGGACCACTTGTAAGTGCAATGCCTCTAGTTTAAGCATAGCAGTATAACTGCTAGCTTGTGACTTCCATGAGCCATAGCTTGCTGGAGGCTGGGGGAGCATTTCTGTCACTGTGGACTTGCCTCCTGCTGCTGCATTGCCCAGGCACATGCCTCAGGGGATAGGCTCCATTCCCACACCCTTCATTCTCCATGGCAGAGCAGAGGTGTTGGAAGGGCTGACACTGCTATTTAGTCTCGAGGTTGCAGGGAAAATAATTAAAATGTAGGATGTCAGTGGGCATTCTTTTATTCTCCCTATTATCTGATTTTTCCTGTTTTCAGTCAGCTCAGTGCTCTCAGGGTAGGAGAAACTTGTTTTGCTATTGCTGTTCCAGTTAAAACAAAAGAAATTAAACAGTTCCTTACAGTGGCCTTCTGCACAGCCTCCTGCAACTGGCTAATTGGCCTCCTATAATTATTGCCCTAGTTGAAATACATTTACTATTAGATGGGAGGTTTATGTAGGTCATCTGGTTTTCTGGAAAAGTTGGACTGTACTCAGGCATGAAACCAATCTATCTTATCACTGATCTTTCTGATTTGCTAACATTTTATCTCTGCCACAACAAATCTGATTTAAAGGAAAGTATGTCTTTTCAACAAAGGTATCAATAAAATAGGAGAACTAATTTTAACATATTCAGAGCTTTAATGGAAAACGCTGTGTGAAATAAAAGTCTTCTTCTGCACGTTCATTCCAGGCAGCTGTTGATATATGTACAGTTATGCATGTGCTTACAAAAGTTTGACACCCTCTGGGAAAGTACAGCCTCAAGTTGCAAGTCAAGATGGCATGTAATAGCTCTTGTGGGCATACACTTGCATTAGATGCATGTAAATGTGCAAAATAAACATTGTCTTGCTTCTAGACTTTGACTTTCAGCTTTTTGGTTTATTGTTCAAGCTCATACTGCTTTCCTGTTTCCTCTCTGGATAGAGATATACATCTCAGATGATAATTATTGTTTTAAAAATAAAATAAAGTTTTATCATTCACCTGTTTTGAGATTAACTGGATGTGTAAAGAAATTTCAAGTTCTTCAGGTTCTTGAGCATCTTATTAACAGAATTCCTTTGAAATATGAGAACCAATTCTTCCATTGTTTCCTAAAACCATTAATATCTAATCTTTTAGTTTGCTTTTGTTTGGGGAGAAAAAAAAAACTACTTACCATTAAGAAAAACTGTTTAGCTAAGTGTTTTCCATTTTTACTTCCTCCAGTTAACTTTGGTTTTAAATTCAATACAAACTTTTAGCCCATTTTTTTACCTTTGACTGTAGCAATATTCCACTGGGATGGAATTATTATAGAAGCACAGAACATGCTGAGTTAGAAGGGACCCACAAGGATCACCGAGTCCATCTCCTGGCCCTGCACAGCACCATCCCCAAGAGTCACACCATGTGCCTGAGAGCATTGTCCAAATGCCTCTGAACTCTGTCAGGCTGGTGCTGTGAACAGGCATCCCTGGGGAGCCTGTTCCCGTGCCCAAACACCCTCTGGGTTACAAATCTTTTTCTAATAGCCAACCTCAACCTCCCCTGACACAGCTTCAGGCCATTCCCTCAGGTCCTGTCACTGTCACCAGAGAGGAGAGATCAGTGCCTGCCCCTCCTGTTACCCTGACGTGGAAGCTGTAACTGCAGTGAGGTCTCCCCTCAGTCTCCTCTTCTCCAGGCTGAACAGCCCCAGTGACCTCAGCTGCTCCCCACAAGACTTCCTCTTCAGATGCTTCGCCATCCTCGTGTCCCACCTTTGGGTGCTCTCTAATAGCTCCTAGGCTTTCCTGGAAATGGACTCCCTTGGTTTTTATTATGTGTCAGAGGATCACTAGAAGCCCCTTTCCTTCATTGGCAGTTTGAGAGCTAAAGGGCTGAGAACCTGCACACTTATGGGTGCAAAAATAATGCATCAAAGCAGGGCTCATTAGAAACCTACATTTTGGGCTACACATTATTCTACCTATTTTACACAGCAATTTACAAATTTCCTTCTGTGTCAAGGTACCAGCCAGAAGCCTTGTATGCACACATCAGGATCCCAGTAAATTACACTGAGAGCAATCAGATAATGTTGTTAATATGACTCACTTCAGTGCAATTTCTTTGCTCCTCCCTGTATGATTAATTACAACCAAATTGATGTTGCCAGCAATGATTAATTTACAAGTTGAGATGCAGAGTAAATGAGCTAAGCAAAGCTGAGTTGGCATTGCCCCTCATTTAAGAAACTGCACAAGGGATCACAATTCACAGCTAACCTTGTGACCCATTACTGTATTTGCATAAGAATTGGCTGTGTTGAATAGCTGCAAACTTATAATTTATTATTTTGTGATAGTTGTTTAGAAAAAAAATATTTAGTTTAGCTAAATCAGAAAACAAAGAGCATCAATCAGGCTTTTACCGAGAATTTTCTGTGTAATTCAAATTCATGATCAGATAATATGTAAACGCCAAGCCTTTGATAGTGAACTGAAGATGAGGATCATATTCTTGATGAAATCCCTGAATTTCTCTGTGAAAAAAAAAACCCAAAGTGCATTAAAAAACCATGAAGGAATAAATATATTACATTTAATAACTGCTTTTCCTTTAGAGATAATAAATCTATCCTCTAGGAACTACAATTACTTCCCACGTTGTAAGTAAGTCGGAATTATTGTCTGTATTGAGGTGAGTGCTAGAGACTTACATTACTGTGCATCACTGAGTTTTTGAGCATCTTCCACATATAATCAATAGAAGTAATAGATTTGAGGGGCTTGCAGAGACTCTTAGTCTACAAAAATCACATTTTTAAAAATCAGTTTCCTTGTGGTATGTACAGTGTTCATCATGTAGAGGTGAAATTCAAAATTTAGTCTTTCTCATGAAGAATTTTCATCTGTTGGCAAGTATTTCTGACAAATGAGAAAAGTGAGTGGTGGCCTACTTCAAGCTCTTTTACCACCACTTTAACCTTTTTTTTTTTTTTTTTTTGACAGAGATGCTGATTGAAAAATTAAGTACACTTTTACCCATAGCTATTTGCAGATACATAGCAGGGGAGCTCTTGAGGCTTTGAAATCAAGTGTTGAAGAGAGATCTGGAGTGAGAACTTTTGCTCCGTTTGTGCTTTTCAGAGAGAAAAGTTTTTCATCCCACCTGGCACAAATTAACTCAAAGGAAAACTCACTTTTGGTTATGAAGGCCTCACAAACCAGTGTACTGGAGGCAGTGCCACTTGTCAGTTCCCTTGCAAGTTCTGTCCCTTGAAGCTTCTGGTTCAGTACCTGCCATGATGCCTGACAGCTTTTTTCTGGGAGACTACTGATGCTTTTGAGTATTCTGTGGCAGTCTCAAGGTAAAGGGAGCAATGTTGGGCTGAGCATCAGCAGGATGGATTAAAGATTCAAGGGTGTGGTTAAAAAGAAATATAGCAAAAATCTTTGGAGACAGCTAAGGCAACGTCCATGTGTGCTAGTGAACTCTTGCTTCTCTTGCACTCTGTTTTTGAAACTGTTTGACCAGATAAAAAGACAGTTTTTGGATCAAGAACTGTTGTGTCCCATGAGAAATTCCTTACCCTTGTGCTGAGCAGCTGATGCCTTCCTGGCCCAGTGGATACACACCTTCTTATCCAAAGAGGAACAGCTCCAGTAGGCCACATAAGGAGACACTCAAAAGAAAACAGCTATAGTTTAGTGCTAGTCAGACAAAGGATCTGGCCTTGTATGTTTTATACCTCACTGCATATGTGAACTCAACCTCTTGGCTCTTTGGGTCTAGGTGGGTTGCACACACTGGCTTCCTCCCTCCCTCTCTCTCCGACATAGCCAAATGCATACTGTTTTGAAATGCCTGGGATTTATCCCAGCACAGAAGGGAAAAACTTAAATTTTAACCATTGTGTGGGAGGGAAAGGCTATTTCCCATCTATCTCTAAATATAATGCCAAAAAGGATGCAAATATCATTAACTAAGAGCGAATCAACCACAATCAACCTTCTGCATGTAGTGATCAGAAAGCAGGCCTTCATAATTTTAGATATTCTTTTTAAAATAGCTTACACTGTTGAATACAGAAGGACATAGTACAGAGGAATATCTAGAACAGACTTTTTAAATATCTTAGAATAACATAATTTGGATGGAGACCATGTAAATTTGAGTAGCAGGGTACTAGAAAACTATTCAAGCTGAAAATGGAACTTCACTGCTCAACTATTGTTAATGACGTATGGGACTTGCAATGACCTTAGTGGCTTCCTCCATATAATTTTTGGTTGCCAAGCAATGCTTCTTAGTTGCTGTACATCCAGCATCCTAAAATTTGTAGCCCATGGGAAATATAATGCATCGGTTCTTGCCTTGCAAAGCTCCTCTTAAGCCATCAGCAATACACAACACAAACTCTGATTGAAGATTATTTGGATGTTGACAGCACACATAGCCTACCTTAGATTTTCAAGTTCTTATTGGTATTGTTGAAAAAACCTAGCTTTTTTTCCTTTTTGTCCTTTTTTTTCCTGCAAAGCAGAAAATCCAAGCTGTGTTACATTTTGTAATGACAGAGTATGTTAGCTCGTTGAAATGAAGAAAGTCATGTACTCAGAAAGCACAATACACATTGTAGAACCGAGATATATATGCTGGCAATACATGACACTGGTAGACCCTTTATGCTAGTGTGTGTGTCAGGGATAAAGAACTGATGAATGAATTCTTATTTGTTGATGCTGGTTTCTGGATCTTTGGAGTTAGGCATAATGTCATTAAAAGTAGACAGGCTTTTGTGTTACATCAGATTAAATTACTGGCACTTCCTAGCAGAGTGATGAGCTAGAGAAAAACAGCTGAGTTCAAAAACATCTGCATGATTTTAATAACAGATTTCAAGAAAATATACATGTCGGGTACTGTCAGCTACGTGTAAGAGAGAAATTTGTATGCCTGTCTTTAAATTCCTCCAGGTCAGGTAGAACAATTGGATTGAGATTACTGAAATTCAAGTCCTTGTTCAAAGCCTAAACGTGTTTTCTATGTCATTTTATGATATCCATGTAGCAGTTTGGACCTTGCTGACCTCCTAGTGCTATTGCAGAGGCCATCTGTGCAGGTTCCCTAAGGGATGGGTTCTGCTGCAAACACAGAGCTCCTGGAGTGCCTCTCTCTTTCCAAACCCTAGTGCCCTTTTTAAACAGGATAAAAGTGAAACCCTTTCCCGTCAAATGTAGACTGTTTTACTGTTTTTCAACGCAAGGTATTTACCACTTTCAAATTAGGTGTATGTTTGTATTTCCCAAGTGTCTCTACTTTCTGAGTCTGAAGTGGGTGTATATAAGCACACACCATGTGGTCTCAGTAACCATGCAATAACAGGGAGAGAAAAATTGGATCTGTACTAGCATCAGATTAATGTTTCTCCTGAAATAATATGGTATTAATAATTCATCTCCTTCGCTATAGTAATGTCCACCTCTCACAAAAGAAACATCACCACAAATGGCTTCTAGTTCCTGATTCTTGGATACACCTTGCAAAAAGCCAAAAGATTAAGTTCATAATAAATATACATTCTCATATGGGCAGTCAAGATTGAGATAAGGAACTTTCATTTCCTTATCACTTCTGCCTGAATCACAGCCCTGGATGTCAAGTCAAAGGCTGCTCCAGGGTCTGCCATCTTTGCTCAGATTACTGTAACCTGCTCTGCATGGACATGCAGTTCCATTCCAAAGTGCTATCAATTTTGATCTATTCAAAGCCTTTAAATCCTATTTAAATTAATACAGATTACTATTATTTCTCCTGAGGTCCATGTAAGATGAAGACAGAAAAGAACGAACACCCCTTTTGGATTTAAAATCCAGCACACACCAATGTCCTCTTCTTGGGAGCTCAAGAAATTTGAGAACATGTTGGAGTTATGCCAATGATGACTTTTTCTCTCTTCTTGTGTATAATGCAAAAACACAACACTCCTTTTAGTAATCACAAGAATAGAGAAACAAATCCATAGAATAATTGTGTAAGCAAGCTGCTGAGTTTGAAGAGAGGGGCACTCAACCTCCCTATACGGGTGTCCCATAATGTATGTTTTCTTCTAGAAGAAGGAGTCTTCCCACCTGGAATATTAATTCCTGAGAGAAAATGCAGGGTATATCTCTTTGTCCTGTCTCTCAGAGGAAAGGTTTATGTGTTTACAACACCAGCAGCAACAGGAAAGTTACCTTTTTGTGCTTTTCTAATAATAATCCAATTTTATGGCTATTTTAAACAGAACAAAACTGCAAATGTAAAGCAAGGGCTACTTGGAACACTACTTTTGAAAAACGCTTCTAAAATTTTGTAATTATTGCTTGAAAAATTATTGTTCTGTTTTATACCAAACCACTCAGTCTGGAGGAATAGATCTCAAACAACATTTTGTTTCAATTTCTGTATTCAATGAGCAATAATACCGTGATCCAGCAACCACAGGTGGTATTACAATGGTCTTTCCATTCCTTGTGCAGCACTTAAATATTGCACATCTTCAACAACTCATATGGGAATAAGATGTGAACATCTGAGGGCCTTTATACTAATGTTGATAAAGATTGGGGGTTTTTTTCCAGCAGAGAAAGAATTTATACCATTCAAATAATATGAATATTACTCTTCTTTCCAGAAACTGACTCAAAAAACTAGGATAACTACATATACAGCAAATTCTACTTTGCTTTTGTCCCTATTCATCACCAAAATCAAGTGTCATATCAATCTCCTTGGGTTACTATGATCTGGATGTAACAGGGAAATTTTTATGTGAGAAATAGTTCAATATTATTAGATCAAACTAAATTTGAAATAAGCCTGCATTAAATTAATATTATGTTTATGCTGCTTACTTGAAAATTAAGCAACTTCCACATTTTTCTTTAAGACATGTTAAATTACTCCATCTCTCTCTTTTAAAGTCTATACTTCTTGCCTCCTATTGTAAGTACTCTATCAAATTGATTTGCAAACAAGTAGTCTTTTTTTTTAAGAAAACATTATGGTGTTCAGTAGGAAAGTCAAAATCTTTCATTTATTTCTAAATTCAGGTTGATATTTGAACAGGGAGACTGAAGAAACCATCTCCTTTCTGTTACCTTATGTGACAAAGCCTTTCCTTTCAGGTTCAGTGCTAGTTCAAGTGAAGTTTCAGGTTATATTCTTGCAGTGTTATACTTTTTTTCCCTTGGTTCAACCCCAAACAAGAATGTGCTCACACAGCCCTAACTGTGAGATTGTGTAAACACAGAAAACATAACAGTAAACGTGGGTATTGAGAAATGTAACAAGATACATGGTGAGCTGTGAAGCAATGCAACCCTTGAGGCCTGGAAAAGCTGAAGATCTTGCAGTACTTCTATTGAGGATCTTTCAAGATCTCTGTATATAAGACCATTTAGGTCTCTACCATAGTAGACCATTTAAAACAATATACAAATGTGTGGCTCTTCTGTATTTTCTTGTCTGACATAAATATTCGTTTTAAATACAGAATTATGGTCATGACTTTTAGGTCCTAAGACAGATTCAGTCTTTCCTGGGAAACTATAAAGATGTAGTTTTGAAACTACCTTGGACCAAGCTAACCGGGGTTTTAAAAATCTTTTTTTTTTTTTAATTATGTCCACTGCCAACAGTCTTGATTTCATATTTAAAATACTAATATTGAAAACACAGAGAAATTTTTCTAGATTATTCATGCAGAACTTTTTCCTCTCGTATGAAATTTCATCACCCCTGCTGGACTTTTTATATCTGACATTCAAGTCCTCACTGAGGCTAATGAACCTTATATTTTATTGATTAGGTTACTTATCTGTCTTAGAAGTTTTTGGAGGTATAATTTCTGCTCAGTCAAACTGGTTTTTTTGTCAGATAAATGGGTGTAAACTGTGTTCAGGCACTGGTAGACATTGAAGTACATATCCATCAATCTATATTGCTCAACAAACTTTTCCAACAAGCTTGGAAAGTATACATTCCCTTATTGCATTAAAAAACCTGAAAGAGGATGGACTGAAGGATTCACATTTGAAATTAATAAAGGTGAAAGTTTTTTTTTTTAATAGAAATTCCTTAAACCTCTGCCTGCAGGAATAAAAAGAAGCATTTTAAGTAATCTATTTTTTTATAGAGGCTGTTTTATTGAAGTGATAACTTACCATCTTAAAGTACGCTTTTTTCTGCCATCCTTAGCAGCCGACTGAGAATTCTTCTTTTTTAGAAAGTTATTCTTTATGGTAGCCTGTTTATACTCAGGCTTTACTTATTTCTCTCAGGCCTGACTTCACTGTTTATAAAACTACCCTCTTCCCACCTCCATTAAATGGCATCAAAAATGACCAGATGAATCACAAAACAAAAATCTTCCTAAGACCAGTAAATACTGGGCTACACAAACCAGCTCCAAAGAAGTCCTTGAGCCCTCAGCTGCTGGTAATGGGTGAAAAATGCCACAGGAAGAATGTCTGTCACCCTCGTTTTTCCAGTCTCACCAGTTTCAGAGTCTGTCAAGACAGAGAGCAGTGGGCTGGACCCAGACTTAGAACACTGCATCTTTTAGCTGTTAAACATTTCTTTACCTGCTTTCTGCATTAAATGCTCACTCTTTCAGTTTCAGAGCTCCTGTGTTCGGTACAGCATCTCTTTACCTCCCAGAGGGGGCAAACCTTGATAGCTTGGGCATAAATATTCCCTCTTCATATAGATTTCCACCTTAGGAGGCCTTGTAGGGATGCAGCAAGCTGAAGTCTTTCTTGTGCACATGTGAGGAGTTATTGCACTTGTGTTTCAGCAGGATGGGCAAAAATTTGAAATCAAGTGAGGCCACCTGTACTTTGATTAGAAACCAAAGTGGGTATGATCACTGTCTTCTTTGGCAGCAGAACAAGGCCAGCATGAATAATGTGTATACTTCTAATACTTTCATGGTGCCTAATTAGTCATTAGCCCTGCATGTCTATAGCACTGGGAACTTTTTTGAGTGGTGGAGAATAGGTGTGCTTCAAAGTCAGGTGTATAGTTTTGTGCTTCTTTATGTTTCTTCTTCCTCCTTCTGCTCTTTCTCTGTAGAAGAAAAAAAAAAACTGGCCAAAGGTCAAATATCACATTTCAAGATCTTTTTAAATGCTGCTACCAAGACAGTCTAGAGGAAAGAATGAAAAACACATGTTTAACCTTCCCCATTTTTTGTGAAAGTAATAAAAAAGTAAAATGATATGTCTTTTCTAGTGTTTGGTTCAGTCTTGTGAATTTTGAACATAGCTATGATGGTCTTGACATAATTCACTTTAAGTGAGAGGCTTTTTTACATTTATTTTATATGCTTAGACCAAATGCACACTTCCTATGATTAAACAAATATCATCATCCTTCCAACCGAAGCCATTATATGATTCTGTGCATTTCTCTTAGGACAACACTATGGCACCTGTCCATGTAGCAATTAAATGAAACTTCCTCATGTATGGAAGGCTTGGGGTTTAGGGTATGAAGTATAATTTACCTGTAGCCTGTAGGTGAGAATAAAGAAAATTAGACCTTTTTTCTCATTGTTTGTATTGCCTCAACTGAGAGTATTTAAAGAACCAGCAGCCCTTGAGGAAGTGTGGCTCATACACTTAACCAGCATCCTGTAAATGCCAGGAGATGGAGGTTTAAGAATGAGAGTATAGTACACAAGCAAAGCAAACGTCATGAAAGAAACCAAGGCCTAAAATTTAAGCAATTTGCAAATTAGGCATCCCAATCTATTGAATTCTGTCTTTGAGAGGAAAAAAAATGATAAAACAACATTTTTAAACAAGGCCAACAAAAATGTAAAGACAAAGAATAAAGGATTTTCCTCTTGGTGTTTCGGGTCACTATCTCCACACTAACGTAATTTTAGCACCTGACCGAGCTGTGGGCTGCTCCAAAGCCAGTGATGTGACATCTTGACAGCCCTTGGCACTGTCTAAGGCTCTTCAGTGAATGTAACCCAGCTAAGCCTGGTGAACAGCACCGAGTTCAATTTCACACGTGACGTATAGTGGAGGATCTGTGAGTATTCTCTTTTCTAGGAAAATGATTTTATGATTTGACATCCTTCAGTATATATGATGAGCAAGAGCAACACAACATTAATAAGCAGGCATCTGTCATCATCTAAAAAATTTTACTGCATCTTCTGCAGCGCTCTTTTTTGTTTTCTTCAAGACAATATTTAAATCTAATAGTAGCAACTAATGGTTGTAAAAAAGATGAATGTAAGGATTTTTGCTAGGACTGGAGAAGCAAAAGGAATGAAAGACAGACCATATGTGTAGTATATTTGTTGTTACAGCTTGCACTCATTAAAACCGTGTTTGTCGTATTATACATCATTGTACTGTAGTTGTAGTAAATGTTCCTTGTAATGCACTTTCAAGTACAAAAATTGCCTCAGAAAAGAGCGTTTAGGAAACTAATTCTATTGAAACCAATGAAGTGTTGACACATTGCCTGATGTGGATTTGTTTAAGGAGGCATATTTTAGGTTATAAAAGTACAGTCCTTAAGGCAAAAATCAGTGACTGCTTGGTATAGTGACTGAGAGAACACTGCAACAGTATGTTCAGCAAGAAACCCCTCATTAATCCTTTCCTGTAATTCTACCCTATTCACCTTCCCCCTCGCCTGACTCAATAGAATTTAAAACCTGCTGTCAGCACAGTAACTAACCCAGAACCCATTCATTACTCAGTTAAGGCATTTGAAATGTTTGCTGATTTGTCCATGAATGGGAACACAGTGTAAATCTGGACTGAGGAGA
Source organism: Daphoenositta chrysoptera (assembly GCA_013397915.1). Classification (NCBI taxonomy): domain Eukaryota; kingdom Metazoa; phylum Chordata; class Aves; order Passeriformes; genus Daphoenositta; species Daphoenositta chrysoptera. The sequence goes on from VZRO01002536.1 coordinate 353,903, forward strand.
GGTTTTTTTCCCCTTGTCAGTTTAATTGCTCCTGTGTGATGTGTTCAAGTGTTAGGAATCATCAGGGGCTTTGACACCCTTGTCTGTTTGAACAGCCTAGCATTTCACTGCATCCAGCCCCCAAGAAAATCCAAATGTTTGCAGCTGAGAGGAAATATGCATCATTTACTAAAATCTGCTTATTTGCGTCAAACCAGACAACTATCACTCTCAGCAAACTTCGGGTGCCAGAAGCCTCTTTTAGAATTAAACATAAAAAAACAGGCATCCTCCTGCATTCTAAAAAGTGCTCCAATGTGACAGAATTAAGCAGTGTAATGATTAGAGGAGTAGACAATTAATTCAGTGACTCAACTGCTGTTATGGGACTTGTGTTGAATGGACAAAATAAGCAAACAGCAATTTGCAGAGTATTTACATGGTCCCTAGTAATTCCTGTCTCAGTGAATGGCTTCTCTAGACTCAACAATCAGAAAAGCAGTTGCAAGTAAGATGCTCAACTGGACTGCTAGAAAATGTATATATGTCAGTCATTTGCTTGATGTACTAGCACCATTTGGTGATGACATATCAGAAAGGCTGCAGGGGACACTTGGACATCTGTGATGAAGCTTGGAGGGCTGCTCCTTTTGGCAACACCATGACAGCTTTTTGTATGTATCCTGCCTCACAAGTAGCAGTCTTTGTCATCTGGTGGAGTCTCTTGCTGTTTGTTACTTTGCCATCAGCAATAGGGAGCGGAGAGGGCAGGCAAGTTACCATTTCTATTTTCAGTCAAATAATTAGCTCATTCAAGGGAACTTTCCCTTCTTGGGCCCCACCACTTCTTTACTCTCCCTCATAAAAATATCTAGTTTTCTTTTTTTAATACAGCTCTCTCTCTGAAAGCCTGTCTTTACAGTCTGTACGACATTACCAGCTTTGCTCCTTATGTTACAATGATGTTCACACACATGTACTCACACAGCCCCGGCCTGCAATATCAGCATTGTCCAGCACCAATTGCTCATACAAACCACGTGGCACCAATGGATCACTGAGACAAGCCAACAAATGCAGCGCTGCCAACAGACAAAATAAATCATGGAGGCAATTTCTTGCGTCTCAGGGGAACTTCTCTGAGGCTGAACGTGACTCAAAATCTAAGTCTTCTCCATAGAGCTTCATAGAGCTTCAGATTCAGAAAGCTTTCAGGGCCAGCTCCAAGACTGGTAGTGCTGCATTACCTTTCACCTCACCTGCCCTGAAGTGGGTGTTCTGCACTGCAGGGATGCTTGTCCCTGTTGAGCCTGGGGCCCTGATGCTGCTTCCATAAATCCCTCCCTCTCAGGCAACTGCAAAAAAAAATTCTGATGAGACTGTTCAGCTAATGCCTTCCTAACTTCCAGTATAAATGAGGCAGTACTCGCATTAATTATTGTCAAGGCTCACGCTAAGGAGTTTTGGCGCTGCAGTTTAGGGTTTCATGCTGATCCAGTTGACATAGCTTGGATCAATTTGACCCGCTACTGCAGTTGTTCTCCTTTGATCCAGAGCGGTTTGTAATTTGACCCATTCAGATGACTTTCTTATAATAGCCCTAGCAAGACAAAACCAAATCAACTCCATTTATCTTAATGGGCTTTTTTTCAGACATGAGGCCTTGCCAATCTTTTGTACAGAAGAAAAAGGAATCTGTGTATCTGATGGGCTTTGAAATGCCATCTGGTGTTTAATGTTATTGTGCTCTGTTCTCATAGTGCCTGTGCTGAATCATATCTTAAAAGTTCAACAAGCATTCACTCACAGCCACCATTCAATACGATTGTGTCATTATCAAAGATTTGGATTTATCGAACGCACCCTGCAAACAAAGCAGATTTTACAGACCCTTCTCCCTGAGGCTCCACTGACAGAAGTCTTCAAGTGTGAAACCTGTGTGCCTTACATCTTTAGCTGCCATTCAGATGTACAACAATCCTCTTTAACCTCCAAAATTATTTTTTGGGACATAATCATAGGTGTTACAAGAACAGGAAAGGCTTTCATTAAGGTTGTGTTAATCTCCTAGAGGCTGAGCTTTTGAGATGCTGCCTATTTAGATGTAACTAAATGAGATTTCCAAACGCTCTGCACCCCTTCCCTTGAAATGATGCTTCAGATTTTTTCAATACTTCTCCATTCATTCAGTATGTAATTGACATCAAAAAAATACAAACGTGTTTCCTTTTTTTACTGAAAAAGCTTGTATTATACATAGAAAACAGAAAAACAGCTCTTCCCCTCCCAAACGAGATCGTTCACCAACAGGTAACCTACATGTGATAAGTATATTTAAATAATGTCCTCTGCTCCTGCTTTTTAAAATTATTATTATTGTTGTTGTTGTTGTTGTTGTTGTTGTTGTTGTTATTGTTATTATTATTATTATTATCTGGATGGAATCTTGACATCCTTGAAACCAGCAGCACAATGCCCAGTGACTTCAATAGGGTCAGGATTTCACATTCTGTGTATTTAGTTTTCCACACTGTTTACTCTGAACTCCATTTTGCATTGCTTTTATTTTTTTTGGGTGGGATTGTATCTGTGACTTGTGTCTGCTTCCTTCATTTTTTCTCCCATTCTTCACCCATTTTTACTGAAGCACAATGTGAACCAAAGGACTTCTTGGATGAACTTACAACCTGTCATTTCAAAGAAGTTATTCCACAAGATAGAAACCCAAAATTCTACTCCCTATTTTTAGCAAAAATATATACTTATCATGTTTCTGTCTTTGTTCAAATGGTCTCCCTACACTTCCATTTTTCCATGTGAATAGACATAGATGCATATTACTAATTTTTTCTTTAAATTAGAATATAAGTTAATCAAGCAAATAATTTTTTTCACATTTAGCTAAATTAATAAACTTACAAATGCTAAAGCTCCTTTATACAAATAGTTGTCAATTTTTCCTTTAAAGGTACTTTCCTTCCTCATCTTGTGCTTAGAGCTTTTAGAAAAACAATGTAGTATTCTGTTTTTATTTAATAATGTTTGGAATGCTTTTGTATGAGACACAACTGTGGAGCATTTTTTGCATAATATTCATGAACTATTTCCCCTGAAATGCATTTTTGTTTTTATACCTCAGCGAACAGCTCTGTTTGAGTAAATGATCCATCCTTGACTCATTGTGTATACAGAGAGAAGATCTGCCTTTGATTGTTGTTTTAATAAACTGGAAGTCTGCCAATGTTCTCTGGTAAGAGGAAGAGAGCATTAATGATACCACTGTGAAGCTCGTCCTTGTTTGGTCTTATACTAGATTTAACCCCCACTGATCCTTTTTTCATACTGAAATGGCTGTTCAGGCTAGTCAAAAAGCACAAAGTAGTAACTGCTGTGATTTGAAAGCAAGAAACTTTTACAAGTGCCAAATGTAGCACATTTTAAATTCTTCTTATAGCACTTAGAGGACAGTGATTAATGAGTTTGTTATCTATCAAAAAGCTTCAGTTCGTGTTATCTATCAAAATGCTTCTCTCTTGCTGCCTGGTGTAGGACAGGATTTATGGTAAAGAAAAACCTGCCATCCATCCATAGTATCTAAATTTATCAACTCCACACCCTCATGCAAATAATGTTAAATGATAGATCTGTAGCTATCTGGATTTAAAAAAAGAGAAAAAAACAAAACAAAACAAAACAAAACCAACTAGCCCCCACCAAACCCCAACAGAAAAGAAGAGAAAAGAGAGAAATTTTGAACTGCCAAATCAGCGATCTTAAAAAATAAATGAAGTTATTTCCTTCTAGCAGCCTGAGCAATGGAGTGCTCTCTTCATACCACCAATTTCTTATTAAAACTAAAATATGAAATTGCCAGTGATCAAGAGATTTTGTTAGCAATGCTCAGTAATATTTCTGAATGCTGTATTTTATTCTGTAGTTCTCTAGGAGTCATCTTTAATATATCTGATAAGGGTCATAGATTTTTATACGGAGAACTCATAATTGCTTTGCTTTGTTCTCTAGCTCTTAAGCTTTCACAGAGAAAACCGCCTGCACCTTGCATGAAGTACACTTCGCTCCATCTGTCAGGCAGGGAATTCTCTGTATGAGAGCAGCAAATGCAGAAAGAGGAGAGGAACATATGGCCTGTCTTAGTCCTCCCACCCCTCTCCCTGTTACCTTGTGATTGCTCTCTCTCATGCATTTACATTTTTAAATCAATTCGCATAACGCTTTACCAACCACAGAACATTAGCCAGGGATTGCAGACGTGCCAGTTTCTGCCATGTAGTGTATATTGTTTCATGGCGTTTGCCCAAAAGGATGGGACCTGCTTTATGTCTCTGTACCTGGTGGGGAAACCATTAGGCTTATTTCTTCTGTTTCACAATTAATTTAAACTTTGTTTAAACTTTGAGATTTTTTAAAACATGAAGCAGGCACAATAGGAGATTTTTTGAGTCCCTCAATTTTACATATTGAGGCCATGAGATCTCTGAGGTAAGAACATGTGTTTTTTCACAAAAATTCGTTTGTCACTTGTCATTGTATCTGTTCAGTTTCCCTCTCATGTAAAAAGCCAGCTAACATATCATGCTGTAATCTCAAGTTCAGCAAAGATCAGCAGCAGTGACTTGGTAAATTTGTGTCCTTCTTCCCCTTTGCCATGCTCTACTCACTCATGGCCAAGTTATCAACCAACACCCACAAAAATTTTGGTATTGAATAGACAATTTGATTTTTTTTTTTTTTTTTTTTTTCAACACTAAGTGTAAACACAAGCAACGGCTGTCTCCAGAAGACGAAAATGTGTTTCTTTTTTCCAGGATTATTGGATGTAATAAAATTCAGTGAAATTACGTCCTCTGGCCTAATTGCAAGCGCCTAATTGCAAGGCACGTGGATACAGATGCTTCAGCCATTTTTAAAGTCAGCGTGAATTCCATGTTTGAGGTTCTGTGCAATTAAGGCTCAGAGTGACCACCAGAAATTTCATGTCTTTTTTTTTAAATCTATTCATTATTCTCGTTACTCAGTAGAATTAACCGATTATGTTGCTAAAATCTGTTCACTTTCATGAAGTCCAGAAAGCTTGTGCAGGGTAATGGGAAAAACTTTCTGACTTGAATCCTAGATGTGCCACCCAGGAATGGTGCACTCCTAGATGTGTTGCTCACAGACAAGAAGGAACTGGTTGGTGCTTTTTTCTTAAGTATTTTTGGCAGGGAAGGTGGTTACTTCTTTGCTTTAAAAAATTAAATATTCAAAATAACTTGGCATATTTGCTTGCAGAAATATTAAATTGCTTAACTAAGGCAACAAAGTCATCAAATGTAAGGAATTAATCAAGGAAGAAAAGAAAGGGGGAATGGCAATATTATTTCATGTACCTTCCAATCCTGACCATTCCATGTTCTTAAAAACATCTGATAAACAAAAGCCAAAGCTTAGTAACAAGAGATTTCTGTTCAACCCACCTGTAAATTAATTAGCGAAACTTGACATGTAAAGTGCCCTAATGGGTGTAATTAAGTCTACCTAGTCTTGGCTACTTTCTCAAAAGTGTAACATGAACAGTGAAATAACATCCCTAGATGTACTTTGTTTTGTAAGGTGAAAACTAGAAAAGTTCAGAGAGATGAATTCCACTACGATAGCAATATTTTTATTGAAGTAGATTTATGTGCTGTTGCTGTTCTCTCCCATGCCCTGGTGATAGAAGTCACATTCCCTTCCAGCATTCCTCCTCCTCCACTTTTCATACTCAGTCATTATCGAATGCCTCCACCTTGTTTAAATAACATGGTACTTAACCCTTGTTTGATGTTGGGAATGTAAGGTTGCTGAAATTACAACTAGAAGGATATGAGAGTGTGTATGGATATATATTCAAAACCTTCAGCTTTAGAGTTATTCACCCAATTAACTGAGTTGGAATCTGTAAAACATATCAAATGTTTTGCTGAGAAACTGACTAAATTAACAATAGTTGACCTAATATATTAGAAATTATGCATATAATGTTACTAAATGTTCTTTTGTTAGGGTTACATGATGTCTAAAGTATGGGATCTTTCCTGGTGAGGTGTGTGTCTAGATCTTGTAGATTAATTTTAAATTGAGTGTTTCTTTGTGTGCATAACAGGTAGGTAAAGAACAGGAAGATGAGAAGAAGTATGGGTGTCTTTGACTGAACACCGTGGGGTGTTTGGCAACTAATCCAGAAAGCATTGTTCCTTGACTTCCATCGTCCCTCACGGGGGACTATTCAGATGTCTTGTGAGAGGGAAGTGAGATTTGCTGCTAAACAAAGCTGTCATTCCAGGACCTTGAGGATGAAGAGCACCAGGAATTGTTCTGGAATTGTTAAGGCAGGGGGGTGAATTTTCCTTCTAAGTACCTTTTCTGTCATATCTCCCTTGTCCTCAAAAGAACAACCTTTTGAGCCTGTTGCAGAAGTGACATGATGTCACAAGAAGCCTGCGTTTAGACCTTGAATGTTATAAAGGGCAGAATGGAAACTAAAAAAATCCAATAACACGGTCAGGAGAGCCAAAGGAAAAGAAACATTCTCTCTTCTAAGAGGGAATCAATAAAACACCTGAACTACACAACAGAAATGAAGGTTGTTTTGCATCCTACTTTAGTTAAAATGGGTTCTGCTTTATGTGAAGTTTTATACTTGTGACTTCCATTTTTATCCAGTGTATATTTTTAATTAAAAATTAAAAAGCAAGAAAAAGTAGAGTACAGTTCATTTTGGAAAGGAGATTTTGTGAAGTTTTTGTTTTGCAAATACAAAGAAAACTCAATAACAGGTTGCAACTGCTCTTCAAAAGCCTGTAAAGCCACAGCTTGTCATAGAAACAACGAAGTATTTGACACCAGAAGCAATAAGGAGGTTCTGAAATCCATCAAAAACAACATCCTGACCCAAATGATACAGCAACAAGAACAGGTGGGTGCTGTGCTGAACCTCATACACTCCAACAGGAAGGGCTGTGAAGGTCAAAGGCGATGACCATGAGGTGGACTTCAGGATCCTTAGAAGAGAGAATATTAAAGGCCAAAATATTCAAGGTCAGCTTGAATGCTGTTGTAAGCAACCTGATCTTGCTGAACATACCCCTGTTTATGGCAGGGGGCTTGGATTAGGTGTTCTTTGGGGGTCCCTTCCTACCCCAATCATTCTAATATTTGATTCCATGGAAGGTCAATGGGGCCAGGCTACTTTTGGTGGTGCCCAATGACAGGATAAGAAGCAGTGGGCACAAAATCAAACACATGAGGTTTCTGCTGAACATCACGAAACACTTTTTCACTCTTCAGGTAACCAAGTACTGGAGTAGGCTACCCAGAAAAGTTGTGTGTTCTCTATCCTTAGAGATATTCAAAAGTTACCTGATATGGTCCTGGGCAACTGGCTCTAGGTGGCCCTGCTTGAGTGTGAAGGTTGGAGAAAATGACCTTCAGAGGTCCCTCCCAACTCCAAACATTCTATGATTCTATAAATGCAGCAGCTGTAATTATTTCTTTTTTTCAGAAGATCACTTATTTGCACATTAGCACAGCTAATTTAATAGAAATAGATGGTTGTGACATTACATTTACAAGGGGCATACAGCTGTAATTTTGAAAGCAGGTATGGAAATTTTGCTCCACGTGTGTGTGCAGCAAGCAGCTGCAATCAAACATGGTATGAGAGATTTTTCCATTTTATGTCTTGCTATTTATACTGAGCTATTTCAAAATTCTAAATTCAAGCTTAATATGTAAGATATTTTAAATAATTGATAATGTACTTAAATAATTAATCACCGGAAAGATACTTTTTCAAAGAGAGGGTACATCTATTTACATTCCACAGTGCTTGAGAAAAGATGGTGGCTGCCTTTGAATTACTAGAGTAATTGTCTGTGGTGACATGCAGGAAGCTTCACAAAAGCAAAGAGCATTAAAAGGTGCCTCCCACTGATTCAGTGTGAGTGAATAACATAGATCACCATGTCAGAAAGAGTTAAAATATATATATTAGGGCATAGGCACTACAGATGCACCTCTCTTCCTAGTCCACTGATGGAGCAAAGAATTGGGGAGATGGAAGAAGGGAAGCCTTGTCTCACCTCACTCCCCCCCATCCTCAGCTTGGAAATACTTTTGCTCATGAGTGCTCTTCCTATTTTTCAGGTGCTGAAGTTGATGGCAAAGAGCTCTCTGGGGGAGCTTACAGCTGTGATGGTGTTTGGGTTACTCTGGGTTTCCTGGGGAGATGTAGCTGGGCACTCAGAGTTGATGCCCAGATGAAAATAAAAACTGGAATTCCACTTTGCATGTAAGATGGCTTTTGAATCTTGAAATCTGATTTCTCAGCAGGTAACCTCTGCAATATCAAAAGGACAAATAGGTTGGGGGCATTTTAAGGCATGAGAATTTGTGATGGGAAATTTGTTATTACACACAAACCTTGCCACAGCACAGTGAAAATACTGCCTCTTAAAATCCATCCTATACCAGTTATTTATGCATTTATTTCTTCTACCCAAAGGAATGCATCTGATAAACTACCACATTCACTGTAACAGAAATTAAGATTGTCTTCAAATTCCTATTTCATTCAAGAAAATGAAGAAATAGAAGATCTGTGCAAGGCAGGTTTGGTTAAGTCAGATGTTTGTGACCCTGTTACATTTATAAGTTTCTATTGATACTACACCATAGGATGAACTAATGCAGTCTGCATGTAAAGTAGCATTAAGCTCAGAAATAAGTTTCCCCAGTTCGGGACATGAATGTATTAAGCACCCAAACCTTTTGATTTGTTATTGGTTCCCTAAACACCTTTTGAGGTAACAGCACACCAAAATGTTTTTCATTTCACCCATGAGATGTCAAAACAGAAATATTCTCCTTTAGGCTAATTTTTATTCTGCTCTGTCAGTTTATTTCTGTAGCTGTTGGAATTAATTGTCTACCTCCTTTATTTTTTAGTATTTTCAGAAATAGATCTGAATTAGTTCACATAAATGAAAGTTATTGCAGACTGATTTTTACATGAGTTCCAAAACCCACATACACAAAAATGTTTGTGCAAAACAAAGGTACTGGAGGTTGTTCTTGTGCCATGCATTTTATAATATTTTCCTATTTAGTGATGTTTCCCTTCTTTCACAAACCCTTATTAGGTAACCTTTCATTAAGAAATTGTTAAAAATTCCAAGAAAGTATCTCATTGTTCGCTATGGTAAAGCTTAGCAGGATTAAGACTTTTTTTATTTTACATTTTCTATCAGGATTCTAAAATGTCTTCCGTTTATACCAGCTATCCATTCATCCATAACAGCAGGGAACTCACATAGGTGCTTGCGTTAATTATTTTGGACTGCATTGGTTTTGGGTTTTGTTCACTATGTCATTCACTCTATGTTGGCAATAGCATTCAACAAGATGAGCCAGAAGTACATATTCATGGAAAATAAAAAGTGAAGTTACATTCTTAATCTAAACTAAAACCAAACCAAAACAAAACCCACAAAAAAATCCCAACCAGACAAATATAACGGGGTTAAAGGAAATTCAGTAGCTTCAGATATTTGTGTTGCTCTTCCAGTGCTGAATTGTGGCTCTATCCTGAAGAGACATCAGTCCAGTACTCCCAAGGAGTTTCAAAATTAATCCTGTGGTACTGGAAGTTTCTTTCACCACATTTCCTCTAATTTGAAACATACACTTCTGTATATTGTATACATGTTTGTGATTTACTGTAGCCTTAAAGATATAGTGTAGGAAAATACACTATCAGTTGTCGTAGCACCAGACATGTTTCAAACAAATATATGATTTGCTGTCTTTTATCATCTGTTTTACAAGCAGAGATGAAGATGACTGCTTAAAAAGAATGATCAGCTGCATTTTTCATCTTAAATCAGCTGGTTTCCTCACAGTGACAATAACGTCTGTGTTGAAGGTGTTGGACCTTGACTGTTGACCTGATACAAGGATAATAGGTATGTTTTTAATCATCACTTGTCTTCTCCAGATGAATAGACTCTAAACTGATGTGTCAATATTATGTGCGATAAAGGACAGAATTGACTCTACCTTTCTTTGTAGCCTTACACTTCTAACAAATAAACCGCCTGATTTTGTCCCTATTTTAGGCAGTAACTATATATTCTTTATACATGCAAAGTCCAAATTCAAATGTTCTTTTGTCTATTAGGACACATAGAGAGGGGGCTTGGAAGTCTGCCAAATTCCTAGTAACTGGGAAAGGAGGGGAACCTTCTCAAACTCAGATGGGCGATGGAAGGTAACTTCCATGCCCTTTACCTATAAATATTTATGAAATCATCTCACAAGAAGAGAGGTGAGGGTAGGGGGAGAAAACAGTCCTCATAGTTTATAAGAATTATTTTGAAGCTTGAAAAAGATAGCTAGCCCCTGTTATGCCATACCCCAGCATTCATGACCTCAGTGAAAATGACATTAGGATGCAACACACAATTTCTGCAGGGTTCTGTTGGATGCAATTCACAATGGTCTAGAAACACCCTATAAATCCTGCCATTAAAGCCAGCTGGGATGTATTAGAAGAGCAGTTGTGAATGAGAATTCACCTTCAATAAGGATAAAAGAAGAATTGTCAGGATTGTCTACAGGGTGTGCCTACATAAACATAAGCTTGTATGAAACTTCTCCACCCTATCTCTCTTCCATTTTCCATCTCAATAATACAGAAGTACTGGAAAATGGGCTGCATATAAAAAGAAAAAGAAGGGAGGTAGAGGGGGGAAGGGAGGAAAACGCCAAAGAAAAAAGTAATATAAAGGGTCACATTGTTCTGGACATTCTATCCATATTTTATATTCTATATTTTCCTGTCTAAACTTAGTCAATGCCAGAATATATTATGGCAAGTGAATTTGCATAAACATAGGTGCTGTCTGTAAAGGCATGTCCCTATAAAACAAATAAATTCAACTTGTTATTCGCTATTTCTAGCTTAGAAATATAGACAATTTGGTGATTTTCAACTGTGTAAAACGCAGTTGAAATGAGATCAGTTTTCGTCAATGTGCATTTACAAACAAATTTAAAGCTGATTTTCTGAACCTCTAAGATCTACATATTTCAGCAGATGGTCCCTTGTGTGACATTTTTCCCAGGAGAGTCCAGGTGCATTCTACTGTAGTGTATAGTATCAAATGAACAACTGCTTTCATGGCTGAGTAAGTGCTTTCTAAAAAGAAAGACTGCTTTTCTCACAGATCTGATCTGTGTTTGTGAAATATGACACTGCTATCAGTTTCAGAACAGAGAAAAACCCACAGAAGCACACAAACTCAAACATGATAAATAGCAGATCTTAATCCTAATCCTATTCCAAATCAGTAAAGCACTTCTGACCTGCAGTTGAACTGAGATTTTCAGTTGAGGCAGAAAACCCCATTTCCCATTTCTATAATTTTCTTCTAGAGACAGGCTGTTCAGGACCGTTTTTCTACCACTCATTATCATCTGCTATTGAGAAACACAGGTTACAAATCTATAAATTTGGAGTGGAAACTTCAATCTCACGTAGTGCCTTTTGGAAAAGGAGAGGGGATGTGTTTGGAGGGGTAAAGTGTAGCAATTAATGTCAATCAACAGTTCTGGAATAAATTGGAGAGAGGCGTGATAGAACCTCTTCACTCTGTCGGTGATGACCTGGGGTGTTTCCAGAATTTCTTCACAAGAGAGCAGATATATATATATATACACATATATGAAAGGCTTGTCCTGACACACATACTGTCAACCTTCCCAGGTAAGGGAGGTTCTAACAATCCCAAAAAAAAAGTGTTACTGCTACTGCCATAAAATATCTGAGTAAAAGCTGATATTTATGTTAAGAAGTAACCATCCTCTGGCAATCAAAAAAACAGAGAGTAACTACCATTGATGTGAAGATGAGGGTTTGGTTTTTTTTAAAATTCCTTATTGCCTTTTATCTGTGGGTGTAGCTACATTTCTGAAGAAACTCACCAGATTGACAGAGAATGGTGTTCTTAAACTGCTACAGGCTGACCATCTCTAAAACAACTGCAGGTTTGTGAAGGTGGAAATACAGGTTGGGCTGTGGATGCTCTGTTGTGACTGAAAGAGCCAGGCAGATTGTCTTCGGTTACACAGGGAACAGGTCTGCTGATTGGTGAGGGGAAACACAGCCCAGAGCAAACTGAAAAGAGGGAAAGAAAAATTTGCCATCTGGAGACTGAGCAGCCTATCAGATAAGTGGAGAGCTATTGAGAAATACGGAGAGCCCTTGTAAAATTACCCCGTTTGGAAATCCGACTGAATAGCTAAATTCTCCCTTGTCCCTGTTCAGACATGCTGAGCAGTTAGTGGTTTTAGAGATCTACAAAAGGCTTGTTTCTTTTGTTCCTGGTTTGTTCCTTATGTTTAAACCAAACAATACTTTGCTTTGAAAAAGTTGATTAATCACAGCTGTTAAATACCATGTATTGGAGAAAGAAATACACCAAAGAACAGCTGAATAGTAGATTTCAAGGGAGAGCCTGAAAAAATGGTACTCAGAAAGATCAGCAAGGGTCAAAGATGTAGCTGGGGCAGCTGGTGAGCAACTAAAGCTTTTCAGTATGACTTAGAGTAAAACAAGGACTGAGGCTGGCAAAAAATCATAATTAATTTTCATTTCTCACAGTTACATTTCTTTTTTTTTCTTCTTTTTATTTTTTTTTTTTAAGCAACGGAGAATTGTGCATGCTTGTGCTGTGTATCCAGCAGACTATGTGAAAGACGTGTAACCATGTCCCTTCTCAAAATCAGGCAGAGGCTAAATGGGGCAGACTCAGAATGCACCCCAAACCATTAACTCCACCTGGTTGTAAAAAGTCTTTTGTAAATATGAAATCTTTCCTAGAGCTGAAGATGCCACACAGAGACAATTTTGCTAAACTAGTGAGTTCCTGGAACCAGTTTTTTGTGCCTGCTATTTTCTGAAAAAAGTTTCACCAACAGTTTTCATCTGGGCCAAGCAGTGAACTCCTCCAAGGAGGAGTCCTTTGAAGAAGACATGCTATTTCCCTGGGGAGTTCCGTGGGCAGACGGGAAGACCCTTACTTATTTCAGAATAATGTAACTGTGACTTTGCTCATGTGTGTGTGTGCATATGCAGAATCCAAACGTTTGCCCTTTCTATGAGATTGAAAATAAGCTCCCTTTTCTTGAAATCTATTTATGGTTCCTACATAAATAACATGAAGGCTCTTTACTTATAGATGATTTATAGTTATGTGCTGTAAATTGCATTTCTGTGATGACAAAGCAAGTTTGTAGCTGTTGGTATACTGCAGAAAAGCTCTTTTGTTAAAAAAAGTCTAAAACTGTAAATGTTCTGGATTGACTTCATCCTTTTTACCTTCAATTTATTTGGAGAATGAAGTAATGAACTAAGAACCTTTTAGGTAACTCTAATTTTGCCTGAGGAATTATTCTGTCCATAATAAATTAGTGTTGTTGTACATTAGGCACAAATAGAGCTCTATCTATTTCAGCCCATTTTGCTGTCATCCTTCACTACAAAAGAAAATAAGATTGAGAATTTCTAGTTTTTACCCACTGCTCTTTCAGTCAATTTTGCTTTTCTTGTTGTCCATAATGATTGCTCTCAAATCAGTGATTGTGTTGATTTATTGACAAACCACACTTTACAGTAAATGTCATCCTGGGGTAACATTATCTGAAGCACAGGTACTGACTGACTGAGTAGGAGTTGTCACGATGGATCATTCATACCATACTTTCCAAAACCTGCATGGGTCTCAAAAAGACCAAACCAACAAGGAAGATTTTAATATTTTTTTCCAGATACTTATCAGCTATCATCTAGGCTTAAAAGAAGGAAATTAGAAAGGTTAGTGACACTGTAAATTAATATCTTACTGCACAGAATGCCTTCAGGATTAGACAAGCCCAAAGGTGATCTTTGCAATTGTTCTTTCTAACCTATATTCTCTCCGAATCTGTCTTTGCATATGCTTGTGCAATTTTATTATACTGTCTTTGGTTGATAATTTAAGCATCTAATGTGGATTAGGTCCTGCTTCCTCTTGAGTCCAAATAGTCATACCAGCTTCAATCTGCCTAAGCTTAAAATTTCCATCTATTACTTTCAATATTGACATATTTATACACCCTTGCAAACAAAGAAGTAAACGAGTTCCTTAACCCTTAGCAAAAGTGATTGCTTTTCTTTCTGCTAACAAAAAAAGAATCTTATGGCTAATGACTGAATTTTTTCTCCTTGGCTGTCTCTTGACTGTTTTTAGCTACAGATGCATCAGAGAGAGAGTGAAGCATGAGCTTGTTTTGTAAACCAAGCAACCTTTTTTCTAAGCATGGCATTTATATGAGAGGAATTTTAAACAAAAGCATTTCCAGCAGCTGGATAAGCAAGTGTCTTGCTGAGAAAGATGGAAGGCTAATGGTAATTCTTCTGCCAGAAAGCATTGGAAAATAAGAGCTGTCATCTAGAAAATGACAAAGCCATTTCTAGTCCCTGTAGACTAGCACTCTATCTTTCGCTGAACAAATATGCTGTTAAAGGTGTTGGCCTGCAAACCAAACACAGAAAAATGTCACACTGGTATCACAGTGGAACTATTAATCTGTGTTTGAAATGTATTATAATTATTAAATTGTTTGCATTAGGAGTGAGCCTTCCTAGAAGCTCTCTTCTTAAAGAGATAGGCAAAACACTAAACTGCCATAAGCAAAATGCTTCTTTTCCAAAGGGCTTGTGAACAAAAGCATTGTGAGGTGGCCCAGGAGAGGTGAGGAATCTTGACCTGGTGTTGATTAGGTCAGTGACAGAACCAGAGATAAAGCATAAATTTCTGCAGGTCCCCATCTAGTGACCTGTTCACTTGACCACATAGGCTGGTAAGTGATGACAGAATCACATGCAAAATTGTTTGAAATATCCTCTCTATTTCCTCTGAATCTTTTTGTGGTACAGCTTTTCACCCCTGAAAATCTGTATGCATCTGATTGGGTAAGACTTTACCACTGCCCTTCTAACAGTACTTTTTTCCCTCTCATTTACCTGCTAAATTGGTTATTAAACAGAATGTTGTAAGCAGCCAAAGAGATTAGCCGCCTATGTAGTTTTTATTTTTAAGTGATTCCTCTGCTTCTTCCTCCGGTCTTTTGGTCAAAAATATCGTTTCTATCTGATTACAGCTGGCCTCTGCTCAACCTTTTGTACAGGGCTGATTTAGATTTTCCAGCTCAGTCACAGCAGGAAAGATAAACCCTGAACCACATGATGATGTTGGCAGTGTCAGACAGTGGAAATGAAGTCTCCAGGGGATACCAATTGACATTTCAACACTTTGCCTGCCAAAGAACAGGCTTGCACACATTAAAAAAAAAAGTTACAGAGCAGAAAAAAACCCCCATTAAAAGTCTTGAAAGTCGAAAGCACATTTATGTGTCTTTACATAACAGATGGATACTGACCTTAGATACTTCCTGCCCTCCAAAAATATACCACTCTAAGTTCCTAGGACTTTCAAGTAACTCAGATATACATTAAGTGAAGAGTTATATTTAAATTGGGACTCTGATTGTTTTGTTCCAGTAGGAATTACCAAGATTCAGAGCCCCTTACAAATTTAATTCTTCTGTGAGTTTTATAATGCAGTAGGCTTACATTTTTTTCTGCATTACACTCTACTTATGCGACCACAGCTTGATGGCCTCTGTTAGCTCCAATTCTCACAAGCAGCAAACAAGAATCTTCCTGAATTATTTTTGACAGAGGAAGGCTTTTTCTCATCTGTCTCCTGCATTTTAATTTTTCTTCAAGCTTTAAGTTACTTTTTTTTTCTTAATTGGAAGCAAAAAAAAAAGTGTGAGAAAACAGAAGAGCATATTCAAATCATACCAAAACCTCTGATTTCTCCCACCCCCTTTTCTCTTTCTTCTTTCTTTTCAATGACATTTCCTATGATGAGCACTCAGAAAGAATAGCTATTGCCTCTCTTGTCAGTTTTGTTTTGTCAGCTCTGAATGCTGGGTCTTGCTTTGCCATTTTCAAGGTCTCTTTCAATCCCTTGAACACAGCTGGTGCTTCAATCAAGAGCTCACACCGTGAAGAAGCTGGCAGTTGATCCCAAACCAACTATGTGGAAGATACATAATATATTTCACAGTACACAGTGGAATACCCTTTTCATTTCATCATTGAGAGAGACTGCTTCACTCAGGAGTTCTTCTATACAAAAATATTAATAATGTCCCATTCTCCTCAGGGATGTGAACATTTGAGGGTTGAACTTCAGTGACCCCTGCTTGTCAGGTTGATGTGACTTTAACAAATTCAGTAAAGGAAGCCTTTTTGAGCCTCAGTTTATGGTTTCGTTAACTTCCTATTTGAGAATGGATTTTTTTAATCACCTCTTGGAAGAAGTTGTGGGAATTGAAGACTGTGAAGAAAGCCTGTGGATACCCAAACATCACAGAACTGCATAATTGAACTGTTCTATACAAGTAATACTGAAAGAAGTTAATACTCTCAATTTTTGTTTTATTAATTATAATTCAATTATCAAAAACATAGCTGAAAACTCTTGCTTTAGCTTTTGTTAATTGTTTGCTCCTTAGTAATTATGGCATTTAGGTAAAAACTTTATAAAATGAAGGCTCTGTTACCTTTGTACAATTATTGCTCAGGTCTGTTCCTTAGGCTAGAAAAGGACCGTGGGAAGGATGCATAGCTGAGTTACTGTTAGAGAAACACTCTGTGTGCTTATCGTGTGTTCACCCAGTGGTGTGTGCTCATTGGTTAAGTCAAGTCTGTTGTGCCTTAAAACTATGTAAACTCTCAAACTCTAAAGAAGAGACTATCGTGGTATTAAAGATAGCACTTTCTTTTCCTCTCGAACGGAGTTGGTGTGAATTCTGCTTGTCACATCCGTCTCAACCACATCAAGCCATGGTTAAGTGTTTACTCATTAGTTGATACAGTTAGAAATTGTCACAGACAAGCCCCACTAGTTTAAGTAAAGACTGCAAGGTAAGTGCAAAAGTAGGGATGTTGTGAGAATTTTTGCACCAAATCCTCCCTTCAGAGGGTAAATCTCGGCTGTCAGTGAAGCATGATGAGCCGGACTCACAGCAAGCAGGGCTTTTGTACAGGGATGGCTCAGGAACCAGGGCCTTTTGCAAACCACTGTTTCCATTATGGAAGAAGGGATTGCAAAGGCCGGTGTGTGTGCAGGAAACCTGACAACAGGTCCCTCTCTTCTTCTCAGCTAGAGAGGATCTCTGTGTTACTCCTACTCACTGTGTTAGTCTGGTCTGGCAAAACACGTGATTCTCTAAGATGATTGAGAGTCTTTAGTTCCTATTAGCCTTGTTGAACCTTATTGCTTAGCACTCAAGCAAGAGAATTCATTCAGCTCTGTTTTCTTCTTATGCAGTGAGTTAAAGGAGTTTCACGAAGCACTTTCTTTCTTGATTTACATGTACAATCAAAAGTGATGTGCTTATTAGCATATTTGCTTTTAAAATGTGCACACTTTAAAGTAAGTTGGAATATGTTAGAAATGCTCCTAAAAGAGAAACATTCACACTCTTTTTACATAGGATATAAGTATTCATTGTTACAATTCTTTATTTTAGGATAGGGGAAAACAAAGACACTGGGGGCTCTTAGAATTTAAAAGAATATATTGAAAAGAAAAAATCCATCTAAGTGTGAAAAATCTGAAGCCTGTTTAGGAATGAGTTTGGGGAAAACTGTATTTTTGCTTCAAACACAGAAAACCTGCCAGATGGGGTCCATTTCCAGCAACACCCAAAGTGAGTGAAATGTACAATATTTACAGAAAATGGGTTGATTTAGTGGTTTGATGTGCTCATAGAACACTTTTTTCATCTTTGTAATTTTTTATATTTTCTCCATTTCTCCACTCCCTCATTCCCTTGCATGAAATGACAACCGTGGCTAGTTTAGCAAGTTAAGATGTCAGTGTGGGTTTCTTTTGCTACAAAGGAGACATGCCACTGCTAGCAACTGATCTAACAACTGGCACACTGGCTTGATAGTTGAAAGCTGTTCAAGCTGTCCTTGGGCTTTTCTCTTTCTTCTTCAGCTCTTCAGAATAATCCTACCTTGTCTGGGGAAAGGCTTCTCTCCTTATCTTAACACCCTGATGCTCATTGCAGACAAATTGCTTTTCTCTTGGACAATTCAATTTGTAAATTTTCCCAATACTAGTTCCAAATATTAGTTCAACATTAGGTGAAGCATTCTGCACATGTTTTGCAAAGGCTTAAAATCAGGACTCTAGACGACATTTGTAAGGGTAAGATGCACTATCACCATAGTGAGATTTGGTCAGTCTGGGAATGCTTTCAATAAAGCTAATGAATTGACATGAATAATTTTGCAATTACTTGACCTGAGGGAAGACAGTTCCCATCTTTAATTTCTCTAATTTTATTTTGAACATAACAATTCACCCTGTGTATTTAGTTATGTATTTAATTAATACAGAAAAGATACACTATGTATATTTAAACAGTTTGATATGTTTGCATGAAACAAATATTTTGGTTGTTACAGAAATTTGTGGCGCATTAAGATAATGGTCCACTTTTTCTAATTCTGTACACACAGCTGATACGAACGGAAAATTCTGACTGAATAGGAATTGCTGATGCCTCATTTCCAGGCATTTTAAACTTCAGTTTTTAAACAGCCAATAGCTGAAACACATTATCTTAAAAATAATAGCTTTCCTAAGAATTTAATTAGGTCATCTACAGGGGTTATCTTTGGCACTCTGAAATTAGCTTTGTTGCAGACACTTGGGAGGACAATTAAGACCGATCTTATTAGCACTGAAGGTTAAAACTCCAGTACTGTCTTGTATCAGGACATAATCTTTTATGCTTCACAGCCTTAGTTTTCACAATGAGTTGCACTGGAAACAGTTGAGGGGGAAGGGAAAAGGGCAGACCTCAAAGAGCTAAATAAATATCCAGTTTAAGGAAAAGCCTACAGACTTTTTATTCCATGAACCTAATAAATATTACTCAGAAGAAGAAACAAGGCTGGCAGGGATTGGTGAGCTACAGTTAGATCCAACAAATTCTCTTAATCAAACTCATAAAATTATGTTCAAAGAACAGGGTATTTATATGATATTGAAGTACATACTTTTTTTTTTTTTTNTTTTTTTTTGTGGAGGAATGTTAACTATAAACTGCATTTAGTATTCTTGTGGTAATCAGATATATTTGCTCAGAATGAAATGGTTTCATTTTCATTTTGGTTGGGAAATGCTGTGCTTTGACAGCTGTACTGATATTAAGCATGAAAGTCATGACAATGAGTTTGTGCTTGCATGATAACTATGGAAAAAAATTCACATCTCATAATGCCTACTTTAAAATACACACTATATTAAGCAGTTGTTGAACACGGCCTCTTTCTAGATTTAACATAATCAATTATTTGTAAAGATATTTGCTTTGGGGAAATAAGTATTTTATGAAGCTGCATTTTTCTGTGATAAAAGGAAGTTGTATCTTGCTTGCTGGCTATGCACAGCCTTTTCATAGGAAACCTTCCCACGTGCATTGTGCAATAACAAGTAAAATGACCCTCCAGGGTCATGGGATAACACTCATGCTTTGCTGCCTGCTTTTTTTTTTTTTTTTTTAGTGGCACCTGCTGTGTGGTTCTCAATATAAATAGGGACTGCTTGCAGCAAATCACAGATGTTTTACACACTGGAAAAATGGGCAGGAAGCAATCACTATAGGAAAAGCAGAGGCAGTGAGGAGGACAAAGGAGGAAAGAAAAGCAACTTTGCTTTACATTTTCTTGGCATTTTCTTACTTAGCAGTGGTCAGGCATTCTGCTGCTGCTAGTTTTTAGTTAAAAACTTGCTTAGCACATGCAGAATGACTTTGCTGTTATACTCTTTCTTCATGAACATCTAGACAATTGGAAATTGGAGATGTGGGAAACAGGCAATGCTTGTTTGGTTTTCTTTTGAATCTATAAATAAATATAAAAATACAACAATACAATGAAAATTGCTCATATTTCTAATTTTTTTGTGGTTCTTAAACCTGTCCTCATACAGTTTTATCTGATGAAATATATATGTGTAGAATTAAAAAAAAAAAATCAGGCTCTGGAAATTTATTTGAAAGGTAACTAATAGCCCTGTTGAGAAAGAGAAAATACTTTGTGAGATGCCTTTTTAGACACTATATTGTTTTTGTTTTGTGTATAACCTTCTCTTCTCACCAGTCTCTCCATGTTCTTCCATACAAACGCAGTATATTTCAGCTTTGGATATGGAATGGTACTGAATAACAGCTCCAATACTAGAAGGAATAAGAAAGCTTGAATTAAAAATAAAATGTGTTTTAAATTTTGTAGTTTATGGTGTACTGAAAGCTGCAAACACATGGATATACCTTCTGATACTGTAGGACAGAATTTCTCATCTAACAGTTTTTCCACTGATCATAGCATCTTGCTAGCAATATTAACTTTGTTAAGGAATTCCAGAAACTGATAATTATGAGTAGAAAACCAAATACAACAGAAATAGCACCTAAACATAAAAACAGCTTTATTTGTGAGTGTTTTTTGTTTGTTATGAGGGCCTGCTTATTTATTTGTTTGTAGGCTGGCTTTTTTACTTCACATTCTAAACTTTGCATTGTCTTTTGAGAATTACTGAACCATAAATACTCTTGAGTCTTTGCACAGGGCTTGTCCTATTTACGTGGGGATCCTGTGCCTTGGTCAAGCCTTCAGGACGCATTCCATACGCAGATATTGCCTCAAGCTCGTTGTCAGGAGGCACCCCAGAAGGCTGTGGGTACGAGGCTGTGACTGCAACCACCCCACAGCAACGACCTGATGAGTAGGTCTGGAGGATCCTTGCCTCTGGGATGGCTGTTTCAGTACGTTTTCACCAGGAATGTTTTGTCACAGCACAAATTGGTGTTTGCTTGGAAGCAAGCTGAGGAGCCAATACAAACTTCAGAATGGTTTAAGGACATGGACATATGGTCAGGTTATCTCAGGGTTGGTAAAGAAAACGTTCCAGAAGCATCTAATCTCTAGTTCCCAAAGACTAAAGATCTGGAAGATGAGTTTACTTCAGTTTTTACCCCTACATTGTTTACCTTTTATTATTTCATAACTCTTCTGTGACTGTTTCATATTCCTGTGGCTAAATTTAGGAAAGTATTTTGCCTTAAGAAGGCCCTGAGGCAATATATTCTTTTCTTTTCCTTTGTCATGTCAGGCATCAAACCATAATGTGTCTGCTTGGCGGGCAGGACTGATGCATCTTGATAAGAGCACCATGGCAGGATAAAGTTGAACAATTTATGGCAAAATATGGAACAAAGTTGCCACTGCTTTTGACTTTCAGTGTGGTTTCATGCAGTAAGACATGTCTGACTACTCAGGTCAGAGGACTGCCCACGAGAAAATCTAATATCTCATATGTTGCAGAAGTGTAAAATGCTGTCTCCCTCAGATTTTTCTTAATCCAGATTAGATTATCTGCAGTCCTGGTTTCGTGGAAGGCAGAACTGGGAGCTGGGTGCTTTGCACAGCAATAGGTAACTATCTTCTGAAGGCTGACCCGATTGACTGTCTGGCTATAGGGGTTTCTGACAGCTGTGGTAAAATGTGTTTCTTTTCTCTGGAGTGAGCATCCTGAGAAAGAAAATATGTGTAATGACCACTCAAGGATCTTCCCTAATTTACTGGGTGAGATGTGACCTCCCTTCTCCAGGACCAGTTACCAGTGACCTTTCCATCACATCATTCATTAGCCCTTTCAACAGCAATGTACTTGTGCATACAGTGTCTGTGGGTATAATTTGCTAAGAGTGAAGATTACTGCTAAGCATGAAGCAAAAATAAATATCTCTGTGAAGCAAATCTCCACCATCTTTTTATACAGTATATTTACATTTCACACTGTCTGGTTTCTCCCTTCTCAGAATTCTCCCTGGTTTTATTCAGCAAAAATAAATCAGATTTCATCAAGTTTCCGAGAAGTGAGTCAGTACACAGTTCTCTGTATTTGGAGAAAGTACTGAAAACACAAGGGCAAAATCAGAAAGCACTTTGCTCCAAGTAGATGAGATGATGGCATTGAAAAAGTCTTCTGGGAAGGAGGTTTCAGGGAAAAAATGAAAATGTGACGTCTTCAGCTACGTTCAATAGAGTACTCTCATAAAAGAAAATTACTGACTGTGCCTGTACAACTTGCTACATTTCCAAGAATACGCATTCAAACCAGTCAAAAGCTTTTCTGTAAGGTTAAGGAGGCAGATGACTGTCTTCTTATTGACTTGCACAACTCTGGCATTTAACAACACATGTAATCATGAAACAAAACTTCTTCAACCTCAACAGCATACCTGTCAATATTTACCCATTTGAGCAGTTGGACTGGTTTCAGGTAAATAATTAGAAAGGAGATGGAGTAATACTGTTTTGAAAGAAGTCCTAAAAGGAAGAGGCCTTAAATTTGTACAGCCTACGGTAAATCTTTTGCTTCATACAGAGGATGCATGTCTTTGTCCTGTCTTTTAAAACTGCTAATCTTGGGTAGGGAGCACATAAATTGTGTATCAGAAATATTGAATTATGCTTTGTCCAAGATTGTAAAATTCTTAATTTTAGTGTGGTAAAAGTATATCTGTGCTTTGATTAAAGGCACTATTTTTCACTACTTGCATTTTTTGAAATTTGATATTGCAACTGAGGCTTTTTTCCTGTAAACCCTTTCTATGCACCTTTTTATGTAGTATGATTGGCTAATTTATTTCCCAACTTCACACAAGAATTTTAATATACTTTGTAAAAGATTTTCATTCTTCTCGATTTTAAGTGAGAATGAGCAGATTTTTGTGTGCTGAGAAGTGACAAAGGGTGGTTTTGTCAGACTATGTCTTTACAGCTGAAAGCAGGCAAAAAAGAACTCTCTCCAAACCAACTAGACCTGAACTTGGTCCAGACTAGAAGCTGTGTAACCACATTAGCATGGCACTGAGCCCAAGCTAATAAGCCCTATTAAGAGGCACTAAAGCAGTTACACAATTTTTAGATCAGAGCTGGCTTGCCTCCAGCTATCTTGGAGTGTAACCAGGATGATCTCAGGTTTGTCAGGAAAAGGCAGCATAGACAGAGTCTCAGGCCCCTGAAACAAGCAGGCTTAACCTGTTCTTTAAACTTGGTTTTTAGCTCAAGGTAAGAAAGAATTATGGAACATGCATGTGTGAGAACAGCATAGTTTAGATAGGGACTTAGGGTAGGAAACAAAACACTACTTTTATAGTCTTTAGTTACTATTTATATAGTTACTATTCTTTCAACTTTTTCCATTAACAGATCAATTTGGCAGATGGTTTTTACTTGAAGGAACGGCACAAGGGATATATATGTTCATAAGACTTAGGCAAAATTAGTAGAAAAACCCATGTTGTTTAGGTCTTTCATTTTCTTTTGTCATATGTATAAAATACACATTTTTTTAACTTTTTTCAAAGCTACTTTTCTTCATTGTCTCCTGTCACTTTTCCTGAATGTCAGAATTCATTCCCATATTAAATGCATCTATTTTTGTCGCTAAATCTTGGGATCAATTTCTGCTAGCTTTATAAAATAACTTTTTGTGTGCTTGCTTGCCTTTCTTAACTACTTTTCTTCTTTTTTTTTCTATCTGGCAGAGAGACTCAATTTCTTGAGGCCTCCTCCTCTTCTGGCACTGTTGGTGTGGAGTGGTTCCTGGAGAGAGGGAGAGTCATCAGACCTAGAAAGTCCTAAGCCTTGGGAGTGTAATTATGAGTATTCTGTCTCTAGACACCTGAATGATGATGTAGTGTTATTCAGATGGCCACAGGAAGGTTTTGGAAAAACTGATGCTCTAGAAGGATACCAGCAGAGCAGAGCATCAAGTTCCTCTGTTTGTCAGTCATCCAGTGTAGCTTCTAATGTATTTTAATTTAAGTCCTATTTGGTCTTCTACAAAGCAAATTCTTTAATAACTTGTTCTTCACTTAAATCACATTAACAATATACCCCTAAAAGTATTCTCCTGAGCAGTCCCATTTTTTAAAAAATGACAGTTTCTCTATAGAGACGAAAGAGCATTTGAAATAATGTTGGGTATTTTGCCAAGCCTGTCAAAAGAGTAACACTTCCACTTTCTCAGCTCTGTCTCATTAAAATTGTATTCTAATTCTGTCTCAACTTTGTCTCTTTGCTTCATAAGTCATTGCCTGCTCATTACTTGTAGTGTGAGAGATGAAATTTATTCAAACCTGATAGCAAGGATAAAGAATTGAAAGGCAGGCAGCTGGGAGAAATGAAATTAGCTTATTCTAATGCTTTTTTGACAGGATTTTTTTCATTGCCATGGGTTACTATAAGTGTCAGTTTGGATTTGTGGTACTGTCTTCGTTAGGTTTGTGGGGGATTTTTTAAAACAGTCTTAACTGCTAAACTATGCTTTCCTTTGTCACATCCATTGAAATAATGTTCCATGTCTGTGTTGATAACATGGTCAAATATTACTTGCTACAGTAGTCTGTAATTGTTTTATCATTACAGTTGTCTAAGAAAGACTAAATTTTTGCAATTGTTTTATAGTAGATTCTTCAGCCCAGTATTTAGATAAATAGAATACATTCAGTAAGGTCTGAAAAATGATAGACAATGCAATATAATTTACATGCAATTTTATGTGGAATACAGAGGGGAGCTGAGTTTTCTAACCCAAATTTTTTTTTCAAGCTTTGAATGTCAAAAGAATACACCCAGGAATTTCTAATTTTGAATATAGAAGAGCATCAGAAGCAAATTGACTTAAAGCACAGCACTTCTCCATTATAAAATTGAGTTGTTAAGAAATTATATGGTCTAATTACTGAACTTGGTATTTTTGACTACTTGGATTATGAACAGATATTGTCATTAACTAGCTAATTAAATTGACTTCAATAACAAGCCATAATTTAGAAATATGTTCTAAATTAGTTTTTATATGAAAGCAAAGTCTTTGTTGATCTGTGCATGTGATTAATGTCAAGTGTCATGAATTAGCTCAGGGATCTCTGGTGCAGGAAGGGCATTATAAAGAGAAGTATCTGTGTATTTGACAGAAACAGATGCAGTTAGAAGAGCGATTTCTATTCAATTAAAAATTTGAATTAGAAAATGTTAATAAGGATGCATACATGTATCTTCTAGAAGCATACAACATAATGGCTCAGTACAGAGTGAATAATATTCTTCTCTCGAAAGGCAGAACATGACTCCAACTGTGGTGCAATTGATTCTCTTACCCCAAAATCTTTGTGCTTGCATTATTTTAATATTCTGCTACTCAGAAGAAAAAGCATCGTATTGTTAATCTTTATATACTTATATATTATAAACATCTTTAAGGAAGTTGGCTGTTAACATCTAAACTGGCCTGTTAATTAGACATGGTGTCTTAAAAGCTTTTAAGAATATAAACATGAAATTCCCTTAGCATTGCATTTGGATTTGCGGTTCTGTGTTTGTTAGGTTTGTTTATTGTTGCTTTCAAATCCACATGAACTTAAATATGAAAATGTACTTTCCTCTAGCACATTATTTGATGTACTGTTCAATATCTGAGTTCAAAACATTCTCTGGGAGCACCCCAAGCATACTTCCAAGCAGCACAGCTTGACCAGGATACTCTGCAAAAAATATATGCTACAGCACCTACAAGCTAGATCAGTAAGGGGGTGGGTCTTTAAGTTTTCCTTTCTTTTCCTGTGCAATATTCATGGCACACTACTTCTGGAACTCTCGTTTCCTGTTTAGATGTTAGATTCTTTGGACAAAATGATTTACACAGGGAAGTAATTGTAAAAGCATGAAAGTTGCAGTCATAATAGAGGAAAAGTGAACTGTTATAGATCTTCGGGGGAAATACATTATAGATGTTCCCATATAATAAGTCACCTGAACTGATTTCTAAACAATATTTGACACCAATGAGATAACAGGAGATGAATCTCAGAGGATTGATGAACTCAGTCTGCAGCAGTCCAAGCATCACCATTCTCAGTAATCTCAGCTAGGGACAGAAAAAAATGTCATCTCAGGTATCAGTCCTCCTTTTAGTAATAAAATCCTGTAGGGAGACAAGGGAGTGGTAGAACTAGATTTTCTTTTTTAGTCACTTATCTTTGTAGAAACAGAGAGCTCCTTGGCAGTTTAAGATTTCTAGAGTCAATTAAGGCAGGGATTGACAGGCAGCTGTAAGCTTTCTCTTTCAAAGATCACCTTAAAATATTTTTAACAGAAAGACTGTAATTCTAAAAATCCTTTTATATTATGCAGTTACGTATGCTCACAATGACATACAATAATTTGGGCAGTGAATTATAAAGATAAACTTATTTATCTTGCACTGGTAGATAAGAACCAGATTTTACATTTATCTGATTCTAATGAAAGCTCAGTGAATAATTGATTCTTCAGTTTGATCAAAAAAATCAAAATATGTATACCTGGTCTTAGCTAAAATGGAAATGATTTTCTGTAGGAAGCAATTTTCTGAAAAATATCTGAGTTGAACAAAATGTTTCACTTCATCGCATGGAAGCAAATCTCAAAGCTATCAGGGTAGACTACATCTTGAGCCTTGTACTTAAGGTAAATAGACTAAATACTCTCCACCATGATTCCTGCATATTCCCACTTCTCCAGGAAGCTGCAACTCCATTACTAAGTGAGGTTTTTTTTCATATATTAACCAACTTGAGGGATGGTTGGAACACAAAATGCAAATAAAAGACAAACATTTAAGAAGGAGAACATTAAGACAATAATTAATTTCAAGAACTTGAAAAGCTTTAGAACAAATTCTGGAGGAAAGAATAGATGGAGGGAGAAAAGTAAGAGAGAAGTCATTTCAGTTGGGATTTTAAAGTTACTTCCTGCTGGAATAAGAAGTATCTCTGTTTAGAAAATTGTATGTATTATCAAAGGATGGAAAACCTTACCTATCATGACTATTAGTTTGCCAAGGTGATATAGTCATCCAACACCAGTAATAGGAGCAACAACTTTAAACAGATTGATAAATCGGAAAGGAAGGAACCAAGGAAGAGGACAAAATACAATGGTAGCTGGTTGGATTTGATGACCTAGGAGGACATAATGTCACCACATGTATTCCTTAGTAAAAGAATTTGCAAGAAATTCTAAACAGGTCTCTAACAAACTCCTGGAGAGTTTAATGGGTATTCAAACACCATGAATTTTTCACAGTACTTATTCAGAGTGGCATTTGTGAACAGGGGAAGACAGCACAAGACAAGTTCTTAAAGAAACTGTGGGGAATTAAACAAGAGCATTACAAAGTAGCAGTAAAATAGCTGGATAGTAGCAAGGGATGTCATGTCCGAATCACTTTAATATTACATGTGTGGGTATCTGTTCTTTTGACAAATTAACTCCAAATGCTTCTTGAAGCTTGAGTAAAATGCCATAGTACTATGTTTTAGTTGAGGGGGAGGGGCATGGCAATTGTTTAAGATTGTGAACAGCTATATAAATTGCAGACAGAAATCAGCTGAGGTGTAAACAGACCAGAAACTTTAGGAAGATGTATTACAGAAAATTGTCAGAAAATTG
This sequence comes from Daphoenositta chrysoptera, assembly GCA_013397915.1. Taxonomy (NCBI): domain Eukaryota; kingdom Metazoa; phylum Chordata; class Aves; order Passeriformes; genus Daphoenositta; species Daphoenositta chrysoptera. The sequence continues at coordinate 381,621 of VZRO01002536.1, forward strand.
GACAAGTGATTGCTAAAATAACCAAAAAAGAAACTATTCAACATGAAATTATATTTCCATTTTAATGCAGAAAATAGAATTCTTGGATGGGTAGGAACCAACAGCTTTTTTGTTACATTTTTAAACCTACCTATCCAACTCAGTGCCAAGTAGTACCAAATTTTCTTTTCTTTTCTTTTTTTTTTTTTTTTTAATCACATAAATACTGCTCAGGTTTCAGAACTGCATAACAAAACCCACCTGGGTGGTTCATTTTGAGCAGGCCTGGACAGTACAAGTGAAGCTCCTGAAACTAGTCAAAATAAACAGTGGATAGAGAGCAATGAAGCTTTCAGGTAATCCATAAATCAGGTTAAAAATATTTGAACTGAAGAGAAGAATTTACTTCTTACCAGTAGACTCCTTACAGATATTTTTATATAGTTCATTGAGTAGGCATGAAATAACATTTTCAATCACAATCAGCTCCACATGAGATACCAGGTGAATTGTTTGATGCAGCATTAATAAAACCCTCCATTCTGCCATTCTCTTTGCTATTTCAGTTCAAATACATGGCACCCAGCTTTCACTCAGTAGGGAGACTATAAGTTCAGGAAAGCAGCAGTAGGGTGAGATTCAAAGATCTCCTCCCAACATTATTTACTGTGACAATATTTTTCCTTATATTCTTTGGTGGGATTAACCAGCCATTTGATTCTGAGCAGAAAAGTCCACACACTGCTAGTGCTGCTATCTTCAGAACAATGAGGACTTAACATAAAAAGGTTCTTGAACATTAGCTTTTTTTTTAGAATTACCTGCTAGTGAAATAAAACAGAAGAAATGCCATTAAAAGACTTGCCATTAAAAGCCAGACATCTGGTTCTGTGGAAAGATGGAAGGGCATCTTCATGTTTTGCACTAAAGGAGAGATACATTGATTATGGGTCCTACCTGATCCTTTTGTCATTTGACTAAGGCCATTCCCAAATTTTCCTCATTGGCTAGTAACGGGATTCTGCTAGCGACCTGCAACTCATTATTGTTCAATCCATGAGCTCAGCAGTCAACACCTCACAAGGAAGGCAGGACTTATTATACTACCTGATCATAGTCTAAAGGATGAAAATGCAAGCGCTCTGACCCTACAGCCTTCCTGAGGACAGTTGGCTTATTTTTGTTTGTGCCCACAATGTTGTGCATGTTTACCCACTCTCTGACCATGTACAACAGGAAGAGCAAAGTAAACAGGTTTCATGTGACTGAGTAGCTGAGCAGCTGCACAGGTCACTGTGGCAAAAGTTGGTCTAAAACAAAGAAGTGCTTTTGCAAGCAGAAAGGTGTTCTAAGCCACAGACAGTAATTATTGATAGCCCTGCGTATGAAGGAAAATATCCTGTCATCTGTCAGGAGAGCAAGGTGTCACCATTACCTCTCTCTCCTATCTCACCTGTGTCTTCTAAATCGACTACATTACTTTGTGATTGATGTGTTGAGTCATATTTGGTTTCAGAAAAGGAAAGAAAAAGAACAAGGGTGCAGGTACTTACTTTACCATATAACTTAGGGGTGACCTTCAAGGTCCCCACCTTGTCCTATGACTCAGAGAAGTGAAGACAGAGAGAATTTAAGATACTTCTATATTTCATGCCTGTGCCACGGGCAACACCTGTTTCTGGAAAGGTTTAATCCCTTTCAGTACTTCTTCCTGTTGCTTGAGGAACTGGTAATCTCTTGCCTTTGCTGAAACATGTTTGCCTGTCAATCTTCTGGACATCTTGAGAAGGACAACCCACCTCTCCTCTGAAACAATATGACTAAGCTTTCTTAGCTTTGCTGACCCCTTCTCAGTTTATCTTGACTAAATGGACTTATATAGTATTGGTTCCTTGCATATTTTCCAAAGGTTCTTGTAGGTGTAAATCTTGCCACAATGCCCCAGCCAAATATCATTCATCTGGAATGACAGCCACACATTTGCTCTAGCTGTCATCCTGTCATTCAAGTCAGCTGCTGTTGCACTTAAAGGCCACCAGCAACAAGCTGCTACTCCAGCTGTTGAGGAGGTAGCCAAGCCTCGCTCACTCTTCCCCTCTCTGAGTCCTGCTAGCTCCTCTGCTCCTGTTTTGCATTTCAGTGTAGCAGTATAGCAAGACATGTGGTGGAGGCGCCCGTTGCCAGCCCCGTGTTTTGTTCCTCATTCTGTCTCTGACTTGGAACATGATCTCCGTGCCTCAGCTTTTACAGAGCATTTTAAAACGTCCTTTGAGATCTACAGATGCAAGAGATTACTCAGATACAACCTAGAAATTCTATGTTTTCAATTAAGACATAAATGACAGACATACATTCTAATATTATTTCTGGAAACCCTTATAATATATCTTTGGAATGTAATTTGTGACCCTGTGAAAACTGACACTTGGTTTTAAAAGCAGCTTTTGCTTTTGTCTCTTTAAGTGAAACCCTTTGTGTTGACACATAGTTATTTAGGGAAATAAATGCAACTTTGTACGAGCTAAGCTAATGGAGCTTTAACATGAAGGGAAAGAATTATAGCACGTTGGGAATTTTGGTAGGAGCAGAGATACAAAGAAGTTGCCACATTTGCTTAAAGTGTGGTTATAACTCTGGTTTGGGAAAAGACAAAAGGGTAGAATTGGATAGTTAGTTTATGAATGTGGATGTAACAGAGAGAGCTCATTGGTTTCGTAGGTCTGTGTTAGATTCCCACAGCCCTGAACAAACAGCTCTCAGCCTTATATTTTCTAAGCTTTTGTCTTCCCACTTTGGAATTCTGACTACGGGCACATTACCAAGCCAACTGGATTCACTACAAAGCTTCAGTGTAGCTCTTTTTATCACAAAGATCAAGACAACAATTGTGTGCCTACAAGAAAAGAACAACCATCGAGCAAACATTAAAAGAACAATTCTAGAGATAGTTGCCTTTGAACTGCAATAATGGGCAACATTCAGTCCTGAGATTTGAATTCAGAGTTAAAGGAATTCATTACTAACTGCCTTTCCTTGTAATTATCCAAGCTGCTGGCAACGTATATTTTCAGCAGCATTAATTTTGTGCAACGTAATATTTTGTAGTTGTGCTGAACCCCACACAAAGGCAGCATTGTAAATCTGCTTTATGGAGTTAGTTTTGTTTATTATAGAGTTCGTATATGAAAAAGGAAGAAATCTAAATTTTGTGTTGGCTTCTCCCCAAACCACAGAAAATGGAGTATTGTTTTACAAGAGCTTGTTCTGAAATATCACTTCCTGACTGTAAAAGAAGTATGGTGTATTTGCAGATGCATTCCACAAGCATTCAGAATGTCCAGCTGCAAAAATATAGTAGGAGCTGACCTTTTTTTTTTTCCAGAATAGCCGTTTCACACTTTTGGTGGAGCTGAGGGGTGTGGGAGATAACTACAATTTTAAAATAGATGCTTCATTTTGCAATGGCCCAAAAGTAACTTGAGCTGAAATCAACCAGTCACCAGTAATTCAGAATAAACATTCTGTCTGAGGATCCTTGACCACTGTTATTTTAGTTCTGGTACCAAAAACCTAAACCATAGAAATAGTTTCAGTAAATCATCTTGCACTCTTTTGTTATTCTTCCCCCACCTCTGTCCTGCCGTGTTGATAGATTAGCTTTGGAGTGACTGTTAATCAGATGCCTGAACCTTTATTTTTTTCTTTGAGGAGTGTTACATGATTTTAAAAGTTCTTCCCAGATATTTTGGTCTTAATAGAAATATTACAGAATATTAAGTGACCTGGAAACCCCCAATTTTAAGTTGCCAATTTCAGCCATTTCATGAATAGATGATAAAGCATGTGTGTGATGTGCAATTTAAGCAAACTGAATGTCATTTGTGACCCATAACTGATGAAGAGGACGAAATTTTTCACTTCTATCCATTGAAGTGTGGACAGATGTGCAGTCTGTCTTCGGCATCTTCAGCTCCTCTGGTCTCAAGAGGGATGCAGAGATGCAATGGTTGCAACTTCTATGGTTCTGTGGAGAAACAATTAGCTGAAAGACCACTTCCACACTAAATATGTGTCAGACCACTTCGTTTCTCACTCTCACAGTTAAAAGGTTACAGGCATTCAGAATGGCTATACATTTAAAGAGTTTTCTTTACTGACTTACCTCAGGAAGTTGGTACAAACTCAGTGAAAGTTCCATCTGATTAATCTAGGAAGCTGATGAAGAAATCACTTCCCTTTGGCCACTTCTGGCACTACATCAATCTAATATAAGGGAGTCCTTTACGAATTGAGTAAAAGAAGCTTTATTGTCCTGGAAAGCTGAGCTACAGGAGGACAAATTGTATATTTCACCATACTGGGTGTCCTGGATCATTTCAGGGAAGTTGTTCAGTGTGACTAAAGTGTAATTGGGGTTGTATTTTGCATATCACACTACACTATCTAAAACCTCCTTTTCCAAAAGCATTTATCTTTTTTTTGATGTATTTTTAAATTGGAACTACCACTTACTTGTACATGTTTACAAAAAAGAATGTATGTAGCATCTGGAAAATATGAACTACAAATAAATTGTTCATAAGTTTCAAGTGGGAAGCTGGGAGCAGATATCCTCATTTTGTCAATTCTGCTCTGGCCAGGCCTTATAAATCATGCTGATGTGCTGAGACATCAACAGAAAATAGACCTTCCTTTGATCTGATGCTGCAATTGGTCTAGGTTTGTGGTGTCCTCTCACTTTGGTGCAGCTCATATTTAGCATGGCCAAAAGCCATGGTACTTTGATTAATAGCAGGAAAAAGTATATCCTGACACTGCAAAGGATCTCTGGTATACACTTTTAGCAAGGACTATTCTGCTCTACTTCTACTGCTCTCTTTCAAAATTGGATTATTTTCCAGTACAGTCCAAGAACTACTTTTCTTGGTGTTACACATCTCAGGTGTGTGTTCTGAAACCTGATTCATTAGTGTTCACAAAGTTCTGAGAAAAACTAAAAAGAAAAAAATGGGTACAAAAACTGAATGTTTATTAATCTATTGTTTTAAGCTCTACAAATCCCATGTATGAAGAAACAATTGGAAAAAAAAAAACAAAACAAGTGCTTTTCAGGCAGTTAGCATGTTGTTCATGAGATCATACTGAGAACTCAGTTATAACCTGTCATATTTTTGCATTACATGAAACATCTGCATCACAAGTTTGTATTTTGTTTCACTTTTTCTCTGAAGGTAAGGGTTCTCTAAGAACTAAACTTTGGGATTCCACTTCAGCTGGAAATTTAGTTCCACCCTGATACATACCTCCCCATGATGATGGGATATCCAGCTTCTTGGAAAACAGTACTGAGGCTCTCCTCTTTTTTAAAAATTATTTTCACTGGTAAATTACCGCCAAGTCCAACCATTTCAGCAAAGAATTTGAGTATTTTTTCAAGCAATATGAGATGCATTAATTTTTTAATTAATTAAAATTAATGCAAGTTCATTAAATGTCCATCAAGTGCAATTCAGTAAAGGCAAACGAAATTAAATAAGGTAAAATGAGAAGAAGTAGTGAAACCACTTCTCATATCACCACCATTAGATTTTTAGTAGATATGTCAAGTTACTTGTTTTAAATTATTTGATGTTAATAAAAAGTCGCTAATTTGGGCATGCCTACAAAAGCATCTCAGTAATGGTCTAGTGAGAAAATTAAATATTATTCATATAAGTATGTGTGAGAGAAAAAAATCTTTACTATGCAGCTGTAAGATGGGGAATTACCACTAGAAAGTGATCATATAATCATGCATTATTTATACAGTTATAAGACACATTTGGTGTCCTGAGGTTTACAGTGTTATTGTATTATTTACCTTAAACTGCAAGTCTTCAGCTTATTAAACGGAAAAGCATGGTCATTTTAAAAGAATATTATCTTAAGAACATATATTTTTAGAATAGTTTTCAAAGTTTTAAAAACTGAAAAGGCAGATATAATTCCCTCAATGTTAATTGCTATTTTACTGAATGAACTGTTCTCATTGGTTTTAAAGCCTCCAATCAGAAATCCCATTAAAATAGTACCCAGCCTCTATTTTAAAAGTAAGGGTGGGGTACTTCTGGGGAAAAAAAGGAATAGTTGTCTAAATTTTCCAATATATTTTGCAGCTATAATGTACTTAACTTGTTAATGAAACTATGAAAGCTAAAATGTTACAAATTAGTTCAATTTCCTCTTCACATTTGCTTTATGTTTGTCAAAGTGCTACTAGTACTGGACATTATTAAATATGGGCTATACTTTAGACTTACATGTTTTTAAATGGACCGAATTCATACCAGATTAGTCAATGAAAAACAATTCCTGTGCATACCAAGCTGTAAAATTTTAGTTTAGAAAGAAAAAAAAATAAAATAAGATTAAAATGTGTAGAAAGTGTAGAACACCTTTATATCATTGTTTTGTGCTTTTATGCCTTTTTTATGGTATAAGCATTTTGTATATATATACACTGCTGACCTGGAAATCTGAAACTTAATTACATCAGGCCTTCAATGGGTTCTGTTTAAATAAGAGGATATCTCTCAACACAGTTTTTGGCAAGTGATAATCGATTTGAAGTGGAGGGGCTAGAAGATATTTTTTGCCGTGGATGGGAAGAAATGGCTCCTTGTTGATAGTAGAGCCAACCCAACTGTCTGCCATTTAATCCATTTGTGTCTTTGGGTGTTTTCTTAATAACATGTGTGAAAATTTTATTTAAAAGCTGATGTGGAAATGGGGGTAATTTTTCTCCGTTTAGAGTGCAGGATAAGAGCTCTGAAAAGACTCTGGTCTCAGTGCTAGAGAGGACTGAAGGCTGGGGCCAAGCCTGCGTGGAGACAGATGAGGAGACCTGTTTAATAACCTTTCCTTCATCACAAGTCAAAGTAGCAGTAACAGAAGAAAAGAGACCTACTGTGAAAACTTCTTCAGCTGCCAGTGTGAGGTCCAGGTGCAGGATGTGGTAAGTGTCATGCAGTCCCCTCCACTCCCTTTCAACCCTGGATGAGCTGCACTGTCTGTAGTCAGGTTAGAAACCAGAGTCAGTCGCTGTGAGAGACACAGACACCACCTGCCAAACGATGGTGTGTGTTCATGTGAGGTTGTTGAAGCTTTCTTGGGCCTTTCCATTAAAAAATGGCTTTCAATTCATGACTTTGTGCAAAGCAAAGGGTTAGTATACCACATTTAAGAGATGGCTACCAAAGATCGTTATGGAACCTCCAATGCTTGTGTATATCTCCCGTAAATTGGAAATCCGTAGCAAGCGTTACCTTCTGGGCTGCTTTAGGAAGAGTTGCCAGCAGGTCAAAGTAGGTGATCCTTCTCTCCTGCTCAGTACCACAGAGAAAAACCTGAAGTGCTGGGTCCAGTCTGGCCTTCCCAGTGCAAGACACATGGACAGACTGGAGTCACTCCAGCAAAGGGCGGGAAAGTTAATTAAGGGCTCAGAGTATACAACATGTGAGAAGAGGCCAAGAGAGCTGGGATTGGTCAGCCTGGAAAAGAAAAGACTGAGGGGAATCTCATCCATGTGAAACAAGTCTGGGGAGCAGGGGGAGCTCATGAAGGTAGAGCAATGATGCCCAGTGACTCTCTTCGCAGTGGTGCTCAGTGACTGGACAAAATATGTTGGGCGCAAACTGAAACTCAGAAAATTCCAATCAAGTTGCTTGGTTTGCTGTTTTTCCTAATGTGAGAATGATCAAACAGTGCAACAGGTTGCCCAGAGTGGTTGCAAAGCCTCCGTCTTTGGAGATATCCAAAGCCCTGAGCAACCTGATCCAGCTGATCCTAGTCTGAGCAGATGATTTCAGCTGGGTGATATCCAGAGGTCCCTTCCAGACTCAAACTTTGCCAAGGGTTATTACACTGTCACACAAATGGATGATTTTTTTTCTTTTCTTCTTCTTTTTTTTTTTTTTTTTTAATATCTAATAATAATATGAAATGGACTGGTTTTGTCATTAAACTCAGAAGTATACAAATCCTCATATTGGCTCTTTTTTTGAGCAACAGTCTCACAAGACTTAATTTTTTCTACTTAATTTCAGGGTCTTTTTGTTTTGTTCCTGTATTTATTATAGGTGAAACACTGGGTTCAAGCAGCTGACCTTTCTCCTTTCCAGGAGAGTGTCAGTCACAACTGAAAGAAAAATAGAGCAAACTTTTTTCTTCCATTTTTTTAATCCCTGTGTGGGTCTACCATTGTTAAGAAATAGCATGACATGGCTTTGAGGTATGAGACGCAAAGGAGAAATAGTAGACTCCTCTGCCCACACTATGTGAGCAAAACTACCTGGCTAAGTGCAGACTAACCACAGGAGCAGGAGCTGGCACCTTGGGGAGAACAAAAGTCCACTTTTCTCCCCTCCCAACTTGTAAACCCATGCATGCCAAAGGAACCCTGATATTCAAGACCAACATGGATCATAATGAAATGAACCAATTTTACCTAAAACTTGTTGTGTCACTTGGAGCTCAGCCTCCTTAGTCTGTATGCTCAGTGCTAATTGCCAACATCTCCTTTCTAAAAACCAGTAACAGCACTCAAAGACAGTTATTTCTGGGATGCTAGTGTGTATGTACACTGTCTGTATAAATTTATCCAAACTACATGTGGTGAGGTGACATTGTTAATTAGCATAATATTTTGCTTTACTGCATGGACCCAGAGAAAGTATCTCACTAATATTTTACTTTTTTTTTTTTTAAACTTCTTTTTTCTTTCAAAAGTTATCACTCTCAGAAATAATTAGCAGTACTGTGGTGATCAGGGGGATGTCGTAGTTTAGCAGGATCTCAGGCAGAGCATCACTGAGCTGGAGCCCTGTGAGGAGCTTCTGGATGACCAGAGCTGGCGAGGGGCATCTCTAGGGACACCTCCAAAGCTCTCACCCTACCAATATTAAATCCTGATTCAGTGGTTCTAAAATCCTGAGACTGATGAATAAGAAGCCTTTTTGAAGGTAGACAGAAAAAAGCAAACGTTTGCTCTTTAAAATCATAAACCATTTTTTTCTACATTAATGATATCCCATAATAAAGCACATCAGATGGAAAAGGTGCAGTGTCATGATTTCAAGCAGAGCCAGAAACACAGAAAGTTTATAAATTCTTTTTTTATCAACCATTTTTTCATGATTCTTTTTTTAAGAAGAGGTTTCCTTTTCACTTCAGAAAAAAAGTTTACTCCAGTGATTCTTATGGCCACTGCCCAGCTCTTTGCTTTCAATTAACATTCCTGAAAATGAAACAAACAAAAAAAAATCACTTGTATAAATGTTTATGGAAAACAAATAAACATATCTCTGAACACCATCAAAGTAGATACATTATTTTTATCCCAGCATATGTTTATGAATACTTTCTTGATGTATTCTGCCAGCTCTAGCCTTGAATTTGGACTTTACAAAGCATTTCCAAAATTCTTTTCCACCTCCCTCTGAACCACCATGTTTATTCACTCGCTCTGGTTTGTGTTTTCCATCTGTTATCTCTAAAAAACAGGATTCCACAAAACTATGAATGCAGTAAATCTTGAAGCAAAGAGGTATTTGACATGTTTTCCTTATTAAAATCTTGTGACAGCCTTCAAATATATAAAACCTAAGCCCAAAAAGCACTGACCAAAACTGTGCAATTACTGGATTGCCAGTTGCATGAAAGAGTCCACCACCATTTTAATGGTTACCACGATGCTTGCTGAGTACAGAGTCTTAATGTTAACACTGATCTGTCTGGCGTTCGTGCTGATTCTGAGAGGCCCTTCCTGACTCCTGACCACATTAGTGCAGTGTGGTAGCTTTCCTTTTCACAAGAAAATCTAGTTATGTGCAGCATTAATAATTTATACTCAGGAAGTAGCAAGGATGATAAAGCTCTGACTGTCAGGCTTCCACAAGTGCACAAGTATCTTTGCACGTGCCTTGCTTCTGAAAGGAAACCTTTGGCAGGAGCATACAGACTGGGTGTTAGTACACAGGCATAGGCAGTGAGCCACCTATAGAGACATTTACATTACAAATCCTGCTTTACATGCTCTTGAGAGATGACTGTCTGCCTAAATGGTGTTCGTATACTCCTGCCTATACCATCCTTTGAGGAAGGATTTGGGCATTTGAATTATGAAGGTTCTTTTGCTTGTGCTTGTTTGCTTCGGGAATGTAAAAAAAATGTATTTGCTTAACAGCTGCATTGTTCTTATTAACATCGTATCTGCTAAACACTCTTGTGTTTAAATATGTGATTAAATTATGCTGCTGTTGTTACAGTTGGTGCTGTGGTTGGTAAGGGTGCCACTCCAAGCAAAGTGGAGAGGATTTTTACTATCATATGGTGCACACCAATGTCATTATCAGGATAAGGCAACCTGTAAAAAGGAGACACAAAGAACAAACAAACAAACAAAAAATTACCTTAGCCTCATACATTACTGTATTTCGGAAGGCACACTAAGTATCTGTAAAAAATTGTCATTTTCTAAAGGACATATTCTGTTTGTATTATTATACTATCCCAAAAAATACACTTCTGGATGTTTTTTTTTAACTATACTGTAGATAAGAATACAACGTTGGTGGTCTTTATTGTGTTTTGGGGGCGGGGGAGGCTATTTGCTTGAAAGCTGTTCTAAAAAAAAATAATAGGATTATTCTCATCTTTCATTTAGTTTAATAATACACTACATACATTTGTCAATCAAATTAGAATTACTGTCAGACCATAATAATGCATTTTAGTTTAGCCAATATCAGTCAGACCTGATTTATTTGCTTAATACAAATCTAATTGACTTTCAGGCTGCTCTTCTCTTTTCAGCTGTTAACAGACCAAGTACATCTTTAATTTCCAAGACCGATGGTTTGGTAGCAGTTGAGAGGAAGAATGATTTGCATAAGGCCCCAGAAGGGTGCCAAAACTCTTCACGCTTTAAACAACAGCCTTTATTATTCTGTAAGTGGATGTGTTGAATTTTCATGCTTTTGTTTCCAGTTCAGCCCTGACAGAAAGAATAAAGTAGATTTTGCCAGCACCCCTGCTGTGCCCTGAGGGAGAAATTCAATGTGCCTCATTTGTCTTAATTGGAGAACCGCCCTTAGCACCAGCTTTTTCTATGAATATATTAGCATAACAGACAGAAAAGTCTAAGACCACCTTTCTTTTTTTTTTTTTTTTTTTTTTTTTTTTTTTCATGGGTTTTTTTTTTTTTTTTTTTTTTTTTTTTTTTTGGTAGGAGTATTTATTTTTATTTCTAAGGAAAATAAAAACTGAAAAGAAGAAAAATATATGCATCATCTTCCAGTCTTCTTACTATTATTTTTGTTGTAAACCACACTATTCAGGAAAAATGCATCCAGCCTACTTTATCTCCTCAGCGTTGTTAGGAGCTGGGTAGAGAGAAGTGTGATAAATATCATCCAGAAGAGAGAGCTGAAAGCTGCTCTTTATTCTTCATAATGTACTAATCCTATATATTTGTTCTTTGGCTGCTTGTGTTGCTATTTTTTCTGATGGAGGAGATAGTTTTACACGGAGACGGATGGGCAGTAACTAGGAAGGAATCTAAGGGAAAAAAACCACAATCTTACAAAAGTGAATTTATTAGCACTGAAACAAAATGCAGTTACCTCTGTCAAAGGAAGGTTTCAAGCCCCATGCCTATTCATTTGAGAAATATTAAATTCATATTCACGTTTTTCATTTCATAAAAGAACTCTAAGTCTGGACAAACAATCTGGGCAGTGTAAATAATTTTAAAATCAGGTCTCTTTCAGTGTCAGATTGAACTAATGAAATTTAAAGGGCATATTTTAAAGAAGAGGTATTTAGTTTACATGTTTTTATGACTAATATTAATCCTTATATCTGTTAAATCAATCACCTATTGCTTGTACATGAAAAACGTGGGAAAAAGGTAATTTTTGCTAGAGTGTGATATATACATTTTCTTGGAAATGTGGCTGCTTTTTAAAAACTGATGAATCCATATTTAGTCTTGATATCTTTCCCTTGAGGCTCCAATACACTGCATCAGTCACATAGCCACTTAAATAGAAGCTTTCCATGTATGTTAGAATAAAGATTTGGTTGTTTGTGGGGATTTTAGGCATCTCACAGACATTATGAAAAATTAAAGTGTTCTTTGGGGCAGAAATTGTTTCAGTCAGTCAACTGGATGAGTTAAAGGCTTAGAGGTTTGATTCCAGCAAGAGCTGGGGTGGGGTTGTTAGCACACCCCCTGGAGAAACAGGAGACTCTTAATTCTGGTACTTACTCTTGCCTGTTCCATGTGGCAATTTATCAAAGCCAGCCACCACTGTAGCATTAGAAGTCTTTCACACATCTTCCTTCTCCTATTACTCATTTATCTCCTACAAGAATACCCTCTCTAAAACATGCTCAGCGACTCTGGGCTAGAATTGCCTTAGGTCTTTAAGAGTGATAATGGAAACACTTTTTGCATTCTTGTGCAAATGGATTTGAAGAATAACGATTTAGCATGGTGTATTTCTGAAAATATGTAGGTGTCTTGTTTTGATTGGAATAAGAGTGAATTTGTTTAGGAGAAAATGGTGGTTAGACCAATGACAGTAGGCATCCCATTCTGAGTGGTTTCATTTATGTTAGCAAAATGGCAGTGATTTATAGTAGTTCATCTGATAATTCAAACTGCTCCACTGAGCAAATAACCCAGCAAATCAGAAAGACAAGTTTGCACTCATCGTGTCTCTTTGCTTGCTTACTCTCTGTCTCCAGTGTTCTTTGCTTTGGTTTCCAAGTGGAGGCTGTTCAGACCTGCCTAGGTTAGAAGGGACTTTCTTGGATACTCTTCAGAATAATTGAAGGGAATACCCTCTTTGTCTATGCATTTCCAGGAAACTTCTTGGTGTATTTATTTCTTATATGGTTTGTTTCATAGGAAAAAATTTAAACCTCCCAATGCAACATAAACAGGCTGACAGTAATATGTGTCACTTCTAAGTAACGCAATGGTGAAGGGAAAGGTCTTGTCTCCACACTGTGGTCTGTAAATTTCCTGGTTTAAGCAAATTGCAACAAATAATTTGCATGGAAAAAAAACCCTGTAGTATAGGTGGAAGGACACATTGCTGGGTTATATCGTTATTTGTTATGGTGTTTGGAAGCTTCTATGAATAGCACCCTTTTGATGGATCAAAGCATCCTCTCATTTTTCACAGCACTAAACCCTCTTCCAGTGCTGAACAAACAGATGGTCACAAACCAAGGAATGTACACTTTAAATAACCCTCTGCTGATTATTTGCATGTGTACCACACTGCACACTCACAACAAACCCTTGTTCTGTCATGTCTGTCTGTGTTCTGAAAAATGTTTGATTTCTAGAGTTTTGCAGAATTATGTGGTCCCCAGTGAATCAGATCTATTGTCAGACAGGTTCTGGAGAGCAGTAGTGGGTCCCTCACAAGTAATTTTTTCAAGCCTCTGAGTGACTGATTTTTAACCTGAGGACTCTGCTGTCATATTTATCCATACTGTCCCTGTAGATAGGTGCCTTTTCCATCCTTCTTCTTGAACAAAATAATGTGGAATAGCACCTACCTCCTCTAAGAGCCCTTGGGATGGAGTCCATACATGACAGCATTTGAAAAGCTTTCTAGGGAGGAACAGTCACTGGGCTCCTACAAAGTGAGACCATCTGAGGAACGGTTAACTGCTTTCCACAGATGGCAAATATATGATAAAAGACTACGTGGATTTATGTGGGAAAAGTAAGTGGTGTTTGATGGAGACAAGAAAATATCCACAGCTGGCTGATAAGAGGGAGCATATACAGAGTTAAAAAATATCTCCTCTCATGGGTAATCCTTTACTTAGGAACCATAAGCTCAGCTCAGTATTAATGGGTAGGTTCTGCACATGTTTATTCACACAACCACCCAGGTGGGTGAACAACTGTAAAAAGGAACATGTATTCAGCTCAGATTTTTTCTTCTCCTAATTCAAAAAGGTACTCACTTTAAAAAAATAGCTCTCTGCTAAGATTTAGTGTGCACAAACACCTAATCATCTGTTTCCAGTTATACCACTCCATTTCTGAACTTTTGTGGATTCATGAGGCTGTCTGCATATGCAGTGGGTTTAAACATTCTCTATTCATTATGGAAATGAATAAAAGTCCCATTTGTGATGTTCACAAGACTATCCCACACTGGTAGCCATTAAGTTCAATATTACCCTCCCAGAGTACTGAAGGAGGTAAGGATATGTTATGTGTTCCAGTGGGTGCACAACCAAAAAGAAGCATTCACATCTTAAACACACAAACTGTAACTATTCATATGTAACATAAATAATGTTCTTTTCCAGAAGTATGGTTTTCAAGACATACCTGACTGAGGGCAAGATGGTGTCACTTTCACTGTTTATGAATAGGGCAGTGTGCAAATCCACAAGCCACATGCCTTATGTGTAGCATCTGTGTCCTAAGAAAAGTTCTCTCTGTCTCCATGTCACACAAGGGTTACCATCGTAAGCACTTATTCCTATTCAAACTGTTGAATAAATAGGCAAATAAAATGCATGCAATGTTTTGCCATATTCTGAGCTGTTTATTCCACAGATCTGTAGTAATTGGAACATGAGATTTTATTAAAATGTCTGAAATATTTGCAACCTCCTGTTTTAATCCTGTTTTAAATCTCTTTTTTTCACTGAGGCTTGTTGGTAGTTTTGTGGGTTTTTTCAGTTTGTTTTGGTTTGTTTTTTTTTAAGAAGTATATGTTTCAACAGGACTAAACAAAGAGTTTTAATATATGGTCGTGCTGGGTCTGTGGCAAAGAATTACATAAATAAATTCTACATGGAGAGATAAAAGCCCTTTCTAAATATTTTTGGAAGATTAAAGGCTAGAACATTTGCATTGGCATGTGCATAACCTAATTAACTCCTGTGAACATATTCCTAATGTTCAAAGGATGATTTAGTGCAGAAAAGGTTATGCTTTCTTTCATATTGTTTTCATTATTCAGGAGCTGGAGAGATATCAGTGCCCACCTGATGTCTGTTTCTCAATGGTACACAAATAGAGCACTGAATTGAAAACTTAGTATAAGATTAATTTTTAAACACTGATTGAATTACATGAAAGAGACTACAGAGATTGCATATTCTTCATCTATTAATAGAATTACAGGAGTATGTATAAATATTGGTGCTACACAGTAGACTGCAAAGACAGGTCTCTGCAGATGTGTCTTGTGACAAAATTACTGCTCTCATCAAAAAGGAAATGGAACTCAGATCCCTCTATAGTGATTCCTGTGTTCAGCTTTCTTGCAGATATTTAATCCAGCAAGTTACTGGCCTGCCAGAAAGCCATCAAAAGACATTTGTCACTGGATCAAAATCAAATATGTATCCTGGCTGTTAAGAAGGGCTTTGTTGGACTAAATGACTGTACCGTTTTAGACAGTGCTGCAAGATTAATGATGACACTGGTTGTCCAATTTTCACCCTTGAGGCAGTATTACAGAGATGTGCCCTTTCTGTGCACCTGATGTTACGCATATCAAATACTTCATTCCTTCTGCTGTGAGTCTCAGTAATGGTCCATGTTTCCTGCTCCCCCTCCACAGAGGAAGATTAACGTGGTGTGGGTGTAATTTATCTTGGGGAGGGGGCTGCTGCATAAAAGTGTACTTGCTGGAGTTATACTATAAGGGTTAATCACCTAATCACAGAGAACACTTAGTGAGTGCCTGTCTCTGACAGAATGAGGCCTCTGGCATATACTTTTGAGCCAATGCAAATGAACTGTTCCGCCCCATCATCATTCTTCAGTTGTAAAAGGTATCGGTGAGCAACTTGTCTTCGATAAGCCTTATGTTCTTCGACTGAATCCAAAGCCCTTGCCACCTGTCTTTATTTTGTGGGCCCCAATAGTAAATGTAAGCATAATTTCACAAAAGAATTCAGAAAATAATGCACTTTATGAGGGCATTTTGCCCCGTCCATACACTAGAAGATTGATGAATAAGCAGCATGGCTGGCACCATTCAGTACCTGTGCAGTGTTTTTCTCCTAGGTCCTACGCTGAGACACTCTCTAGTGTCTCCATTTGCCCTGATAATGACTTTACATGCAACTTCCAGCTTCACAATTTTCTTTTCACACGGTACTGAGCTGCTTGTTCTCTCCTGCTGCTCATGTCAGAGACAGTTGAACTTGGAGGTCAGCATGAAGAGAAAAGAGCAATATAATTGCATACCACAGAGGCCAGATGTTTAGTAAAATCATAGGGAACCTTGTCAGGAAGCACCATTGAAGTTCCTGGGAGATTCGCCACTTTCCCAATGGAAACTGGAAAATTGTATTCCAAAGTTGTTCCTCAGCAGTAAAATGCCAAGGGAAATAACATGTCCCTATTTTTCCCATTTATTCTGTTATACATCTCATCTCTCCTTTCTCCTTCTTAATTTCTTTCTATTTCTTTGTGATCCATCTACAGTACAAATTATACCTGACAAACCAGTAAGTGCTCATAATTTGTGGAATGGTTTTGTTTCTCTTTGTTGTTTTGACACATAATGAAAATGTCATAAACTTCTTAGACTTTTATTACACAAACATACAGGAAGCCTCTCCTTTAGGCATGGTCCTCCCACAGTTGAACACAACTAGTCAGAAGGTTTGATATGTTTTCTACAATATTCTGTTGTTTTGCGCACAATTGCTAAGAGAAGCTGTGAGTTCTGAGTTTGAAAAACCTGTATGAAGTATAAAGCTAATAAAAAGCTAGACATCAGCTTCTTGAATGTCTGAACTTAACATTCACTTGTTATCATGTCAAAAGAAGCATCATGACTAGGAATGAAAATGTGTGTGAATAAATCCAAGTTAGCAACAGATGAGCAGTGACCAAACTTATGATATCATAGAAAAGGATTCATATCAAATGTAATTTTTAAGTGGTTTCAATCAGAAATACATAAATATATGTATGTATATGCATGTATATAATCCCAATACTTTTGCCATCAAAGTGCATAAGAAAGAAGGTACTCACACTTATAATTTTACAGACTCAGATTTAAAACAGCTGCTGAAGCAGAAAGCCTGAGGTCAACACATACATTTGGTACTTCATTAGTGAACTGGCCAAGTTCAACTTGTGAGATGGGAATTACAGTTTAGTAAGAACCAGCTGTCATTTTCATTGTTACAAAGGTACAAATTAGTGCACAAGAGGAACAGATTTTTGGTGCTGACCAGCTGACTTTCTGTGACAGACACTAAGAGCAATTAAATGAAACTAAGCTGGATGAAAGCTGGTATTTTTCTACCTTTCTCACCTTGGTATAATTTCTTAACTTCCCTTTCCCTGCTTTCTATTCACATTATTACTATAGCAGTGGTAGTCTGAAAGGGAACTGACTTTTTCAAATAACTTTAGTATTCTATTTTCTTCCATTCTCATGGTTGTGAAAACTTCCAGTGGGAGAAACTTGGAGGACAAGCACCTTCTTCTAATTCAAGCAGTGTTTAATTACTGCTGGATGAAACACTCTTAAGTAGATGGATGTGATAAAACCTGTATCTTCAAAACTTTTTTTTTTCTCACTGTAATCTCCAGACCCAGACATGCTTTTAAAAGCTTCTCTTCTGAAGTAATGCTAAAGCTGATATTCATTGGGAGTCATAAATCAGGTTTCTGCTCCCATCTTTACAAATTCATTAAAACTAAGTTTCTTGTTTGGTCTGACTTGTCTTCAGTATAACATCTGAATAGCTCATCATATGAAAGCTAAATCAAGACATACAAAACTTAGGAGTTTCTTTGTCTTGAAACACCAGCAGTGCAAGTGTTGACTTTCCTAGAAATGTGTGCCAGGAATTTCTTGTATGGAATAAAAGCTATTTAGAAGAAAAAATGCTGCAGAGAAGTAATCTGTGAGAACACAAATATCTTTCCTGACACTATTGAATATGAAACTACTTTATCTTCCTGACCCCAACACTCAGATCAAGCAAATTCAGCTTTACGTTGTTGATTCCAGTAACAAATTAATCAATGGCAATCTCATCTCTATAACAGCTTATTTTGTCAAGCTCAAATTTCACTTATTTTGCTGACAGGACAAAGTTGTCCATTTCAAGGGGAGACAGAACTGAACTGTACTATTCACCCAAGAAGCCATTCCTCACCAAAGTTTGGATGTGTCATATATACTGATAACACAACAGTGTCTACTGCATGTGTTTGAATAGCTCTTTGCATTAAAATGTCCTTGTAATAGCCTTTGTCACTGATGTTCAGTTACCACAAAAAGCTACTGGCAATATTATGCTCTTCCTCAGTTGTCAGCTGCTGATAAGTTGGGCAGTTTCTGTCTTCAATGACTGGGTATGGGAGGATGTATCATTAGATTTTCTATGTAATGTAGATATGACAAGACTTTTCAAATCATTTTAGCCTCCACATAATTTAATAAAATTTAAGTCTCTCATTTCCCACCTTGTAATTAGAATATATTAAACTGATTCAGTGGTCCTGAACATGAAAACACACAGGCACTAAAATATTTCTGACCCTAATAAGAAGTCTGTAATATTTTAACAGGAAAGAAAAAAAAAACAAAAAAAACAACAACCTAAATGTAAATTTCCATGCTCTTTGTATAACATTTATGCAGTAAAGAATGAGTAGAGCATACAATTTTTCATTTCTAGATAGCTAGGAATAGTAATGCATGAGCTGCAGAAAAGAGCATTAATCTCTCAAGCTGCTAAGAAATGAAATGTCATATAGAGTGTCTCGCTCTTTACTGGTGATTTCTCAGCATTGAGATTTTTGGGTTTTTTCCCTTATAACATTCTTCATCAAAAGAAAAAAAAATCACACTTCTGATTATATTAGATTAGAGGAAAACCATAATATCTCATAAATTGATTCAGATACCATTTTTGAAGTTCTTCTGTATTATTCCTTTCTTCTCATGGGTAAGTAATTTAAATTTATAGTTCCCAAAGGCAAGTGTTGGACAAGTGGAAGAGGAAGGATCTGACAGTTTTTTACACTTATTTTATTATGTCACAACAGTGCTAATTTCTAAACTGAGCAATTTATAATTTTTTAAATGTTTTCTATGTTTCTGTTTTTAATTCAAACTAGCAACAATAGCTATGTGATGTTTTGGCTTATTTTCAGGCATGAGTACACACAGATGCATGCCTGTGTAAGTTCTTTTGAGTGAGCCTGAGGATACAAATTTCTGTGAGATTAATCTTTGGTTAGATCACCTTCCTCACTCTCCAGGCCTAATGTTCACAGGGGATTAAATCCTCCTGTGTTTAGTAGCACTTCTAGAAGTAGCACTTCTAGCTAGAACTACAGGTTCTGTAGCACTTTTTTGACACTGTTTAGCACTGCTTTTGCGTTTCTTGGAGGATCTAATTGGAACTTGAGAGATATGGAGGCCTTGAGTGAATTTCTTGCATGGAAGGATGAAATTCACTCCTGGAGAATAATTAGTTTACTTTAACATGGGGACTTTTTTATCAGGAGTCGTGAATTTGATGGGGTTTTATGAGCTCCCCATGAGCTCCCTGCAATGCTAATATCCTCAGAGATGTAATCCTGTCAAGTGCTGACACAAAGCTCCAAATGACTTTTGGAATCAGTTTTGGATCAGATAATATTATTATTATATAATAGTATTATGTACTGGTCTGACCCCACATATATATAACGATGATGAAGTAAGAAGTCTGTCATCTGCTGATGTGTCATATTTTATCTAACAAACCACTTTTGCTAAATTGCAGAAACTTAAGATACCACATGCCTGTTTTCTTTAAACTGAACTTCATTTATTTCTGAATATATTCTGTACCCCTTGCATAGTTCAATTGTAAAAACTCAGGGTGGCCTCTTCTGTTTAATTTTCTGCTCTGTTACTCAGAGGCAACTCCAGAAATCTCTGTGCAGTTTAGAACATTCAATAACAGTTTTGGATATCTTGCCAGTCAGGATGTCTCAAATGTCATGGCAACGCAGAAACTGACCTGATTTCACAGAAGGAACTGTAGAAGCATTCGTGTGCACATTAACTGCTCATGTGTGGCTCAGTGACCCCCAGCACAAAAATCAAGACCTTAGAGATATTGGGCCTTCTATCATACAGTTCTGCCTTTAAAATAGAATTAGCTCTTGCAGAAGATCACTATGAAAAGACAGAACATTGACAAGCATTGTAGTACATCATGAAAAGAGGGAAAGGCAAAATAATGTGTGTAAAGGAGAGCAATTCCCCAAAGCAAAAAACATCTGAGATTTTTTATGTGAAAGAGGAAAACCAGCAGGTTTGTCAAGCTGCTAAAACTTCTTTGTATACACGATGCTATTGCCTTATGTTTGCTTTTTTCTAGTTTTTTTCTTAGGCTTCAAATGTTTACAGTATATTACTAAGACACTGTGGGTGTCTTCTTCAACACCCACAATGGTGTCATGAGCTGTAAGATAGATGACAGTTTAAGGATGTCAGAGAAGAGCAAAATCCTGAGCAGAATATCAGATTTCATCTTGGAAATTTGTATCTACCATTACTGAAATAGATGGAACTGCAGTGATGTGCTTATCAATGTGACTGTTACACTTTTTTGCAATCTATCCTACCTCTGAATTAAAAAAATTATCAATATACTTGCCCCTTATGAAGAAATATTCCTCTACAATAAATTGTTCTTGCTTGTTCCTACGGTAGTCAGCTTGATGTCACATCACCTCCCTTCATACCAATAAATGCCATATCTCAGATTTGCTTTATTTCTTTAGCTAGTGACAAGCAATGGGGAAATTTATAATGCCATGCTGACTTTTCAACTGTTGCTTTAATTGTTGCTTCTTCTAACACATTGTAAAGATCTGCAAGAGACAAAGCTTATTTCTGCACTGCGTTGACTTTGTGGGTGATAATAGCAACATTAATTTCATATCTAGTCATAGAATTCCATATAGCATTCATACTATACTGTAGCATTCTCCCTTTTGCTCTAAGTGGAAGTATCTTATCCATGCTACAAAACTTTCTTCAGGATATATTCTAAACCCCTGAAATTTAGAGCCCTTCCATTGATTGCTCAGGATTCTATGTTAGTTTTCAAAGACCGAAGAACAGAGTACTACTGAGAAGAGAGGCAGGTGCAAATTAGCACATTCTTTTCTAATGCCTTTCAAGAAATTTCTCCACATGTTTGTCAGTGGATGAAAACACCCATAGAGATCATCATACACCTATGAATTGTTTGATGTTTTGTAAGAAATTATCCTAGATGATCAACAAAAGCAAATTCACTTATCAGCTGCATGATGCTGGTGAATTCCTGTGGAGTTAGACAATTCATTGCTTTTATGGATGCTATTTTATGTCTTGTCATTTGTCTTTGAACAGCGACTCATTCTGTAGGAGACAAATTTGTGTGCTCCTCTTTTATGCTTCTTAATGTTTTCACTTTCTAGAAAACCAGTAAGTACATGGGGGTGGTATCACTCATCTATTTGCATCTCCTTTACTGTTTGTTTGCTGGATGGTACAAAATGTAACACATACTTGAGGATTTCTTTATCTTTTTTGTGTCTGTGATGTGACAGTATTGTCGTAATGAATTGAAATAATACAAAGACCCATATGTTTGTATGCGGTGTGGGTGTAAGGAGATTTTGACGAAAATTGAATCAGTTTTGTAAGAGAAAGCATTTAGTTCCGAAATTAATTTCACAGTATCTAAAAGCTGTTCACTACAGCACTTGACCATGATGTCCTGCTTTCCTCTCCCTTTCTTGTAGCACTTGTGGCTCCTACATTGGTATCCTGGAATGACTATTCCGTCTTCTTTCCCGAACTGAATTCTATCTTGTACCTATTTGTCAAAAGGATAAAGATCTTGTAAGCTCTTCTGTGTCACTACCAGGTTAAAAATACATCAGTTCCTCTAGAAGAGGGACATCTTCTTATCATTGCCAGCTCATTTTTATACTATGTTAATTACTGTCCCAAAAATATTTACTAGCAACAAGCTAGGCATGTCTAAGTTAGAATGAATAGTTGGAACTTTTTAAAAACTATTTCATTTTGTGTTCTTAGTGCATTTGGTTTTAAGCAATTATGAGTTGAAATTTTGCTTGAGATGCTGGTGTATTAAGAGCACCATTGTGAAAGAGAGAGGGTTATGCCATGTGGAAGATTTCAATGGCTGTAAAACTGTAATACTTCTGGTTCAAAAAGGCCATCTTAACAAGCCCAAGCAGGGAAAACATAGCGGTCAACAAGCTCTGGAACACAGCAGCTTGGGAGAGCAGAGGGAATTTATCTCCTAACTCATATGCTAAAACACATGACAAAGCAAAACATTCTACGGTAGTTCCTGAGGATTTGCAGGGGTTGAAAAGGGATGAAAAGGAATTAAGGGTGATTTTCAGAGAGGAAAAATGCTTATTCACACTGTGCAAGGAAAATACATTGCAAACAACTTTTGAGACAAAGCAAAGTGTCATCAATTAAATAGCAATTTCACTGTGATGTTTATGAACATGTATGTATATCTATGCATTCACACATGTCCTAGGTTACAATATAGATGTATTTAAGTATTCTATTCCCACCAGCTGTGGGCCATTAGCTGTTATCTCCTGCTATGACCCACCCCTGATAACAGACAATGGGCCATCAAGAACCCACTGCATGACTCATGGACTTATCCTATTGTGAGATGCTCCACCCAGGAGGGAGGAGCCAAGCATTCCCACCTGGATATAACCTGGCCTTGGAAATACCTAAGGGAGCCCTGTCTGCTGGCCTTCCCAGAGGAGAAGAGCTGCCACTGGACCTTCAGCTGGAGACCAGCCCTTCCATAGAATCACTGCTTCAACTGAGCTACTTTGTTTGGACTGCTACCACCACCCTAACAGGGTGTCAGGTTGTATCTGACTTTGTCAGTGCTTTCCTTTGTATTATTTAACTCATTTTTAATTTTTCCTATTAAATTTTATTCTGACTTGCAGTCTCCCACTGGTTTGTTTTCAAACCAATACAACACATGATGTAGATACACATAAACTTACATACACACACACATATACACATATGTATATCATAGATGCATTAAGTTGTATCTGTAGTTCTAACCATCCAGAAATCTCAAAGTATGGTGCAAATGTTAACTGGAGTAATCCCGTAAAATCATTTTACCAATGAGGAAATTAAGCTGCAAAGAGGTTAACAATCTTCCCCATGTCAACAAAAATCAGTTGTGTTTATTCCTTGTTATTAATAAACATAACAAAGCTATTCTCATCTATTGCTGGTGAAGAATTATGCTGTAGGTATGAAAGGAAAGAGGGAAGCTACTTCAGGATGGGAATGCCCACAGAACAAAAGCTTTACTCTAAAATGGCTTAGGAATGGAAATTAAAGTGAGCTGAGATGTGCTGAGTAAAAATTACTTAGTGCCAACAGATTAAAAAAAATAAGAAGACAGAAAAAAAGAAAAATACAATATAGAAAATACGGTGAAAAAAATTCTTTACATTCAACAGGGTCATTGTATATTTACTTTCTTTTGACCTAGTCACAGCTTTTTAATGTCATGGTGAATTAACTGTTTGACATATGCATCCAAAGTAATCAGAGCAAATAATATATGAACAAATGGTGTCACTAGAGTCTTCTCTTCACCTGCTTTTCTGCATCAACTCTTAGTACAAAAGTGAGGCATCAATCATGATAAGGGTGAGCTGGATCCAAGGCTGGAAATTATTTGGCCTTAAAATATTAATTGCAATCATAAGAGAACATCACAGCCTTTTATTTTCTGAAGCTGTGTTTGCATAAGGGCTCTAGAATGCAATTTTTGTGCACAGTGACGTACATTTGTGTTTAAGGCCGATACTGGTCTGGCCTTGCTTGCACCTTTGCATGGAGGGAATTCCAGGTAGAGGACTGTTGTGCAGCTCCATCACACAGTAAAGGGTTTGACTATGCTGTAATTTCTGCTACTCAAGTTTAGGGTAGATGAATGAGACAGGATTAGAAATAAGATGTGTATTGGACTTACTCCTTTGAAAAGCATGTGTAGAACACACCAAAGTTTATGTCTGTGTCTGCCAGAAGGCCCAGTCAGTTCAATCCAGTCTAGCTGTCAGCAGTCCCACTCCCAGGTTAATGTGCTCTTTTTTTGTGCTGTGATGACACTGGGAAATTTATTTTGCCATTTCTTTTTCCTGAGCTAAATGGAACTGCTCTATAATTTTCTGATCTGTGAAAGAGTGGGAGGAACCAGGGGATTATATGAATCCTCGGTGAGACTTGTGGGAGAGATTTTTTGCAAGTATATGAGAGGAACAGAGAAAGGTTTGAGTTTTCTCTGCCATGGACTTGGAGTTCTTTAGAAAATTAAATCAAAATCCAAGTTTCTCTATTAATTTAAGCTCCTCTTGAGACAGTGCCTAGTTGGCACATATTTTCCAAATCTTTTGCCTATAATTTCCTCAGTTTCCTTCTAAATTTAACAATTAGACTTTAAACTGAAAACTTCAGCTTCTTAGACTATTTACATTTGTATCTTTCTTGGGGCGTAGATCCAGATGCAGAAAATAAACTGTCTGCTATTTCTTTCTTTCATATGATCTGCATTGGATGGAGCAGAGTAGACTCCTTTTTTCTATGGTCTGTCAAGAATTTCTCAATGATCCTTTCTGCTCTTGTGAGCAGAAATGGGGCCAGTTTATGACACAAAATCAGGAGTTCCTAGCAATCATACTTATTACTTTCTGACCTAGCATGGGTTTTGTCTTTTTGGATTGTGTTTGTTTTGACCGTTTCTGACTTTCTTTGTGTTTCTAACAACAATATTTCCAGTGTTATTATTGTCTTTTAATACACACACATGGTGCTTGATTATGTGGTCACTTACCACTTCCTTTTCAGGATATTATGCCACAGTCTCTGAGCTTTCATATCCCAGACCTAAAAAAGCCTTATGCACTTGTTTAAGTTTAAATTATATGAGACAATTTAGGATTATAGGATAATTCAGGTTGTGAGGGACCTCAGGAGGCCACTGGACCAGTGTGATGTTCACAGCAGGGTCAGCTCTGAGGTCAGAGCAGGATGCTCAAGGCTTCGTTCAATTAGTTTTGAAACCCACCAGGGATTGAGGCAGCACAACCTCAAAACGCATCAGTATATAAAGCAAAACCGAAGTGTACATTTTTGCAAGACTGGTGTTATAGACAGAGGTGCATTGTGTTTTGGGATGCAATGTTGTAAATACTACTAAACAAAATCATGCTTGGAAGTTGTGTGTTGGAAATGCTGAAATGTATGAATGAGTAAAAGCTAATTAAGCTTGCAGATTATCTTTAGCAGAAAGGCCTCCTATAAAAACAGCTTTTTGACAACACATGCACTTAAGACATCAATTTTTTTCAATATTGCTCTGTCTCTGCGGCAGCTGAGTTGTTCTAACATCTCACTACCATTGAAATGAGTAGGTCTCATCCTCCCACTCTTGTTTAGTTTCTTTTCACTTTTCTGCATCTTGCTGTATAATCCCAACACTCTCACATACCCACCCCAGGACATTCCAACAAGTTAATCTAGTTTATCATATAGTCTCTGACCCCCAGCAAGTTGGTTTTCTGCAGATTTAGTGAGTTGAACTTACTCATGCACATGGACAGCAAAAGGAAGAATGATGTATAGAGAGGATGAGGCTGCTCATTTCCACAACACCATGATGTTAGATTGCTGATCTGGTGGAGATCTGCACCTCTATAAACCTTAATTTTTATTTTTTAAAGTAAGTTTTTAATAGAACTCTTTCTATAATTAAATATACTATTTAAATTAGATTAAATCAAATAAGGTCTACAAATATTCATTTTTAATCAATCACCTTCGACAGTTGATTTCCAGTAAAACTCAGGTTTTGTTTTTGCTGTGTTTTAAAAATGTCACTGGTAGTATGTGTGCACATGTGTCATACACATATACAGAACCATACATGCAAAGCAAACCTGTGGAATTTTCCAAATACTTTGACGTTGTGGTTATGCCCTGATCCACCTGTATGAATTGTATGTAGAAATAGCCATGGTGTATGTCTTAGAAACCTTATAAACTTATTGAAATACCATTGGATGATAGACCTTGCAGTCTGGAATTCAACTCAGCAAAATACACAGAATTATCATATTAAAATAAATGGACTGTAAAATATTAGGTGGGGGGTGGAATTTAACAAGGACTAGCTTAATTAAAAATGTTCTTGGCACACACAGAGCTAAGATTGTGCATTCTGACTATTGCATACTTAACCATGGTACCATAATCTAAGTATAGATTTTGAGCAGAATAAAAAGAAAATCCACAATACTCCAAAATAGCTAGCTCACATAGTTATCAACGGGGAGATGCGTGCTCTTAGTTAGAAACTCCATTCAGATTGAAAAGCCAAATAAGGAGAGGTCTTCATGTCAAAATCAGAAACAGAACAGAAAAAAATGTCAGCTGGAAATGGTTTTTTACACTGTGTGTTTTTTACTCTCTTCATTTTCCTCACAAAATCAACTAACTTTTTTACATCTCTGTCAAGAACCAAAAGCGTAACATCTCTAAAATAATTGAGGATTTAAAGAAAAGAGAGAATAAATTAATACTGAAATACTTGAGGTCTGCTTCAGCTGATACATCCAAACCAATTCCAAAACTATCAACAATGGCGGATAATTAATGAATTATGAAGCAGTTCTATCTCATTTGCTGGTTCCAGATGCAGGGAGTCCATTGTGATTTTTTTAAGTTCAATGAGACACTTATTTAATCATGTTTTTAACTAGATCATTAATTGCAATTTGTTTCATTGTTGTTGAAAATTGTTCTCATACAATATCATTAAGAGTTAGAGAGAAAATAAAATGTTTGATTTCCTAGCTGACAGTAGGAAAGCACGTTTAAAGATTCTTATTTTTTTTTAAACTTCAGTCCATTTCCAATCAAAAATGGAAATATCAATAGAAGTCTTTACTTCTCTTGTCATCCAGTATTCTTTTCCCATATTTAAAGGTACCAAGTGAGAGATATTAGACAATTGAAGATGAATATCTGATTATCTTCTTCTATCATTGTTTCCCTGACGGAAAAGAAAATCTCTTTGTGACAGTGCATAATTACAGCAAGAAGAGAAATTAATTTCATGAACAGTCAGTAAGCTGCTTTTGCCCGTTTTGCTCTCATTAGTTTATTTCCTCGAGCCGGTGGGAAAGCGGGGATTTGTAACCAGGTGATAACGTTGGGAAGAGGCATCAGCAGACACCACGATCTAACCAAGGCCACCGAGCAGATGGGTGCTTTTATCCACTGCCAGCTATCAGAGACAGGGCTGGGCGGGCCGCAGCCCCCGTCAGGACACTCCAGGCTGCTGCTGCTGCTGTCGGGCGGTGTCGGAGCCCTCTCCTGAGCCAGCCCCTGCCCAGCCCCGGCAGGTGCTGCCCTGGCCAGGGGCGCGGTCAGCCTGGGCTCAGGGCGCCCTGGGGCAGGCTGGGGGGCTCCATCCTCCACAGCTGCCCTGCGTCATTAAAAGAGGATACACGGACCAAGGACGCTGCTTCTTTTCTCTCGTCTGAACTGAAAACGTCTTCACAGGTCTATTGTCTGCGAGACAGGTGGGACTTTTGCCAGGGCCCCCAGGTGATGCTGCGATATTCTCATGCGGGAGGCCAAAGCGGTGGCGAGAGCAGTGGCCGAGAGCTCGGAGCCACATGGCAGAGCAGTGCTGCGCACAAAGCAGCGATTTAGGAAGAGGGAGACGTGTGCAGACACATCATCCAGCATAATCTGCTCCAGCACAAAATTATTCCTGATCCAAACAGAACTAAAATGTCCACATTGGCACAAGGCGCTGTAGCCAGTTTGCTCCAGGGTAAATTGCCTGTAGAGGTGAATCCCAGCTCAGGGATTTCGTGAGAGTCTGCTGCTCGCTGTGCCTAAACTCACAGTGTCAGCAGCTTTTAATCATATTAGCTGAGGAATTAGTGCATGTCTCAATGCAATCTGCATCATCCACCGTAAAGAAATCATTATGAATGTGTAGTTTATTCTTTAAGGGAAAGATGGAGCAACAGAAGGGATCAGTCCGCAGCAACTTAGAGTCCCGTGTCATTTCATCACAAAGTCAATAGCTCTCTTCATCCGAGGGTGAGAATGCTGCAAAAACAAACTGCTTTCTGTTCTGTAGCGACGCCTGAAAGAGCTTGCGCTGCAGTAATCCCAAATCCAGGGGCAATCTATTAAGAACTCAGCACCACCGACCCTGAGAATCAACTGATAAGCACATTCTCCCCCCGCTCCTCCCCCGCTTTTTTTTTTTTNCCTCTTAAAGATTGTGCTAAGTAATGAAAGGATGGGATGAAAGAGGCCTTTTTCATTACTACCACATAAACCGCTTGTGTAAATGTTTCATTAACACACTGCTTGACCAGTGTTTGGTCCTCCCCGCCCCCACCGCCGCTATGGTTCTGCCGCAGCCTGCGAGGCGAAATGTGTGATTTACACATGTTTAAGAGAAACATTCCCACACTTGAATGCCGCACTATTCTTTAGAGGAGGAGAGACCTACAAAAAAACCATTGTGGAGGACATTTTAATTTACAATTCTTTTTTTCATATGTGCTTAAAAAGATCTGTTACTTCCAACTACACAGGGATTTTGCTTTATAGTTTTGCGAGGTTCCTCTAATATGCGTTTGTCTCTTGCAAGCACCCTCAGGCAAGATGACATTTATTAAACGTGATGGGTTTGAAGAGATATGTATAAGTTTTTATTTTCTTGGAGAAAAAGGCAAAGGGTTTCAAAGGAGGTTTACCCTTTTGTATGCTGAAATACAGGCAATACGTTACCTTTTAACCCCATGGGTACAGCCAACTTCTTCAGAGCAGTGTAGAGAGAGAAAAAGGTTTTAAATTGTCAGGTTAAGGCGTACAGCATGTATTTGAACCGTGTATATGAGGCAATTTTACAGTATTTCCTGCTCGTCTTATGACTGTACACATGAGGTTGTCTGTCCTGCAGCTAATCCTATATACTGGCCGTTTTCATTATATTATTGAAACAGAAATAAGGTATTATTTTTCACACAGTTGTTATTTCTGCAGAAATAAATAGCACCTACAGCATGCACTGCTTTCATGCTAACAACGACCGACACATAGGGCCAGTTAGACCTGGCACATCAACATCAATGTCAAGTAATTCTGTTCAAACCAATGCCGTTGCTCAGGGAAAGCTTTGCTGGAATTTCACTAGGTTTACACAGATGCCGTCAGGAGTGGATCTGGCACATGTTGAGTAACATTTGCATTAAAAAAAAAAAAAAAGCAAACAAAAACAATTTCTCTTTTAAACCAGGCTTTACTTACTAAGGAAAATGAGAAAATAATAGATCTGTTATCACAATCATCTCTCCTCTTTTCAGATGGAATATGTGAAAATGTTATTATAATTGTATTCTACTGCCACTACCTTTACCTGAAATTACAAAACTAAATGGAAAATTGAACTAAAATACAGCCTTTATAGTGCAATCAGGTGTTTATTTTCAACCCCATTTTGTTGCATTAAAAATAACACTTGCATTGCTATGAATTTGACAGTTCCTATGGTTAGTATAAGTTCCACATTTAGTTTGGTATATGTAAGCTTGTTTGCCACCATGACCGTGATCTGGTTTCAAAGTGAATGGATTCATTTGGATCAACAGTCCCTCCAGGGGTAAATGCTTAAACGTATTCAACCTTCGCAAGAGCTGAAAACATCAATACCTTCATAAAGCCACTTTGATTTTTATTGACTAAAGTTGTGATGCTAATTCACATACATCATTGTATACTTCACTGAGCTTTTAACATGGTTCTTGATTTATAGAAAGAGTGATTCAATTTCTACAAAGAAATGGTAGGGTAAGATGTCCCTAAGATTCTTTCTTTACCTCAGAAATGGAGGAAGTCAAAGGAAGACTACTATTGCAGCACAAAAATTGCTCAATAAATGCTCATGTGCACTACACATTTTACTTTCTTGGTAGCAGCTAATAGCAATGTAGATGTGTCAGATAAGGGACAATCAATCATCTAAGTATGTTGCTAATGTGACTGCAGCAGAACTGTTGGATTATTTCTCATCAGAAAGTGTCTCTGAAATGCATTTTCCTGCACTCTGTATATGTTATAAGGAGGAAACATTTTTTTAATACTTTTTTCTTTTTTTAATATTGTTTTTCATTAAGAAAGTATAATCATTGATCCCCTACAGGAAACCTTTAAAGTACAGTGGTAAACCCACATAAATAGCACAAATGCCCCCATACAAAAAATTGGAGTGCTTACATTTGGTATGAGTTTGCAAT
The DNA here is from genome assembly GCA_013397915.1 of Daphoenositta chrysoptera. Lineage (NCBI taxonomy): Eukaryota > Metazoa > Chordata > Aves > Passeriformes > Daphoenositta > Daphoenositta chrysoptera. The sequence goes on from VZRO01002536.1 coordinate 412,075, forward strand.
GTTTGTTTGATGTTACACCAAACTTAGGCTTAAAAATGTCTTCTGTGGATCATTAACTATAAGTAGTTACAAACTGATAGTAATAAACAAAAGTTTAGTCCAATAAACTGAAAGGAAAATCTCAATTACTTTGTATGTATTCTTATTTGTATTTTTTCACAATGAGCACAATCAGCATTAGAATGATCTCCTCAGGGAAATGGTGAATTCCCCAATGCTGGACACTTTAAAAAATTCAGCTGGACAGGGTTCTTGTCTAGAGCACGTTTTTGCCAAGTAAGGTTGAAGCAGATGGTCCTTGACCTCCCCTTCCAACCTGGTATTCTATGATTCTGTAATTTTACAATTGTACGTCTTAGTAAAGTTTTCCTGCATTATACTCTTTCGAATTATTCCTGGTTTGAAGTCGGATCCAATAAATGCATAAATACACCGTCTCACAGAAACAGCTCTGTTGAATGAAGCACAATTGAAACTTCACAGTTTTATTCTCAGGAGTTTGAAAAGTCTTGCTTGGACTCATCACTTGGGCCTCAGTGAGGGTAGGAATTTTCTCCTCACCATTGCCATTGGTAGCACACTACATTGGTGCAACCTTTAGCATAAAAAACCCCAAATACTGCAAAGTTACCCCATGCCTCTGGGGCATCTGAGGACACGCCTTGGGAATAGCACATTTCTCCTCAGTGAATTTCCTATCCATCATTTTCAGGGGAGAAAGAGTGTTGAATATCGAAGCCATGAGGCAATCTTTTGTAGAATTTATAAGCTGTATAATTTTTGCAGGGGACAGCTGAGATTATTTAGGGGCTGAAATTGAAGGCTTGGGTCTTAGTGATGGTACTGACACAAAAGCAAAGCAAAAAATGAAGATCTGTAGAGCAGTTACTTTGTCAGGATGGTATTTGCTGGATTAAGCTGTTCATAAACACAACCTTTTTGCAGCTACAAGAGAATTCACTTTTACGGGGAAATAAACTTAGAAAGCTTAGGCATACTATAGGGCCCATCAGCATCTCACAGTTAATTAAAGGAGTGAGTGGAAGGCATCAAGGCTTGCCCCCCTCTGCATGAATAATTCACCGCCTGTATCCTTTATTAAAGCCAGTTACTTCACCACAATGATTTCCAGCCTGCGATGCACTGGTCTCAGAAATGAGAGATAAATTGCAACAAGGCCTGCAGCTATATTAATAAATTGAAATGAACACTTATTTGCTCATCTAATTAGAATTGTAGTTTTTTCCAAATGGTGTAGTAATGCATTACCTTGGCAGCCAATACCTGCTGCAAGAAATAATTAACAGAAACAGTTCCTTAGGAAATTCTCTTTCACTGAAGGCAAAAGTTTTCCCTCTGATTTTTTTTTTCTTTCAACTATTTGCATTAAACTATTTTGCGGCAGAGATATGTTGAGGATTTTGCACTGCTAAAGAGGAGGAAATTTTTGTGTTTGAAGTGCCTGTAAGTATTCATAAACTTGCAAATAAAGTATGAATGTATAAAACTACTTTCACCAACTCTCTTTTAAAAGTGTAATCACATGATATACAATTTGAACAGTACTTGAAGGATGTGATAATTTTTTCAAAGCTTTGGTTAATGTCACAGCCAAATAAAGTACTTCAAAACTAATAATTTGCTGATTTTCCAGCTGTATTTGCCTTGTAAAATCTATTACCTCTGTCTGCAAATGTCATCTTGAAGTCACTAATTTTGCCCCTTTTTACTTTCAAATGTATTTGCTTACATTACCAGTTAGAAAAACACATTGTCAAATTTTTATATCAGTGTGGATTTGGCTGTGAAAATAACAGAGCTACAATATCTCCTTCTCTGTACCTGCAGTTTGAATTACCAAAATTTTAATATTTCTACTCCTCAGCCACTCAGAGAGTAGAACAATGTGCGGGTCTTTGCATTAGGTTTGCAGATTTATGCTTGTCAGTCCCATCTTTTGTTATCTCTGGTGCCAGCCTGCAAATTTAGTCCTCTCATCTTTTCCTTCCCAGAGCAGTAGACCAACAAGAACTTTCCTGCATTTGGCTGGAAAATGACATTTGAAGCCAAGGGTTCTGATAATGTGTGTCAGTGTGTGCATGAAGGTATTGACAGAGATTTCCCTATAGGTTTCCACAGATACCTAGATAGATAGATAGATAGATAGATAGATAGATAGATAGATAGATAAAAGAGTGAAGTATATGTGGGAATAGGTCAAACAATACGAAGCCCAGCTGTTACTCAGACAGATATCACCATGAGGAAAGATGCCCCCGAGCAGCAGTGTCCTCAGCACAGTTTCAGCAATGCTTGGCAGTGGTGCATAGACACCACAGGTCAACATTGGGAATGGCTTAGATCATAGAACAGGGAGAAAATGAAGATCGCTGATCAAAGGAAGGATCTTTTCAAAAAGAATAATTTTATTTTCTTTGTTACATTTTAAAAATAGCATTGAATTTGTCAGCTACATAAGGCCACTAGAAATGTTACTTTAAAAAAAAAGCTGAAATTTTCTGTAATAAATTTGATAGATTTTTTGAATAATCATTACATGGTTTTAGGGCAATAATTAATCTATGTATATGGAATTAGACAGCATGGCTGAGTTTGAGCTTGCAATTGTTTTTATTTGGGGATTCAGGCACATAAAGAGATTTGAATGTGCAGTCTGCTTCCTCCTGGCATGCATTCATCCAGCATGGGAATGCAAAGCCTGTGTGTTTAAAGAAGCATGTCAAAACTGCTTTGTAAAGGAGGGGGTAAAAAGCCCTAGTCCAAGTGACAGGCCTAAGTTTAGTGTGCTAATCATATTCATTCTTCTTGTAACCGAAGGAGCTCCACTGTAGAACTTAAATGAAATGAATGGTGTTTCAGACACGCGGTTAGTGATTTTATATGGTCAGTGTCATTTTTCTTCTTCTGGGAATTCAATTTGTTCCTATTATGCCAAGGTCACAGATTGGGAAATCTCAGACAACATTAGTTCTCTGCCTTTGATGCAAAGGGTCAGTGGATTAGTACAAAGGAGCATTAATCCAGTGTGCTGGATCACCAAATTATATTTAAGTCATTTTTAATGAATGACTAGGGGTTCCTATTAGTTTTCTTGAAGAAAATAGAAGCAAGCCTACAAACAACTGCTTCATAAATGAATATTCAAGGAAAAGTATGACTTCAATGTCAGCTCTAATTGCTAGTTTTACCTTATTAGTAGAAGCTTTCTGTAGCTGAATTTGACATACATTTGTTTGCACACTGTTATTAGTCAAGACTCAGTGAAGTCGTGTAATTAACACCTCCACATTATCTCATGCAGTGAAAGCAAAGAGTAAAACAGATGACTCACTTTGTTTCAGCTTTGCTCTTGTTTTCTGATACAGAAGTACTTAAGAAGTGTGAGCTCATCAGAATGCCATATGGAGTCAACAGAAAGCATAAAAGGGTTTTCAGGAAGGAGTTCATCAAAACCCATTAAGAGCTAAGCAGTAAGGCCTCCCCAAGTCACCGTGCTCCTGCACACTGGTGGGGCAACAATTCCCAGTCTGGCTGCGCTGGTGGCAGCCTGTGCGTCTGACTCTGCTCATGGCAGCCAAAAGACATTGTGTCTGCTGGTGTAGTTAATTCCCTGCCCAACGCAGGGAAATGATGTACCCATACAGTCATTCTCTCCTGTGCATGACGGCGCCCACGTTAAGGAAATGGTACATTTTAAACCATCAAGCATGTGCATGTTGTGAAGTCATGTTATGGGCATCAGCATCAACTATGACATGGAAAATGCCTAAGTTTTGAATAAGAATTTTCCATGCTTATCATTCATGTATTATTTGGGGCTAGAACCTTTCACCATTTTCAAGTGTAAGCTCCTCACCAAAAGACTAATATTCTTAAATACTGTTTCACAAACGGCCCTAGGACAAATTCACCAGATTGCAGGAACATGCACTTTAAACGAAGACATGATTTTCTAAGCATCTGGTCTCAGGAAAACCATTTTTTTAGGTGACATTTAACTTATGTACTTTGTCTGCTGAAATTTGATGCTGTGTATATAGAACCACTCCTTTTACCCCCCCTCTTTTTTGCAACATTGTAATCAATGGTGGAAAACAAAAAATGCAGCCCTCAAAATGGGGAAAAAGCCCCACAATCCAAGATGGCTACAAGAATGTTTTATTTCAACCTCTCAGTGCAGCCATTCAGTGAACAAGTATTCCCAAAGCAATATGAAATCCAGTCATTAAATTATTATTGAGAGCTCAGCTGACTTAAACACTCAGATAATAGCAACCTTGTTTACTGGATGGAAGCTGGCCAAGAACATTTGAAGAATTAACATGCACGTGAAATTTCTCACAATTATGAAATAGCCATTGGAAAAGGAAATGACTGAGTGCAATTGAATCCCTCAGAGCTGCTGTCTTTGGTTGTAAGTATTTGCAGCGCTGATAACAGAGCCCCACAATTTGCTACCGTTTGCGTCATTACCACCTCTATTGATTTAACCACCCCACGTGCTCCTGCTTTATTATTTTGCTACTCAAGAGTAACTATCTTAAGTGACTGGGTCACAAATGTTATCGTATTACTGTGATTCGGAGAATTATTAAAGATGGGTCACTTCATTACTGAGGTCCCAGAGGTGCTGTATGTAGCAGAGCTGCATTAGTTAAGTTCAGAGGAAGCTGGCAGGGGCTTATGCACGGCTGGGGCTATCTGTCCTTTACCTCAAGACTAACAATGCTGCTGCTGATGCACTTATAGGTACATACTGCTGTGCGTGTTCAGCCAAGCTAAAATGGATTTGTGAAAAGCGTCAGTGGGCAACTGCAGGTTCTTCAGCTTTGTTTTCGATAGGTCATAGCACGGTGTAGCTTGTCCTGAAATAGCATCCTGCAATGGTTTGAAACCTTCAAACAGGATTTCTAATAATAGCCTTGCTTCTCACTCTGGGCACTGTCCCAATGACTACAGACATCCAGAATGAAGCTATACACTAATCTAATCAAAACATTTCTAGAGGGTCTAGGCAGTAATCTGTAACACTCTCATATTCCAGAAATACTCCTGAGAGAAATGTTGCTGAACTGGTTTCAGAGTAAGTACATTCTCGTTTAATTTTTCCAAGACTGAAAAGAACTGAGTACAAATCCCTGACAAAGGAATTACTCACACAGGCGTTTTGCTCTCTCTCTTAGACTAGATGTACAGGTGAACTCCAGAAAATCTCCAGTGAAGGAAAAGCAATGAGTGCAGCTGCCTCAGCAGAAGGCTAAAGGATGGACATATTCCTTTACACATGGTGGAGATTATATTGGCTTGATTAGGAAATTAGCACCAGAGTAAACTACAATTTAGTTTTATATTCTCCATGTTTGTACTGGCTGATACAACAGTTTCCTGCTACTCCCTACAGAAACAAAGATTAGCCTTTCAGGTGCAGCAAGCCTGTCTTTGTATCATAGGTAAGGTAGACGGAGGGCAAGTTCCTCCTCTCATCACCACGAAGATGTACAACCAGCTCTTACAGTCACAGTGCATCCCTGGCCCATCTCCATCATGAGGACTCCTTAAGTTCCTTGTGTTCCACCAGCTCTCGGTACTTCTGTGGAAAGGGCTAAGGCTGTATGGCATACACCACTATCTGAGGGACCACGCCAGTTAAAAACCAAATTATACCTTTTTATTTACAGTATCACGCTGTGTCTGGAACGGAAGCCCTTTCATATTTGGTGTTATTATTAACGCACAAGTTGTTATAGACTATACACTAAGAAGCTTGTTTGACATTTCAAACACCTGAATATTAATATTGGTAGTACTGATTGTTACACCCATTTGGCTGGTTAACCTGCAGAAGAAGGTGAATGGTTTGAAACCTGGTAATTAAGTATGGTAGCAAATGTTTTTCAGTGAGGTTATTGCTACCATAATCAATGGTTCATAAGCAGCAGTCTCTGGTTTCAAGTTCTGACTAATGACAAATTAACTATTTCTTAGTATTTAATAAAGACTTTTCACCAATCTGCATACAGAACATGATTTTCTCTGTTGGTAATTAAGATTGTCCCCTGGGTGCTAAGTCCATATATCCATACTAAAATCCTTATTGTCAGAGATGAAAAGCAGCAAATTTAACACCATTTCACTGGAGATTTATGGGTTTTTTTTCTTTTAAACCGGCTACTTAAAGCAACCAAAACAAGTTTTAAGGAATAGAAAGTCCGTCTATTTAATGCCCTATTGTTTGCTGAATTATATCAATTATGCTATTGAAGTTCACTCTTTTTTTTTTTTTTTTT
>VZRO01002536.1:418405-467494 GCA_013397915.1 Daphoenositta chrysoptera
TTTTTTTTTTTTTTTTTTTAAATACACTCAGATCTCAAAAGCAAGAGTCTGGAAGTAGTTAATGATCTACAAAAGTGAAAAGGGTAGGAATGAAGGTGGGATTTGTTTGATTTTTCTAAAAGCTAACTGGAGCTGGTTGGAAAAAAACACCAGAGAGCACCAATAAATATATGCCTTGTAATAGTAAAAGGAAAAAGGTACACCTAACCTTTCTAAATAGCCTAAGGGCAGAGGTTTGCTTTTCAATGAAAAGGTCATCTAGAATGAATTAAAGTCATTTTCCTGCTGTGGTCCAAGCATGTGGCTTCACTTTGAAGGTTAGAATGAAGTTGTTCTTACTCATGTATCTTGCAGATGCAGTTTTAAAAAGTGCATTGGAAAAAGCTGTCATAAGTTTTCAGTCTGTCCAGGGAAACAAAAATTCTGATAATTAATATATTGCCTCACAAAACAAATTTTCTAATTTTCTATTGAAGCTAAAATCTTTTACAAATTAGTTGTTTTGTGCTCTTTTAGTGACACTCTTCTGTCAATTAATGCTTTTTGTGTTTAGCATTTTTCATAATTTTTCTATGTTAAATGCTTTAGTTGATATCTCTGCCTGAATGGAATCACCCCAGAAAATGTAACAGCAGGAATTTTGTGCTACCAGCATGACAAGTAGAGACAGTGGGACAGCACATGTGAGAGAGACTTCAACAAACTAAAATGTATTTAGACAAATTACAGAATGCACTGTTTACATTGTGAGGATTTGTTTTCAAAAATGCCATTTTCCAAAGGTCTTACCCGAAAGACCATATACAAGAGGACATATACTCAGGAAATTAAATCAACAAAACATAAAAGAATAGTACTTTGCCCTTCACATGGTTTAAAGACATAATTAAAATTTCCCGAAGAGCTATCAGTGTGATCAAAGATAATGAGGAAAAAAGCCTAGAAGAGGAATCAACTATCATCAAAATTTCTCAAGATATCTTTACAAAGCATTCCAACAGCCTTCATCCTTCGTCCTCTTTTACCTGCAGTGGCATCAACTGAAAGTTACTAACAGTTTGTTTTGCATTACTGTTTTTTTCCTTTCTCAAGCATCAAAGGAACGCTAGAAGCACACACCTGCGGCTGAGACAACATGTGTTCTTGAGTGCTCAAGAAAACAATGCCCAGGGCTGGGTTCAAGGCTTGGAAGTGTAAGGATGGGAGAACATCAGTTCCCCCCTCTCCTAAAATCTCTTATGACAGATATTCACAGCATGAAAACCAAACCATGGGTTTCAGGTGTGCAGGGGAGGAACGCTGATGGAGAGGTGGGAACCTGCTGACCGTCTGAGCATGGCACCTGCATCTACTGTGATTTTAGTGGAACACAAGATGTTAAGATTGTAATGATAAAAGCACCTTTGGAGCTAGACTTCGTCATACCTGTGGAATATGAAAAGTGTGACAAGCACCAATCACAACAGTAGGTAATTGTCTATTTGCAAAACTGTTCACTGTGTCTCTCCAAAATTTCTCTTTTTCCCTTTATTTCTTTTCTCCTTCTTTTTTGGAAATTTGCCCTTTCATAAAATATATGTCTGTGTGTTTTCATTCCAAAGCATTCCTCTGTTGTGGTTAGGTTCCACAGGAGGGTTCCAGCTTGTAAAGGTTAACTGTGCAGAAATCAAGGCTTTGTGCATTTTTGCAAAGGTCACACTCATCAGTAGTTCTGGGAGGACTGCTGGGAAGGGCTATAGTAAGTACCCAGTGATTGAACCACGGCTCCAGGTTTCATTTCCTTTAAGAATACTGTTACAATCACTGGTTGTGTCACTTAGAGATAAAGAGGCTGCTCAGTCACTTGAAATTCAATTTGTACATTACTCAAATCTGCTCCACCTCCTTCCTTCACGGTGCCTGGCAGCTGCTTGCTGGCACTCTGCATTTCAAATGCCTGAGCTGCAGGAAGCAGTTTAATAAACGGGATAGGTTTTGATTAATGTAACAAGCTGAAAATAGACAATGATGCAATGCATATCTCAGCAAGAATCACGGACTTGCATCAAATCTTTGTGTGCTGAGGAAGGCTGCTGTGGCAGAGAGCTCACCCAGAGATGAATATTTATGTTTCGATAACATCTTGAAGGTTCAAAAACCACGAATATATAAGATTTAGACCTGTAATCCTGTTAAGTCTCTAAGCATCTCCTACAGGTGACTGCACAGCCATGAAGTTCAAGTCTCGATTAAGTATTTGGCATTGACTGAGCTCCAGCAAGGGCACGGTGCACTTCACCACAATGTTCTTGTTTTATCTGGAAGACAGAAATGTTGTATTTCTTTCAGTATTAGGACTGTAAGCAATCATTTGCTGTGCTGTGTACAAAACACTGACTCACATTTGTCAAGATTCATTAGTAATTCACCATCCTACAAAAAGCTGACATGCTTTGACACGGTTTCAGACAAGCACTCAGTAGAGAGTTTACACTCATCCAGTGCTGATCTGTGGCTTTAATGCTAGGAAACCTGTTCTTTCCCAGTTCCTGCTTCCCCAAGCCACAGACATCCAGAGCATTCAGAACTGACATTATGTTAAAATTCCTCTACAAAAACTTGCAAAATCACAATTTTAAACAACAGTATTTCCTCAACGTATTAGGCAATGGTGCCTCACAAAAGGAAGGAGCTGAAGATTAATATATATTTACTGGAAAGGTCTAGATTATGGCACTTTGACTCTGCTCATTTTTTTGTTGAGGCCTGTCAATGAGATATAGCAAGAGGCTGAACCTGGAGAGGCAGGTTGCTTCCAAATGTGGTAGTGGGTGAATGTCAGGTCTTTGGGTTTGAGCACCATTCCCTTTGTAATTCACCACTTTTTTGTGAAAATATATTCTATGTTATGATTAATCAGAAAACCTTGGATTTTTTTTTGGTTTTATTTTCTTAATTTGAAAATTTAATTATGCCCTCAGTTGCCTAATACAATGTTATACAAGTTAAAGTCTACATCTGTTTCATTAATACGTCCAGAGAGTACACTTTTGTGTGGATAGTTCTGTAATATTACATGAGGCACCCATGAAAGCGGATTGGTTTCTTAATTGAAAACTATTGAAAAATTCTTGAAAATTATTGAAAATTGAAAACTATTACAAAATTTTATGAGATAGCTGTGTTCTCATAATTATATAGTATATGCTCATCTCAGAGATATAAAATACTTTTTTTTAATCACTGCATGTGAATAATAAAATAAACAAAAGTTCTGTAATGAAAGCTTCTGATCCCAAAATCAGGGAATTTAATATTTCAATGCATATAAGACATTGTCTTGAAAATCTGTACTGGAAGTAGCATTGATGGTATATTCTGGCATAATGGGTTGTGGATTAACAATGTTGGTTTTTTTAAAAGTTATTACATTTAAAACATCTTTCTGTGTTTATTTACCTTCATTCTCAACATCAAATATCCTATGATCTTATAGTCTAATTTCATACATCTAATTTTATCCTTGCTTCATTTTGTCTGGGTTATCTATGCTTCCTCTCTTCCTACCCACTGAAACCACTCCCCATATACATCTGATTCTATTGTTGTTTGTTTAAAATTTAAAAACCATGAGGACTATAAATCAATAAAATGTTAACTCTCTGATAAGTCTTATGCCATGAATAACAAACATTTTCAGTCAGCAGTTTGCAAACAAGCCATGGGCTAATATTTGTTTGTGTAAAGCATTCAGCACAGAGGCATAAAAGATATTTTGTAAAAATCAGGATTAGTTTGCAAATTATTCCCATGCAGGGGAAAAAGCTGGAATCACCATATATTTCATGCACAATTAATAACTAAACCAGCTCTTGTAAAGATGCTGAGAATATCAAGATATCATATTTTCCCAGTGTTTGGGATTTGGGGGTTTTTTGTTTGTTTTGGGTGTTTTTGGTTTGGTTTGGTTTTCTTTAATAATTAAAAACAGGAGGAAAAAAACCCCAGAAAATTAAGTTATCCTGTATAATTGTGACATGAGTCAATAGTGTTATGGGTAAAAAACAGAAGAGCAAAGCAATTCTGATGAACACATTTGGACTTGGACATCAGTTTCAGAGCTGTTAGAGATGAAACAAAAAGGTGCATTCTGGTCTTGCCAAAATTTCTATGGAAGTTGTTTATTGGCTTGAGATAATATTTTTTAGGGGTTTATTGAGAGAAAGTGAGGGAAGGGATAGATCTGTTTTCGTCTCATTTGATGTATCTTTGTTGTCAGTGTGACACACATTTCTCAGAGAAGCAAACTGTTTTTTCCCATGTCTGTGGGAGAAACATGCTTTATCTAGGAACCTGTGTGGGAAAAGAAATGGAAAATAAAAGCATGGTTGTGGCCTGTTTTTCAAAGTTCAGGAAGCAATTTCTTTCTGTTGGTGTATAAACAAGAACAGTAGACAGAAGAGAAAAAGAATTTAGGAGAAGGACAAAAAAGACAGTAAGAGAAATGTAAATAAAAGACAAGGTGTCCTCAAAGAAAAGTATCAAGAGCTTCAATTTGAGGTTGTATTTCTGTGTGGGTTTGATCTTAGTAGGTGAAACACTGATCTAAAGATTTATTTTTGTATGTATATATGTATCTATATTTAATTTTCAGTGAAATGTAAATAATGAGGAAACATTCATTGCAATTTACACAGGGAAAGGTAGCAGGTATCTGCATGCAAGTTGTGACTGCAGAAAAAAAAAATGGATGTATTTTAAAGATATTGTGAAAGGATATCTACCAGGTTCTTGAAATGGTATCCATGAATATAGAGGATGAGGTGAGAAGTGCAGAAATTAAATTCACAATTTAGAAGTCCTAAAGGAAAGAAGCAAAATGAATAATTGAGTCACCAGCAGTAACAGACTAGGGAGGATGAAAAGTGCTGATGTGTTTCACTTTGCCATATGAAGGTTGTCCTAGTTTACAGCTTTCCTGATACTTGAAGTCACAGGAGAAGTTTCTAGAGTGCAAAAAGTGGTATGGGCATGGATGTCACCCAGCTGAAAGAAGCTGGACTGGGTTTGGCCTTAGTCTCTTTGTCACTCTTCTATTTATGAAGGTCCCATCAGTGTGCATTTTGTGAGGTCAAGTTTTCAATGACTGGATGCACACAATTACATCAGTGAGCATAAAAGAAAACTTTTATTTAATCCGGCTGCTTGTAAAAATTTTTAAGAGGTTTTTTTTTACTAAGGTGTGTACTTTATTCCTTTCTATTGTAACACTTTGTATTTCATGGTATGTGCTTTGAAGGTACTGCTATATGCATGACAGGAATTATATTTTTTATACACACACCCCCCCCATTGTGATAAACTATGTAATTATGAAATATCAAAATTTCTCAAAGTGTTCACATTTTAAAGTGAGTGGATTTAATCCACTGATATAACAGACAGATGAAAAGTTCAGCTATTAATTGCATTCTGCTGCTTGATTGGTATTGAAGGTTTCACCACCAATTGAGTTCTATACGATTCTTTCGGTGATTTATTGCATTTGCTTCAGATATAAAGCAGCTCTTTGCTCAAACATAGAAGGCTTTGCTGTCCTGTGAACTTCAACTGCTCTTGGTGTAACACTGAATAGCCCGAGGAAATATTGCATTTGGAACACCCTTATTTTTTCACTGTAATTATGCCAAATATGTCACCATAAAAAACAAATAATAATATATATTAGTCTATTAGATAACACTTGTTTACAGTGCATCCATTTTATCGACTGTATTTCTTCTAATATTTCAATTACTATTTCATCTTTCCAAATATGGAGTACTCAAACAACAATAGAGCCAGAGTGGTTTGGGGTTTTTTCCCCTTTCTAATACCAGAATTGCTGTCTGATCTTCATATGCTTTAAAGCAGAATTCATTATCTTAATCTTGTTAGTGTTCTGAGGAACTTCTTTATATAGCTGCAGTTTAATGTTTTTCTGCAAGCGTTATGTCTTAATACAAATGCCATCTGGTTCAGCTACATATATTTGTATAATGGCAATACCATGGAAAATCCTAGTTCAGAGTAAATGCATTAAATAAGATCAGAGTACTTCAGCAGGTCAGGGTCCTGCCTGTTGTCAAGCACCAGCCAGCGTTTACCACAGAATGTAACAGTTCTCTTGCATCTTTCTGTACAAATTTATTTAACTGAGTTTTATTCCAGGGGAAATAATATAAATTTTCATTAAAGAAAACACTATATTATGACAGCACTAAATGAATCATCTTCAATCACTTTTAAAATAGTTGATTTATTGTCTGCAGTTGGAAGGCTGTTAAGTTAGGAAAACATTTTTGCTGTCAAGAATGAAATATAGTTCATATATAAATAAAAAAATAAGTACATGTCTCTATCTAGGAAGAGTGTGTATGTGTGTGTGCGTGCATTTGTCATACCTGTAAATAGGTAGATATCTATGTGCAAGAACACGTGCATGTTTTGGCAACATCGAGAAATTCTCAATAGAAATTGCTTCTCTAAAGTAAAAGGGAAACAAATTGACTAACCAGCACATACTAAAATAAAATCCATCATAACAGAAAAGAATATTTTCTTGGAATGATTTATATTCACACATCCTTCTGTGAGACTTTCATATATTTCGTGACATTGTGAAATGTCATTGAAGAAAAGGCATTTCAGTTTAGCCTTGAGCAAACATACACCTACTAGAAGAACTGTGCATATGTAAAGGCTTTTTCTTCTTCCAAAAGGGACCTGGTTTTGCTATATTCATAACCGAAGCTAAGCTTAGGCTGGTGAGGTGCTGCATGATAAGAACTTGGTTAGCAAACACATTGAGCGGTCGAATGACTTGAATAACAAAATCCCCAGCAGTGTGTTTCAGTGCAAACTGCATTTGTACTCTGCAAGGAGATCAATGCTTCACCCTCATTGATTTTCTTTAGTGGCAGAACCAGGATTATGCACGATGTGAAACTGTATCCCCAGACATATTCAATCTGATTTCCTAGTCAGTGCTAAAAAGGCATAGTGTTGTCCTGAAAACATAAGGTTAGAGAAGTGTAACATATCAAATTTGTACTTCTGGCAAGCCTGCATGTTAAATAAATTCATCATAAAGTATCCTGGGTGTCACGTAATCCATTCTATAAAAATATTAGATTGGTGCTATAGAGTTCATATACATATATATACATATATTCCAAAACCTTGTGCAGAGATGCCAAAGAGAGAAATTGAAATGCATTTCATACACATCATTTTAAAATGTAATATAGTTTTTCTCTGGTAGACTTCAGCTTTATTGTAAACACATAAAAAGAAATAATTTCTTCAAAAACTTCATAGCAGGAATGTAGTACATCTTCAGAACTTAAATAACCTTGTAATTTACAATGTATGCCAGTTTTCAAGAAGTAATAATTACAGTAAAATATATCAGTGGGAAATGACAGCTGACAGGAGCTTTGTTCTGATCTGCAATTTCCCCTTGTTTGTAGCTTCTCAGAGAAGCCATGGGAACACTATCAAATACTGCTCGGCTTTACGTCAGTTTGAACACAGGGATGAATTGAATTAGCTCAGCTCAGACTTTTCCTAAGCTATTTGTTGGTGGACATAGGCAAAAAAAGAAACAGAGGAGCAAGAAAGAGCAGTGATGGCTTGAACAAGAAAATTTTCTGTCCTCAGCTTCTGTTGTTCCAGTCTTTGGAGAAGCAAACACCACTCCTAGATGCTGTAAGCTGCTTATGGAAAAGGGTCAAAATAATGCATGTCCTAGAGAGGCATGTGTATACTTTATAGGTGTTTACCTGGAAAATGAGCACTGCCTATTGTTTTGTAATTTAAGATTACAGTAATTTCTTTCTGTCTGTGTTTATCCAGTGCCACCACCCAGCTAGGCATGTAGGCACACCTACATCAGGTCCCACATCATGCAAATTTAGTAGGTGGCTACCAGGAAGTTTGAAATTACTAAATAAATAAATTGGATAATTAAATAAAAATTGGATCTGGTGAATCCATGAAAATTCTTGGTTTAGCAGGTGGATAGGGTTTTTCAACTTACTTAGGCAGGACCATGTAGAGTAGAGTAGACAGATAGAGCAACTCTTGAAGGCATTACAGAAAAAATCCTGGTTTCCTTAAGTCAGTGAAGAGTGTCGTATGTTACTTGTGAGCTAAAGGGTGGCAAGCAGTACACTGGAATACTTCTTTCAAGTGCTGAAGATCTGACTAAATGTGATGAGAGTAAATAGAATCTTGGAAGCAAAGTGTTCTCTTAAACTTGGGGAAGTATTCTTTTGTTTTAATGTAGTGTAGACAAAAGGCTAGACACTGCTGGTTTTTTCTGTACTTAGTCCTGGATATTTTAGTTGATGTTGAATATTTGATCAGGAAAGCACTTATTCGTCTACTTGGCCTCTAATCATGAAACAAAATCCACTTGCCGATGCTCTTAAACAGTTTTGTTGTAAGGGGGCATATATATGCACATATTTAAGTACTTTCCAAAAACGAGACCTTATTTTTGATACAAAACTCATTGGAACAATTGAAAGACTTTCCACTGTTCCCAGTTTATCAAGCGTGGTACTTCATTCTTGAAAGAACACTTTCAAAACCTGTTTCTAAGGTGACTCTAGTTCCATGCTGAAGGTAGATGCTAAATCGGTTCACTGAAAATTGCCTGGTTCCTGGGCAAATCACATTTTTAGGACGTGGTACACTTGAACTAGATGATATCAGTCTAAACAAACAATGTAAAGTAATTTGATAATGAATGAGTAGGAGGATGCACAGAGAAAACGAACACCATTGTTTAACCTCAAAACTATGCTAATAAGTAGGGTGATAGACATGAAACTCGAGATAATGGGGCTGTTATTCTAGCCCACCAGGCTGTCTCGAGGGACTCTTAAGTGGATTTGCTATGCCATGACAAAACGTAGCTCCAGTCCAGTATTTTGCATAGCCAAAAGTATCTTGCTGCAGTATATTCTCACATTTATCTGACTAGATCAGTTTTAGAAGAAAATATATTCTTCCAGTTAGAAAGGAGGCATATGTGCATGTTATTACATACTATTATTTGCTTGCATGTGAAATGGAAGATTCTTCCAGAAATAACCTCGTCATGAAAAAGACTGCCAGTATAAGAATGTCAGTGTGCCTGCTAAAAATGAAAGGATCCTTTTGAAAAAAAAAAGACAAAAAATGAAAAATATAATGAACTAATGAATGCATGCATATGCACATGTGTTAGTCTGAACTAAAGCTGATGGTAATGCAGAGCATACTCCAAGAATTATCTGAACCCAGTTTAGGTTGGATTCATCTACAGTTACTTGGCATTGACTGGTTACTGTATTTCATTTATTTTTACAACAGCCACACTCTGCCAATAAAAGATCAAACAATTTTGGTTGCTGGGTTGAAGTTTTCAAAAGTACTTGATGTTACTCTTGAATCTGCTCTCACTTACAGCTCACTAAAGGGTCTGGCCCAGTGGTGGATCTATAAATACAAACACAAGCTGAAAAAGCTGCTCCTAAAGCAGAATGCACAAATCTGAAGCTAAGTGATATTCACTCCACTCTATCTTGTTTATGCAGTTTCTAGTTCTGAAAGTGGGTGGTTATGCAGAATAAAAAAGGATTAAAAGTCTTGTTTGTGTACTGTGTCCAATTTTCTGTTGGCCTTTTACAGCAGAGAAACATCCAATTACCTTGCGCTTAAAAAGCACTTAGATGAACTCATTCCAGTTTCCCATACATACAAAGTAATGTATTTTTAGATAAATGACATTAAAATGAAGACAGGCAAGGAGGAGATTATGTGTTGTGATTTTATTTTGATTACTGCAAGTTAACTTTTGATCTACTTTTTTTACTTCTCCCTAAAAGTATTCAAATGCAGAGGATGAGAAGAACTAAACAAACCATACAGTTTCTTCAGAAAAAAAAAAGTTCAGCTTTTATCATCTTCTCGTACCTGTTATTGCAGTATCATTTTTCTTGGATAGCAACCTGATCTTCCAGTCATTCATAACCATAAAATCCCTTTGTTTATTCTAAGAACGTGGGGCTCCATGGTCAGTGCCTGGCATAATTCCAAGTTAAGCACAGTGAAAACCCTTGTAAAAACCATAAGCCAGCCTAGTCCTAGCTCAGCTGCTATAGCAGGTGTCCGCTCAGTGAAAGTTTCACTGTCCTTTTTTTTTAATTTCACACATACACACCACCACCATTTAACTAACAGGCTGTATATGGAAGTCTTTATATTTGAAAGCTACAGAAGAGGGTAGTCACATGCAGTGGCTATTGGGAAGAGCTTTATTCTACTCTTGTCCCACATGCTGGAGGAAAATTTCTTCCTCTTTTGCTTTTTTATTGTGTGACTGGTTTTTTACCCTCTCTATTTACTATCATGCTTCTCTGTATGAATTCTCTCAAAGTGTCTTTCTCAGCCACATGGTCTCTTATCCTCTATATTTCCCTCATCCCTTTATTCTTAACATATCCTGACCATCTTCATGGTGGCACCACTGCTTCTTCTCCTGCATGACCTTGATTTTTTACTGCCCTCAGCTTTCCATCGCACTTTTCTTGTTCCTACACCTTGTGCAGCTCCTCCTCTTCATATTTCATGTTCAGGTTCACTTCCATGTCCTTTTGACACCAGAAGAACAAGTAAGCACCTGGCTTTCCATGTCCTTAACACCAGGTTCTCTTCAGACTCTCCTGGAGGGATTACTTGCCTCATGGTGTATTGGGTAGCCATCTCTCCTAAAAGCAGTCCCAGCCTGGTGACACAAGCCTGCACATGAGGTTTACTCAGGTTGTGGCTCACAGATGGCCCCAGGGACAGGTTGCAGGGCACTTATATTTGCTCTGACTGCATTTACCCTGCCCTTCACAAGCAACATTCTTCATTTTAGTGTGCTGAACCTGACATTGCTGACAGAGAATATTCATTAATGTTCCAAATATTAGCTAAAAATTGCTCCATATGGTTTTGCCACAGTTTCACTTTTATCTGATCAAAGCAGAAGATGGAAGGAGAAGTCTGCACAGACCGCGGGTGGTTTAGAGATTCAAAGACACAAAGCCAAAGTCTGTATGAAAAATGTGAGCACAATTGCTCAAGTGGTTATTTTATTCATATATACGACCATCTCAATTGCACCTGCACAGCAGGTGCAATTCACATGTGCAGGATAAGAAAATATGACTCTAACGACCGAAAAACCACCAGCTACCTGGCGTGGCCTGCTCATTATGTACTGCATTAATGAAGGGAAGCTTCCCTTTACATAAATTGCCTTTGGTTGAAGCAACTTTCTCCATTCTGCCTTTATTCTATCTACTTAACCTTTTCTGCTTTATAACACTGTAAGTAAATCCTATCAAATTTTGCCAAAAAAGTCTTTCTGAACAACAGCTCAATTAACAATCTATATTTCCAATCACTAATGGTACAGGTGTTCTAGTGGCTGGTTCTGGTGATTTACAGTCTTAGGAATTACACAAGGAAAGTCTTAAACATATGGTAACAGTAAGGAACTCTGACTGTAGCGTATTTAAATCAAACAATATCCTCATTAGCATCCAGGAAACAGAGCCGTCCTTTAATGTTCAACAATGCACCACACAGTGAATGGAAAGTTATTATGTCCCAGATGAAAATAATTTCTTTCACTTTTTTTTTTCTTTTGCTCAATATGAAGTTAAGCATTCCAGGGTAAATGAGAGAAAAACTAAAAATGCACGTAAATAACCACACATGTCAAGTGACACCAAGATCTTCAAGTTCTTTAATCCCATAATGCTCAGTAGCATTAATTATTGCCTAAATCAGTGTTGAACTGTGTTTAAATCCCAGTTCTGAAGTATTTAGCCTTATATTTCTACCATTCCAGAATGTATTATAAAGTCATTACCAGCCCAATATAAAGAAATAAATCCTGGGCATGGAAGTGGTGATGCTGGAGATACAAGTTGAGATGGATTAGTTAATTGATATTTTTGGGGTTTTTTCTCTTCTTCATTAAATCAATATCTGTTCTAGGTGGCAGGAAAATTTTGTACAGTATTTGAGTCAACACAATAAATTTAACTCATAGGAATTTGACTGGATTTCTTTTGACTGCATAGGCCTTCAGTGATATCTCCTTACAATATCAGTGGCCATGGAGCAAAAACTGGAACAGAACATGAAAACACTGCATTGCCCATAATTCACATTCCTGTAAGTGGAGGACTTTCCAATAAAATCCAGACACTTGAGAGGCATGGAAACTGCTGTAGCTCAATAAAGTTGATTGAGTGCCCTCACCCCCTT
The DNA here is from genome assembly GCA_013397915.1 of Daphoenositta chrysoptera. Lineage (NCBI taxonomy): Eukaryota > Metazoa > Chordata > Aves > Passeriformes > Daphoenositta > Daphoenositta chrysoptera. The sequence continues at coordinate 430,739 of VZRO01002536.1, forward strand.
CATATAGTACTGGCTGGGGGTGGGGGGAAGGAGGGGAGGAGAGATAGAGAGGAAATGAAAAACAAAACAAAACAAAACAAACCACCTTAGAAATAAAAAAGATTTAACTGTTAGGTCTCCAGATTTGATCTGGAAATTCCCAAAAAGTCTGCAAATCTCATCATACTGCAGTTAGAGGCAGAACTAAACGCAGTGAATGAATAATGTACTAAACCGAAATAGAGTGGTTGATTGATTTGATATATGACTGAAGGCTTTTCTTTTCTGCAATCAATAACACAAACCTTTTCACTTTCTTGTCTCTCCTGCAGCTCCCTAATATTGCTGCTCTGCTGGATGCTACACTGTTCTGGGAAAAGTTGCCCAATGCATTGTTCTAAGCTTAGTTTCCTCTGGGACCTTGATTCTGCAAATAATTGCTACCAATCTTAGTGCCAGACTGAATGAAATTACCCTTCATGGAATTAAGGAAAGCCATTTTGTTCAAATTATTTTCATGATCTGATTCTTAATTTTCCTTAACATAGCATTAGGAATGCTGCACCTTAAATTACAAAAAAATTTGCATAGCAGGGCTTTTATGTTTTATGCTAAGGCACTGAGACAGATAAAAAAAATAAGGGACGGATGCCTGAATACAACAGATATAATCATACAAAATCACAATTATACAAAAATCTTCAGTTTTGCCTAAACCTCTGCAGTGTCTTGACACTTGTGTTGCCACAGTGGCTATTTGTTCATCTGATAGCAGAACAGGGTAATTGTGGATTGCAGAGAGGAAACAAAAGGGGCCCTTCTGGAGAATGAAGCCTGTTGAAAGACAGAATGAACATCAGCAGGAAAATGAAAAGAAAGGCTTGTGTGAGCCAAAAAAAGATTATGAGAGAAGGCAACACAACCCTCTCCTGTGATGCTTGAGCTATGCCCTGAAAAGCCTTCCCTTGAATAATCACAAAAGAGGAGAGAGAAGGTGAAAAAAAGATACATTTTGAGAAGATGGCAGTGTTGGAAAAGGAAGAACTGGTATGTGGTTTTCAGGGATACAGAATCATTCTATTTGAGCTGTGTCCTCACATAGATAGGTTACAGTTGAGAATTTGACTTTTGTTGTGTGTTGGTGTTGAGGAAGGAATTCAGCTATGTCATCAGTCATACATGCCCTCAACAAGTCTTCCTATCAGAAAAAGGAAAACCAAGCCAACTTTCAAGTCTGCCATCCATATTGAAGGAAAAATACTTAATCTTATAACAGCATTATCTTGTTCTGCTTACTTATTCCAATACTTAGCTGCAGGGAAAACGAAAAGAATTGTTCTGGGTTTTGCAGGGGTGTAGCTAGTTTTCTTCACAGTGGCTGATATTGGGCTCTGTTTTGCATTTGTGCTGAACACAGGGTTGATAACACAGAGATGTTTTTGTTATTGCCGAGCAGGACTTACACAGAGCCAAGGACTTTTCTGCTTTTTGTACTTCCACACTGAGGGGGAGGTTGGGGGTGCAGGGGAGGTTGGGAGGAGACACAGCTGGGACAGGTGACCCAAAGTGACCAAAGGGATATTCCAGACCATATGGCATCGTGCTCAATACGTAAAGTTGGGGGGAAGGAAGAGGAAGGGGGATGGTTTGGAGTGATGGCGTTTGTCCATCCAAGCAAGCATTACGCATGACAGGGCTCTCCTGGAGATGGCTGAACACGTGCCTGCCACGGGAAGCAATGAAATCATTCCTTGTTTTTCTTTGCTTGTGTGCATGGATTTTGTTTTCCCTGTTAACCTGGTTTTATCTCAAACCATGAGTTTTCTGGTTTTTACCCTTTGCATTCTCTCCCCGATACCACTGCTGGGGGAGTGACTGAGCAGCTGCCTGGGGCTTGGTGTTGGCTGGGGTTAAACTGTAACAGAAACCCAAACAAGTTGTTTTGAAATCCCTGCTTTCAAGGTGAGCTAGAAGAAACAATGTTGTGACTTTGGTCAAGCTGAAATGTTAAGCTGCTGTCAGGAGGAGTGGTAAAATGTAGTGTTCCCATTTACCTCTCAACTCCAGAGAAAGAAGCATGCTGTGACATAGTGAACATTTTGATCTCTGAGAACTTTCTTCAAATTTCAGAAAATAACCGTGACCTCTTTGGATCTTTAAACTACAGTCTGGATAAAATGAAATGAACATGGAGTTGAATTTAATTTCTGATCTTTGTCCAGCCAATCTCAACATTTTAACCTTATCTCTGTAGTTGAGACATCTGAAGAAAAGTGTCTAGGGAAAGCTCCCAGGTGGTGACTCTGCGCTGGCACTTTGTGTGCCCTTTCAGTCATTTAGGTCTCACAGCTCAGCTTATAGCAGAATATTATCTAGACTAGAGCTTCAATGCAGTTTTCCACATTTGCTTCCTCCATTTCCTTCATCAGAAAACCTGGCATGTATTTTGTATGAATAACCTCCCTTTGCACTGTCTGTGTTGCTCTGCAGAAAAAAAAAAAAAAACCCAAAACATTACTAAACTGAGTTTCTAAAGTCCACATACATTTCTGTGGTCATTCCTCAGTACATTGCTTTTAGTACATACTTCCTCAGTAGTAAGTGGTGGAGAAGATTATTTGTAGATTGTTCAGCATTTATTTCCTTCCCTGATTGCTTTCCTGACTTTTCTGGTCACAACTAATCAATAATACTACTTATCTGAGAGATGCCAAAAATAGTTTGGATATTTGGCTTCTGACAAAGGAGCTTCTTTGTCTGGGTAGAGGGATTCTCCTTAGTGTGAAACCAGAAAAAAAAAAAAAAAGGTTAATTCATCCCGTACCTTTGCAGGGTAGTCCTTTGTTTGCTGTGAGCTCAAATGTATTTCAAAACACCATTCACTTTTACCTGTCTTCTGCATTGTTTTTCCTTTCAACACTGAGCTCCTTTTGTTGTCCTGCTGTTGCCACCTCCCTTTTGACTTTGCCTATCAATGTCTTCTGGTAGGACATAAGAGCTAAGCCTGCATTTGTATTTATAGCTTGCATTTAATTGAAAGTTTTGGATGTTTGCAATGAGAAGCTGAAAATTAAACAGCTGTGTCTTGACAGCTTTGGAAATGCTGTTCATTGAACTCCCTGAGCAATTCAGAAAACATCTCAGTTGAAAAACAAAACAGGGCTTATGTGGCTGTGTTACAGCAGTTGGAGGAAAGTACTAATACTATGAAGGCTTTATATTATTTTGCATAACTGGCATCACAACCTTTGTTTAATATTCAAGCAAGATTATACAGATAAAGAAGGAAGGCAAGAGGGAGGAAAACTTAAGCAAGCCATGGTTAAGGCAGTCTAAAGGTCAAAATTGTAATATTAAATAAATCTTACATGCTTTTATAAACCTTAATTTATTGTCTACGTGCAACTGACATTTTAGCTTTGGGTTTAATACCAAGTACTTCAAAGTATTCTTGTAGAAGAATAGTCGATAACCCTCTTACACAGTATAATTGGAATTCTGCATGTTAGAACATTTGGTTTCTGAAAGATTTTTGTAAATGTTAATAGCTGTCTTTTAAAATGGTGTAAGTGTGAAATGCTATGAAAAGCAAAGGTTTAAATGTCAGCATGTCTATAATTTTCATATTGTAAAAACTAAATAAGCTTTTACAATATGAAAAACCTAAAGGCCTGCTGCAAGTTTGAAGATATAAGCTAGCACATTATTCGTTTTTTGAAACTGATATGACAGACACATTTTGTAAAACTGTGCATTTTAGTCTAAAATGTATAGTTGAACATTTAATTGTCTGAAAGTGTTACTTCTGCCAAGACTTCCTATTTACTATCCATGATCTGAGTATGGCAATAAAAGGACTTATCTGGGAAGCCTCCTAGAGTGTCACCACAAGTATTCTCCTCATATGGACACACTGGCACTCAGATTGAAAAGCTACTCATATTTATCTTGGTTGAGCATTATGGTTTGTACTACTAACAGGATGCTCTGGTACATCAGTAGGATGGGAATGGAAAACACAGATGTTTTAAAGTCAAATGTGTGAGCTTTTGCATTCCCTTGGGTGAAGCATGGTGCTCTGGATTTTGGAGTACTAAAACTTGAAAAAAATTGTTCTCATAGCCTAACCTTCTACACTCTTTTTTAATAAAGTCAACAGTGCAGTAATGAACATGCCACGAAAAAAAAAAAAAAAAAAAAAAAGAAACAACTATTTATGACTTATTTATCCTGTCATATTTTAATATATTTTAACAATTAAGAGGTGGCTCAAGACTGTCACAGCCTCAGCACCTTTTAAGTGTTATCAAAGGTATCAGTTTGTCTTCCAGCCTGTCTAAATCAAGAGGAAAATAGCATTTAGGAAAGAAAGAAACCAAACACATTATAAAGAGCAGATAACATGAACAGAAATCACACCAAGAACACCTTGTCCTCTCATGTGGGTTTTAGGAAGCCAAAACAATCTTTTCCTAACATACTGTAATAGTAAGGATTTACTCTAAGCAAAACAAGATAAGATAATCTTTGTGAGTTAAAAGAAAGAACTCTTTAAAGTCTCATTGCAAAGCATGTGATTCCTCACTCCCTAAGCTGATTCCTTTAAGTAAACTTATTTACAAGGTTTTTATCAAAAGAGTGGATCAAGAGTTCCCACAATTTTGGCACTCACATCCAGGAATAAAACATAAGAGGAACAGAGAGCACATCCTACAGCAAACAACTACAGAGTAGGGGACAGAAGCATTGATCAGGAGAGACTCTCACAACTGGTAGTTTATAGATTTATCATAGAAGAAAAACTTCTGGACCTTGAGTTGATGGAGGTTGTTAAGTACCTCCAGATCAAAAAAAGGACGTGACATGTTGCAATGATTCTCAGCATACTGTGTGGGTCTCAGGTCTGAAAATTCTGGGAATGGAGAAGGAGGCAGAGAGAAATCTGGGAATGGGTGGCAGGGAGCAGAAGAAGAGAGACTATGTCGACCTGAGTGTAGAAAATGTCACCATGAAGGGTTGGACCAAAAAGGATGTTCTACAAGACTGGAATTAGTATAGCATCGTAAGATGTACAGATTAGAAGAATAGGTTTTATAGGTTTTCTGACATTCTTGTTCATGGTTTCTTACTGCTGACTGCTATGTTGCTTCTATGCAACACAAGGGTCTGAATCCATTTTTGTATTCTTCTCATTGTCCTAGAAATTAGCAAGAAATAATACACTGAGAAAAGAGGTTATAATTTTGCAAGGTATCTTGTGTCCAGCTGCTCTAGAAAAGTGAAACTCAGTCAGACAGAAACTGAAGCATGGATATATTAAAAGGGATTTGAGATATATTCATTTGTAATTTGCAGATTTCTAATTCTCTTATTTTGTATTCATATTATCATTCTAGGAATTTACATCACATGAAAATATTATATTACACATCCTGAAAACCAAGCCACTGACCTTGTATAATGGCCTGTTTTCTCCTGTAAGAAAACATTTATCAAAAATTATAGGGGCAACATAAAAGACAGCTGCTAGAGTCAAGTTTCTTATTTACCATAATAAGGGGAAACCTTCATCACATGCAGAATCCAGTAGGCTTGTATGAACACGCAGTAAATGTTAGCTAAAGTATATTATGTTAGAAAAAAGATATTTGTTCATTTCACATCCTGAATGATGCATGATTTTATGATGTCATTTCTCAGTCTCTGCATTTTCCTTTTTTTTTCTCCAGCTTCCATCTTTTTAGTCAAAGGAAATCATCAAGTGACCTTGAAATCTGCACTGGTATTTTCCTGACAGAGAAAGAAGCTCACTTTTCTCATTTGCAAAAATGAATAACAATTTGATCATTCTTAAAACTTCTGAAAGGTTAATTATGCTCTCTCCATGAGCACTGAATAAAAACCTGCTTTATCTCTGTCCAAATGAAACCCACAGGGCTCTCATTCTCTCTAACTCTGCCTGGAGACGAAATCCTGCAAGCTGTCAATTAACTCCTATCAGCTCATAGATCTGTGTGAGCTGCAGATGATTTTTTCATCCAAAAACTATGACAGCTCTCATTTGCCAGAGCTGTTGGGTGACTTTAAAAAATTCACAGCAGGAAAGTGTTATCTGGCTTTGGGCTTGCTGGAGAGAAAAAGAAAGAGTGAGAAAACGAGAGGCAGAAAGGTCCTGGGTTATAGAGAGTTCACTTCTAGCTCTAAGATTTCCGTCTGGTTGCAAAACCCCACTTGAACTTGAATTGCATGCTTTAAACAATAATAGAAACTGAACACGGACATGTACCAGAGATGTTTCCTTGAATGTTTGGGTTTGGTTTTGGGTTTGTTTTTTTTGTACTGCTGCAAAATAACAGTCAGCCATGGAGGAGATGATACTGGCAAAGCACAGAATTAGTAGAACAGGCACTCCAATGTGAAATATTTAGCCTGCTGATATTATTTCCTGGCTGAAAAATGGCCTTTTAATTTGGAAGTCAGAACAGTAATCTGAAAAGGAAAAAGTGAGAGACCATAAGAGTACTTATGGTCACTTAGCTTGCAAGATGGATGTTGCTTCCAAATGAATAGAGAAAGCAAAAAATTGCACTGAGCACTTGGTGAGCACTATATTTCTGCCCACTTTTTTTATTTTTGTATCGTAGGGTAAATTCTTGAAGAGTCAGCTACAATAACTTGCATCAAAGCTGTAGGAACAAGTGCTGATGGCTCTGCTTGTGTTAGAAACTGGAGTTAAAGTAATTAATTTTAGATCTATTATGAAGTCATAGTGTTGCAACTAGCACATGCATGGGACATAGAAATCTGGGTTTTGCTCCTGGTCCTGCTTTGACCTGTGGCAAGCTGTTCAATCTCCCACTGTGATATTACTGGATTAGCTGTAAATATCAATGCCTACTCTTGTAGACAGACAAAAAACCAGCTCAGGTGTACCTCAGCATCCACTGCTAGACACTTAATTAATTCAATTCACAAATGCAAAGAGCAATGAAAATTACAAATCTCTACTGGAAAGAAAAAAAAATTGATCTGCCTATTTCATTCTAAATTTCTGTTAATTAAAATGGAAACTCTTTGGGACAGACATAATGAGACCGTATTTTGGAAGTTTTTATTCTAAAAACTGAAAGAAGGCAAGAGTAAATTCATTACTCTTTATTTGTGAAAACAACTTGAGAGCTAATTTTAATAATAAAATTAGTCCTGATGTAGCTCCACATTTATAATATCTTCCCTTTCTGTTTCCATCTTTTTCAAATTTTCCTGATGTGATGAAGTTGTCACCAGCTAAATCATTCTCAAGATTAGTCAGCTGACTGATCTCAGCACAGGGCAGGATGCATTTTCCACCAGAAGTATCTGAGTTGTAATAAACTTTTACTCTATAAGTACTGGAAGAGTCCCCCTATTGTTAAATACACCACGATTTCATACCAGTTCTAATAAAATTAATAAATGAGAGATTCCTGGACAGTCTACAAGCCTAAAATCAGACTCAATTGATTAACAGAAGGGGGGAATCAATAGTAAAATAAAGTGAGCTAAAAGATAACTATATTGAGAATACCTTTTGAAAGAACAAATGTACCTACAGAGCTATCTGTAATGTGGTACCTGATTTGGGGGAAGGTACAGGACTCCTTTTTAGCCTTGCAGTTTATCTTTAAAATTATTAGTGTAAGTACTCTGATGGTTTTGGCTGTAATATAATTAGCAATGTGGAATGAAATGATGGATCTTTTATTTTTGACAAATTTCAGAAACAGACTTCGATGCAATGTATTAAAACAGCTCCATGAGGTTTTATCCTCTTCTCATGAGGCTGCAGAACAAACCAACTGTCATGGAATATATGTTGTTTATGGGGCAATATTCTTCTACTTCTTTGAAAAGAACTAATGAAGGCTGCAAATTCACAATGATTTAATTACATTTTAGATGCACCAAGAAGCCGTAATGAAAAGATTAAGCATCCTAATTATGCTATCAATACTACCTAATGTAGAGAGAAAAGGAAAAACCTACTAGGCAGTAAGTAATTTAAATGGCTGAAATAATGTGAAATATTCAAGTATTATCTGATTTCGCTTTCAGGTTCTAAAAAGTAACCATAGAAATTATCACCTTAAGATTCTCTATAGGAGCACATATTTTTAAATTTTCAGAAAAATCCCAGACAACACAGCTGAGAGCACAATATCACTTAACAATGTTACAGTGTTAGAATAAATATCAGAAACTGGAATCCAATAAGTAAAACCTCTGAACATTTAGTAAACTATTACATATTTTTGTTTTTTCACCTGTTAGTCTGTGTATGAAGCAATATCCATTCTTGATTTTTGTCTGTTGCTTTCCTGAAGGTTTTGTGTTTTCCTTCCTTTCTGTTCATTTCTATCACCGTTTCTCCAGTTGCAATGTATTTGTCCCTGGCCATTTTCTTTGAGGTAAGCATAGCTTAGTTTCTGCCTAAAGTAATCAAAATTCAGAAAGATCAGTAGTTTTTTTAAATTCATGAACTAGAAAAGTAACAGGAAAAAATAGATTAATATGGGAAAATCATCAAACACTTCAAGGAGATAAGTGTTTAAATGTTTCATCTGCCAGAGGTACATGGCTCATCACTATGGTATATGCAGCTAGTTCATTAATGGACTGATTTTGGGATCCATCAAGTAACCAAAATCAAAGGTAGCATGATCAGGACAGTTCAGTTCAGTTCAGCTCAGTCCTGAAGGAGGTGGCTTTAACCAGTCTGGGAGCAAATGGACTGGCTGAGTGTCCAAATGGTTCATGGGAGACTCAACAGGACAGTTCATGCCATGGGATAAGCTGTGCCCTCCAAGAGAAGGCCTGACCTCTGCCTGATATTTTAAATGTCAAAAGGAAAGAACATGTACAGGGAACAAGCAACCTGCTTTTGTGTGGAGACTAATACTCCTTGCTCTGTTACAGATCTAAAAATTCTCCTCATTATAAGTGAACCAGCATCACTCTGGAGTTCTCAGTGTGCTGTGTGCAGGCAGAAGGATGTCAACAGCCCATATCTGGGAATGGCTGCTCCACCTCCCTTGTCACCAGCATGCATCATTCCTCCACTGAATCACAGGACTTGCAGGTAGGTTCAACTCTTATTTCCAGGCACTTGCAGGACATTTCTTCAATATTAAATGTAGTTGGAGCTTTTAGGCAAAAAAAAAAAAAAAAAATTAAAAGCTCCTGGCAGCAAAAAGTAGTGTCAATCTCCTACATACCTTGTCCTATGAAATTAGCACTTTCATGTGCTTTTATCTTGAAAGGTGGGGCAGAATTTGGAAACAAGGGCTTATATTCAAAGTTTGCTGTAATAGGAGATGCAGTTCATCTGCAAAGCCCTGCACTTGTATACACCTGCCAGGTGCAAATGTGGACTCATGTGAGAAGGTTTCAAATGTTTACCAATATTTGCCAGTTCAGTTCTTTTACCTTTATGCCAATGCAAAACCACCCTTTATGCAGAGCTCAAAAGTGCTGGTGTATATTCAAGTTTTTATTTTGAATTTGCATACCATTTTTTTAAAATGCAAAATAGGAACATATGTACCCCTAGAACATTTCTGCAAGTGCTCATAAACAGAACTAGTAAGTACACTCAGCTCTCCTGCCAATGACAAACTGGTTTTCCTAATTTTCCATTTTTCTTGTTGCTGTGTTTTTTTGTCTAAATCACTCTGATTTCCAGATAATGATTTATCCAGATAATGACTTATGTAGTATTCCATGTTTCTAATAAATAGATTTGTGGAATGTATTAAGGATGTAATCATGTTGGTATTCACATTACATTTCTATCCAGTTTCCATTATAATCAGGAAAAAAATCCCTTTGATTTCAAGGACAGTTATATCAGACCAGGAGCACTTAATTTCTTAAAGCAATGTTAAGTGCTGCTGTTCGCTGACATTGTTTCCCAAACACCAACGATTGTTCACTGACCCAGATGTGAACTTCGTTTTTTTTCTGCCTCTGTTTATAGACACCCTTTCTCTGTTGTGCTTATCTACCCTAGTCAGAGACCTATTTGACTTGCTGGGAAGTTGTGATGGACCAAATTAGAAAGCCTGTGGAAATTGTTTATAGCTGAGTATGTCAAAATCAGTATCTAAAAAGGCAGAAAATTAATATTTACATAGATCAGGGACCTCTACTTTACATTCCTGCCATTACTCAACTGCTGGAAAGAAGCGTGGTACTTGGAAGGGGAAAAAAAAAGCAGCTCACTTTGTAATGCCCAGACTTGTGAGTGGATGTCATTCTCTGCAGCTCAGTACTTCAACGTGACAAGGCAATGCACTAAGTTTCAGGATATTCATGGTCTTTTCCAAATGCCTGTCCATAACTGTGCGCAAAGTTCCCTTTTGCAAGACACAGAGACCCTTTTGCCTAACAAATGAATCCCTTCTTTTTTTTTCCCTTTTTGTTTTTTCTTTTTATTTTTTTCAAGCTGACAAGCCTGTGAAAGCTGGAAAGGAAACAGAAACAAAATAGAAAGGGAGGCATTCCTATCTGCAGTCTGCTTCAGATGTAATGATTATGATTGTAATCAACAATGACTTTTCACAATACAGTATTTTTGACCACAATTGGGTTCTACATGAACTTGCTCTTATACACATAAACACTGTTAATGTGTCACAGGAAAGCTGCCTGATGTTTCAAACTTTCCATGCCAGATGTGTTTGCAACACAGACCCAACACTAAAAAAAGTTAGTTATAAAATGATACTAAATAATAAAAATTAGTTAAACAATGATACCGAAGACCTGTTGACTTCAGTAGTTATTTTGCCTGAGTAAACAAGTTCATATTTTTTCTTCTCAATTATTCATTTCATGCATGTTCAGAATAATGAGGGACAAATAATGCTCTCAGGAAATATATCAGTTCAGAAACCAAAGAAGCCTCCCCATGTCTTTTGTTCACATTGTAACTATTTTTAAATGATCTCTGAGCTTTCTAACTAAGTGAAAATTTCAGAAAAGTCAGAGCTGACTACCAAATAAATACTTTTCAGTCCAAACTCAGCACAAAAGGTACATTTTGCGAGGAGTAAGATAACAGACAAAAACTAAAGTATATACTCCCTAGTGACAGATGATATGATATCACCTTTGAGATCTGTTTTGTTTTCAGAATACTATAACACTGATTATCATTTGCGGTCAAAACCCAACAGTTGTCTTGAATTTTTAGAGGGTTATCTTCAATTATGAGTGTTTTCCCATGATGCAAGGGACCCATAAACAGCCTCTGTGCTACCCTCCATCACTGCCTGTAGGGTAGCAGTGTAAATCAAATCAGTGGAGAGTTTCATAGAAGATGTGTGGATGAACATTTACGGTTTCTTTTCTTCCCTATTAATCTTTAGACCTGATCCTGTATGCTCACCAAAACGTATTGAGGAACAGATCTGTTGACTGTGCCCTATGCTGGTTCTATGAAATTACCACACTTATCCAAAATATATTAACTGGACAGATATATTTTAAAAAATGATGAGCAAACAATTGAGCTGACACATTTGAGTAGTGATCTCCAGCAGGAGAAAGGAGCAGAGTAGAGGTGAACACTGAGATAAGACACCCTCTTGAACTGGATCTGCCTTTACATCACTGCTCTTTTTGCAAATATGAAATCATATCTGTACTGGTAAGTGATGTATATGACTGGCTTGGAAGCATAAAAACTGAAAAATGTAAAAAAAACCCTTGTCATTGTCCTGGTGCTTTCACTGATGCAGAAATCTGTGCATTTAGAAACTCCACACTTGAAGGTACACCATAGCTTGTGAGCTTCACAGATTTGTGACCCACTCTCATTCCATTTTCTGTAGACTGGTACTTGTAACTTCAAATATCAAGAAAAAAGATTTCAAGAAAACATTTGAGGGATAAATGTGTAAAATAATTGGAATAATTTTTGTCCTGAAGTGCATCAGACTGAACAATTTTCAACTTGAATGTCAGTAGATTCTTTGCTGAAGTGTTCAATGCCTGCTCAGTAGTTGCCTCTGTAGTTAGCTTACTGATAGCAGCAGATTAATATTATATTGATTTGGCCTGACCTTGTGCTCGATTGATTATACTTATTGCCTGCTTCTTCCATCTTTTTGAGATGATTTCAGGTAGATCTACTACCTGAAAAATACAAGTTCATATCACTGTCTAGGCTGTGGGGATAGGGACAACTTAGAAAGATACATGATCCATGCTCAGTAAAGTCAATTGAAGACAGAACCCTCACAGTTTCATATTACAACCAGTAAAGCTGCAGTGGATGGTCTCTCTCTTTTCTGTATATCTTAAAGCATTTGAATACCACAGGAGTTGCACCTCCCTTGTCTGTCTTGCACTCTGGTTTAGGATTCTTTTTGTTGAAAGGCTGATCACTGACCACAGAAAGTACCTTTCCCCTCTGCTGAAAAGTACGTAGATGATTTTACTGCACAAGATCCCCCTTGCCCACCAGATATTAATACACTTGTAGGCAGTCACTGCATGACATACAAGGTTTGACATTATACAGAGCTATCTGGAAGGGTTTTTAGCCAGAAAAAATGTTATAATGGATTTCCATAGCAACTTTCTTGCACAAAGGCTATTCCATGTGTGAAAGTATTGTCTTTAAAGAATAGAGAGGCTTACATTATATTTAGACTGGGACAAAGATAAATGCACCAGAGAGGCAGCATGGCCTCTTGGAAATTGTTTCTGTGTAGGCAAGAGGAGAATGTCATGCAGCGTTGTGCAACTGGACATAGGCTGTGTTTTGTGCGGTGCAGAAAATTGATTGCAGTCTTCTGAGTACATTTACAATAACATTTGCTGGCAAAACCATTAATCTGACTGTACTGACTATTGTGCAACACCTACCTCTTCAACATCTGTGAAGAACACATATCATTAAATTACTGTGCTGTAAGAAATACTGTTAAAAGCAAATTTTAATGGTTATTTCTTAGCAGCTCTGAGGGAGCACTGGCAATCATATTGCTTCTTCACGGGAGCTAGATGGCTTGAATCACTCAGAGAGGCTTTGCAGCAGTGAAAGATAGGTTACTGAATTTAAATGATCCAGTACAATCATTAGAATTCCTGAAAATGTCCACAAGTCATTGCACACAGGTATTTTCAGATTACCCCTTGAATACAGGAAGATTGGCAATGAAAAAAAAAGAGATGGATATGAAAAGAATGCTAGGCAGCCTTTCTCTGCTACAATAATAGACCCAATTCTGGAGTTGCTAACTACTTTTTACTGCTATTTAGCAGTTACAGCTTCAAGAGAAATAAACAGCACATACTAAGAAAAGCAAACCATTGTTGCATTCATGACCTTATACCAAACATCCTTCATACTGAGCTCGACTGACTGGCATGCAGATTTGTTTCATAAACAAAAAGTAGTGTTTTCTCTCTAAACAATTCATTGTGAGCAATTTGTCATTGCAAACAGCTTCTGGCAGTTGACCAACTCCTTTCAGATAATCCTTCTTTAAACCAACTGGCCATTAAAATCTTGCCTCCCAACAATGGCATCAATTCTTTCCTAATGAATTATTTGTCTGGAATACTGTATTTGCTGGATGAGATGGAATGAAGGTTGTATGTCATAAGCAAAATTGTTAACACTAAGTTATCATTTAATTGCCTTTCTCCTCATCTAAATATTCCTGGGTCATTTTTAATTCTTTTTGTTTCATGGGCTGCAACTGAACCCATGGCATTTATAAGACCAGAGGAATGTGTTTGACTAGAGCTATTGATTAGAATCTATATACACATAGTTCAGATTTTGGGTCATTATTTTCCTTTTGTTCTGTGGAAAAAACAGAGGCCACAGTAAAATAAGTTCACAGACGCAGTGAATTATTATTATTTAAACTTAGCACAAAAATAGGGAAAGATCATGCAAGCATCACAATAAATAATGAATGTTTGAAAACAGGTAAATAGACATTATGAGTCTACTAAGTTCACGTTTGTGGAATGTGGAATGCTAATTATAGCTTGGAACAGAAGAATATGAATATTCACACTTATACTACATTCTTATAAATCTTAAAATATGATTTATATTTCTTTCTTTTACCATTTTTTTCCTCTCAATTAGCAGATTTTTATTTTTCTGTTACTGGCTGTAGGTGTGTTGAGTGAAATCAATTATGTTACTTGTATGTGTCAACTATGCCTAAAAAAAGACTGTTAAAAAGAAGTTGCATTGAAAAGTAGAACAACTGAAATTGAACTCATATTGTCATGGTGATCAATTTTTGTTCAGCTTCCTGTGTTCTCTGTGGTCTGAAAGAAGCCAGTTCTGCAAGGTGTGACTCCATTTTCTCATCTGAAAATTGAAGACACTAATCTTTCTGATCTCCCAGGTGATGTCTGATGCTAACCTCGTTGGTTTCTATGAAAGCCATAGGTAGTTTGGAGATGAGAGCAACAGAAAGGTCTATAAATAAGATAAAGTAAAATTTGTGAAGGAAGCATTGATTTTAGTCAGGACTGATAATATTTCTTGTCAATACTGACACATTAGTTTCATTTTCCATTATTTCTAAATGTTTTAGTTAAGCTAAAAAAGTATAGCCTCTCAAACAGAGCTTGAGAGTTCTTATTTATTGGATTGTAACCAAGTTCCAGTGGCTTTGTAACTCCAGGGTAAGTTATAAAATGTTATATTATATAAATATCTGCAAGAGGTGACTTTTTCTATTCCAGCCTTCTACACTACACAATCAAGAACACAAACATCAGAACTAGTGGAGGATGTGAACCAGAGATCTGCCCTAGTAGAGGAACACTCACCTCTCCTCGGTTGTCTGTTCCCTTGTCTGTGCTTACGACACTACAGCTTTGTTTATGTACTTTTAAAGAAACAAAAATGGCTCCTATGCATGAAAGGTATAGTGCCTAAGATAATTAAGGCTGTTGTAATTTTCAGACTTCTCTTGCACTGAAAGTTAACAAGTCTATAAGATTTTGGAAGGCCAAATGGCTGGAGATTGAGGTCAAGCTCAATGTTAACGTAGTGTTTCTATGTTCTTCTGGTCTCATTCATTAATAATTACTATGGAATGGACCAAAGTACCTGAAAAGAATTGCATCCTTATTGCCAAATACTACAGCAGTGAAAACAAAAAAAAAAAAAAAAAAATTCAAAAAATAAAAAAAAATAAAAAATAAAAATAATTACAGAGTATGGAGATGAAATATGTTGGTCTAACAATTTTTCTTTCTTATTACAAGCTTGATCCTTCATACATTCATGTTCCTGTATCACAGGGACTATATTTTTATCCATGTCCGTAATCCTTTCTAGCAATTCCACAAGGTATCTATAATAGAACAGTCAATCAAAAAGATCCAGAGAAAAGCACTGTCTTAAAGTGCAAGAGCCTAAACGCACTTTCAACAAGTGTTAATACTCAGACCAAACGGCAACCACAAAGCTGCTGGAGCTGGCAACAGGGTTCACCAGGAAACCAACTGGCATCTTTAAAAACACCTTAGCTACAGTCTCATTGCTAGATCCTGAGGAAAACAGAGTTACAACTTCTTGGATCAAGTGGCACAAATGTATTTTCATGCGTAAGTGGTCTCAAAATCTTATCCTTACAGTCAGCAAAATCTACTGTGTGACAAAACCAGTTGGGAGCATTTGATCCGAGAGGAATTGCATAGGATTCTCACCAGGATGAATAGGTGCAAAGAAACATACAGTCTTGATGCATTTTTTGTACTTTTTAATTTTCTTATATATTCCTGAAATTAAAGACCTTGTGATTAAATACACATAATGTCTGTTGATATGGCTGCATAAATGCATATCTGTTATGTGTATGTATGGGTGTATATATATATATATATATATATGTATATGCATAAGCACATGCATACCCATACACATATACATAATTTATATTTATGCTTAACCACATATGTGGCTTCTTTCTGTTATTTAGCTACCAATCCCGTATGCAACAAGTCTCCCAGAAAGACACTATAAAAAATAATTCTCTAAGAAAAAATATCCAGTATGCATATCCAGGACTAATTTCTTCCCCTTTTTCCTGAGAGTAGGAGCTCTATGATTTTGTAAATGATGTGGAGCTTTTTCTCTTATTTACCTCTGTTGCTATTGTTATTCCAAGGATAAAAAGTGGTTACTTTTATTCATATTTATGCCAAGTCATTGAAGGTGACAGTTTACTTAAATATTAAGGACAACTGAAAACTTTTTATGAGCACAATCCCTTTCAAAATAGAATGCACTTATAATTATAACTTTTATATCCAAACACAGTCAATTGACAATTCAGAAGCAATTAGTAATAAAAGCTGATTATCATATGGTTTGCATCATGTCTCTGTGTGTTTTAAATCTCCTACTTCCTTCAGTAAGATCAGTCTTTGGGGCTAATCTCTCCCACGTGAGTAATGCTATAAAATTGCCTTCACTACAGAGCAAAAGAGAAATTGTTTAAGTAAAGGTAGAGACTGTATAAATCATAAACCACTCTCTCAGATAAAGGCCATTAGGTAGGTCTGTGTACAAATTTGACACTTTGTTTCCTTGCCTTTGACAGCCGTTTAGAAAGGCTTAAATATACAAGATCTGACTAAAGCTTTCAAAAATTCATCACGGAATATTTGTTAACCTTGTTCTCTGTGATAGCTGTAGAACAAAGATAATACTCTTCAAATGGAGATAAATTACAGTCTTTCAAAAGATTATCACCAGTCTTAATCGAGTTTGCTCCTACAGCTGAACGGTCAGTGACCTTGTTACTTGCACAATAAACATACCTGCTGCTTTACGCTTACAGGGAGCAGTTTACTCCAACCAGGCTGCTGAGAGCAGCTCCACAGGTTTGTTATGCTTCTGTTTTCTGCAGATAAGTTGGGAAATTCAGCTGGTTGAAGGAGTTTTAAGTAATCTTTCAATTCCTTACATACCATAATTCGGGGGACTTAGTTAAATTTCTAACGTAGCTTGTGCACGCAGATCGACTGTTCTACCGACACGCTGAGTGCTCAGCAGATGTAAAGCAGCATGGCACTGGAGATCTCCAGGGCGCCATACCACACCTACTCCCACTTCAGCTGGGAGGCTGCCCAGGCAGCTGGCTGCCCTTTCCTTCAGCGAGAAAGGAGCTCTGAACAGATACTGAGGGATCTTACGCATGCAGCTATGTGCCTTTTCAACGACCTCTTTTTGGTTTTGTTTTATTTCAGCTAAGAGTTCTCCTACACCTCCTTATTTGACATAAACATTTCAGCACTCATTTTTCATATTATAACACATTGGCTTGACAGGAACTGCACTGCAGGGAATTGGCACTCAAGCCAGTTATGCCCTGGCTCTCTTTGTTTGCAGAGATGTTGGGGTGGAGATTAGATTTTCATTATCTCTTAATGGCATTAAATCCCGCACTGTAGGAGTTTGGGACTGTCCATACCAGCCCATATTCAGCAGAATCGAATTAAACCTCACAGGTTTAATATGCAGTTTTTGCAGAGAGAGGACTTTTCTTTTTTTTTCCCCCCTATTAGCAACATGACCTTTATTGGAATCAGCACCTCTTGATGTTGCACAATGGCACAGCATGGTAAAGGATGAAGCTGGGGTGAAGGAACAGCTCTGTCTTCTCTGAAGCAGCCTGTGCACTAGTGGGCAGAGCTGTCTGAGCACAGTTCAGTCAGTCCTGACATGAAAGTTAAGCCAAGGCCATTGTAAGATAAAGCATCTGGCATTACAGCCACTACATACATTGGAGCTATGAGACTCTCTGCTTTCTTCTCCTCTTTTTAGTTTAATAGCTATTGGGTTTACTGAGTATTTTTTCGTCTGTTTGGAGGGGAAAAAAAGGCCCATTGTGAATGCTGCTGAGCGCTTCAATGTCTCAGTGACAGTGGAGGTCACCCAGCACCACACAGAATAAGGCCATTAGCAAAGACATCCTCAAAAACTGAAGAAAAACCCTAAAACCCAACCCCCCTCCAAAAAAAAATTTTTTTTTTTAACATTTCTTAAAATTGCAGCTAAGGAAATAATAATATTTTGCTCTCACCTTAGAATTTGAAAAATGTTTCAAGGACAGTAACAATAATAAAAATTAACTATTGTCACATAGCCTGATGACAAACCTTCATAAAAAAACTGAAATCATATGTTTTTGCTGTTTGATATTCCTGTGCCCTCTTTCATAGCTAATTGGTCTCCCCCTTCTCATGATTTCTTCTGCTTTTGTGATTATTACACTGTCCCTGCAACTTTTCCTTATACACTTCTACAGCAGGCTTTGGATAAAAGAAATAAAAGATCCTTTGAGGTCTTTCACTCATTTACTCACCCTGCTGCTGCATGAGTTGATTATCCCAGGAAATGGTTAATGGTGCTAAGTGTTTTTATACACTACAGCAAACCCCAGGATTTGACTGTTGCTTTTGTAAGTGAGCTCATGTGATTTTGTTTTTTTAGGGGAGAGGAAAGAGTCTGTTTTAATCATATGGCTATGAACTGAGCTTCATTTTCTAAGAAAACACCACATGAGACTTCCTTCACAAAAACAACAGTACAACCTTAGATCCACAGGGTGGGTTTTTTGTGGGTTTGACACAAAATTATTTTGCATAACCTCAAAATTATGCTTACAAGGCACAAATATGACAAAGCTAAGCAGATTCCAGTGTTTATCTTTTTTTAGCTATGCCTTTGGGTCAGCTAGGTTCTGCTTTATGAAGAGATAGTTGTGAATAATCTCTGCATCCTCCTTCCTTTGCTTGATCTGTAAAACAGCCCAGGGCCCTTGGCAGGACTGCTGTACTTACAGAGGTCACCGTTACTTGACTTGTTTTGGTTTGCAATTACAAGCAAACCCCACTAAGCTCTCTGGGTCTGAGGATTAGACTGGATTGCGTGGCACACATGCAGGCACAACAGCTTCATGCCATCAAGGTGCACGGGGCCATGGCACCCGTCACAGGCCCCTTGTTCAGCTGCCTTCCCAAGCTCTCAGCCCCATTCCCCGGGGTAAAAATCACTCACCTGCACCACTCTGGCTCAGGAGCTGCAGTGGAGTCAAGCAGTCCATCCACAGCTAGCTGTTGCTGACCCTTTCAGGCCAGTGACAAACCTCTGGTGTGCTGCATGAGGACTACAAAGCTGTCTTAACACAGGGCTTCTGAGGGCGTCTTCATTGTAGATTTTGGTTAGCTGATTTAGCCTGGTGAGGCATGTTAACACTCATATAAGTCTGTGCAAACAGGAACTTGCTTGCAGACCCTAGCTAGGCTTGCAAACACAAATTCTGCAGGCACCTGCAGGCACATACATACTTTAGATATTCATCCAAATAAGCTACGCTGACCATTCTTTTAAATTTACTCACAAAGGTCTTGATAAATTAGGTCAGTTAATTTTACAGAGTAAAAAACCTGAGGGTTTTCAATTTTCAACTGAAACCCTCAGTTTTAAGAGAGACCTCACAATTAACAAGGAGCTGCTAGAGAAGAAAGCTTTGTTTTCTTTGCAGACATAACTCTGAGGACTTTACCAGAGTACATCTGGGCACTATGATAGCACACTACTGAATATTAGTGGATAAACTAGCAGAGGGAGCCAAAAGAAATGGTGAAATCTTGTGTAGTGGGGAGGCTTTTATTATGCTACACATCTATTGCTTGTGACACCTGAGTTTCTGCAGGTTTCCAACCAGTACATTCTCTTAATCAGTAACCATAATAGTGCTATTTGTTTGCACTCCCATATAAGAAATTGAAATGGAGACTAGAATTGTCTTTGATCTCCTTTACTTTTTTCCTGTAATTTATTCTCCCATTGTTATTCTGTATGAAAGGCTTGCTACCTTGCTACAGCAAAGTATTTTGGGGCAGGTCATATGCACGGAGGGTAGGACTCAGTGCTTTGCTGTCACCCGTAATCCCAAGGGAGCAGGTCACAGCCCAGGCTTCAAGTTCCTGCCACTTTCCGGACAAGAACTTCCATCATAAAATACAGGCTGAGGACCCTGATTGTTTTAAAGAGTCACAAATACATTGCACATGTAGCACATATGTTCTCTAAAAAAAGACTGAGCATGTGAATTTGATATTTGCAGGTGGGGAGTTACGTAATTGTCAGGAGACAACTGCATGCAGCAAGACCGACACACTCTCAGCTGTGGCAACTCACAACAGGTTAGACAAGCTACCACACGCAAGGTTTTTCTGCATGATTGCACATTTGACCTTTCAAATTCTAGCCTGAAATGTCAGTGATGAATATTTTTGTTTGTTATACAACTCTAGTGGTGTAATTGTTTTTATAACTATTCTTTGGTTTTTTTATGATATGTGGTTAACCCCGGGATTCTAGAGGAACCCTTGCTTGTTGTATTACACACGTTGATTTTGCTTATCATGCACATTTTTCCTTTTGCATGACTCAAAAATAAGGCACAGTGAATCTGTGGCGAGCAGCCACTTCTAAGAAAGAGCCTATGGCTCCACAGGGTTTTTTGTTCAAGGGATAGCCAGGACAAAATCATTTTGCAGAGCTTTTTCTTTGACAAGAAATCATTCTTTTACAGAAGCATTCTTGAAACCCGGACTTTAATCTGTCTCATGAAGAATGCTTGTTTTCTTGCTTGTTTGTTAGTTGGTTTTGCTTCCTTCTTTGCTGCTGCTTTCATCTGTTCATCTCTGTCCTTACTCTGAGTCTTCTGCTACCTGTAAAGGAAACATTGCCCCTTCCTGCTGGGAGAATGGGAGAAAAACCCCTTTCCTTCACTGAGCTTTTCATGCCAGCACATCTGGACCATGCTAGCTTTTGTGTAGCATTCAAGTGGTTAAATTAAAAATGAGCTGGAACTAGAGAGAAGTTACGTGGAAATGTTAAAGATTGCCGCTAGAACTTGGATAACATTTATTACAATTGTCTACTGTCACAACCTATTTTAGGCCTTTCCCAGTCCTTCCAAAAGAGTGCAAAGCAAAATTCTCTCACTACATGTGTGGAAAAGTTTGACTATTGTACATGGGTTTCTTCTTGAACAGTATCAAAAAAAACTAAAATTACCATATCATGACCCTCAACTACAGATCCTCATCTGCTACTAACATAATCTAGCTATACACAATTTTACATTAAGACACACCCTCAACATTCCCTGAATCCTTGCAAATGTAAATGATAAACCTTTTACCAAACTAGCCAATAAAATGACAGAAACCTCAATTTATATCTATAACACAAGAATTCCTGTATGATTTTCAGCATGGACAACTTATAGCAAATTCATAAATTGCATTTGGGATAGCCTGATTGGTCATATTATATAAAACCTCCATATACTGAACATTGTGATTTACCCAATGAGTTTTTCTTGGGATAATATTAACATTAGGGCTTCCTTCCTTCTGCCAGTGTCAGCAGTGTTCACCCCTACTTGCATTTGCTCATATGCAACTACCTTAAATGGTGCAGAAGGGAACACGGTTCTAATACCAAAGAGAAGTTTTCTCCTACTTTTGTGCTACTGCAGTATCATATTATTTTACCACACTTCCTAAACAAAATATACATTTTCATAACTATGACTACCACTCTAAGATCAACAGGTCAAGCATTTTATCAACAAAGTGACGATGGAATATCAGTAGAATCTAATCCCCCAAGGTGGCAGGGTTTCAGGGCAGTATTCTTTATATATCACGCTGTATTTCTTCCAAAGGTGCCTAAACTGGAATATTGGACTTCAGTAGGAAAGTCAGCCTGTTTAAGTACCTGCTTTGTCAGGCAGAACCTACTTTTCCTTGTTAATTTGGTAAGAAACGCAGAGAAAATAGCCTTCTGAAACTAAGTGCTTTAATTTAGGTTTTTTTGGTTTTTTGTTTTTTTTTTTTTAATCAGGACACCTCTTCCCCAGATTACTTAGGGTCAGATTTTCCCAACAGCTCTAGCCACAGCAGACAGGTTTAAATTGCCTGGGGTCCTGGAGAAGGGTCCTTGAGTGGGCTGCATGGTGTGCCTGTGGAGGGCTTGGTGGCAGCCAGGCACATCCCAAAAGGGTGCAGCACAGAGCGCTGGAGTTACCATCGTAGCCAGACAACTGGCACTGCAGTTCTGAATTTGTTCTGAATCTCCAGACTGGAACACCCTCCTGTGGAAGGCTATCTGAAAGCTTTCCTTTGAAGATCATTTCTCTCTCCTTTAAATGGGAAGTTTAAAACTTGCACAGAAAGTCATCTCATCAGGTGTCTCTCCAGCCAGAGGGAAATTAAACCATCACCTCCTTCTTTTTCACCACCCAAATCACCAAATGATAGGGCATTTATGGTCTCTGGCACTCACAAGCTTTCTTGCTGCAGCTATTTTATTTAAAAGAAAATAATATCAGATTACCAGGACCACAAAGTGGGAACAGATTGTCTAGAATTTTTTCTGATTCTTGTTTCAGGTGCTGTGCATATAGGCATGGAAAGGGCCAAAGATAGCCACAATACATCTTATTAAACTGGCAGTTTTGTTATATTAGTCCACAAAGGTAGAGTTAGAAGACTGTGGGAATATGTAAATGCATGAAATACTAATGTTAAAAAGGAGAACTATAAACTGGCAAAGTTAATTGCAAACTGATGAGAGTACCAGGGAGAATCAGAAGACGTTTAGTCTGAAAGAAAGGAGGACAAAGAAAAAGTAGAAAACTGAAAAGAATACAGAAAAGCAAAGCTATAGAGGCCAAAAGCTGTAAACAGAAAGAAAGGAGCT
Source organism: Daphoenositta chrysoptera (assembly GCA_013397915.1). NCBI lineage: Eukaryota > Metazoa > Chordata > Aves > Passeriformes > Daphoenositta > Daphoenositta chrysoptera. The sequence goes on from VZRO01002536.1 coordinate 453,534, forward strand.
AAAGAGAACAAGAGAGCAATTAAAACATTTACAAAAAATTATCAGGCTATTAATGATTTCACTGTTACAAGCAGGATTGGCTTTGTCTGATAAAATGAGGCTCACATCCACTTATTAAGCAGAAGAGAAAATGGGGATCATAAAAAAAAATTATACAACCTACTTTGTGGATAATGATTCTGTTTTTTTCAAAAGTTACAAGAAAAATGTTGAAGAAAATTGAAGAAATACCTTTTCACTCAGTGATTTTTAAAAGTCACCTGAAGAAATTATCCTGAAGTTTCTTTTCTTGTCTTTCTGTCTCTTGTATACTGAAAGGTGAGGAAAATTACCATTCCAGGCCCTTAGACTGAATAGCATCCAACATAGACAAGTCTGTCTATGATGCCATTGAATCCAGGAGGTGAGGAAATCATGCCACAAGCTCGAGTTTCTAAATGAGCAGACCAAGCTTCACTGCACATTTTTTGGTGTATTTTCAATTCTACTTTTCCTCATGAGCAAAGCACAGAAAATTTGAAGATAGCAGATACATTCAGCCATTAATTGCTGTTTCAATTGCTTCTTGTTCAAGATGTTTCAATAATAGTCTTGTAAACAGCATTGTGGAACAAAAAATTCAATTCTGGACATTTTATTGGGAAAAAAATGGAGCAAATCAACACAACAAATTCTACTGCAGTATTTTTAATCTTGACAAATGCTTTAAAGGACCACTGAGACTTTCTCCAGATGAGGTCTCCAGCATAGATTTGTTTTCCAAAAAGAAAAGTCCCCAAAATTGTACTTACTATATTAATTATTGTTAATTATTTACATTTTTATTAAAATATGTAAGCTAATAATGAAACTATTTAACTAATAAATAACAAATTAAATATAGCTATATCAAAATACGATCTACAAATAAAGAGTAAAATAAAATGTATTAGTATTTATATCCATTTTACCTTTGTGTTATTCATTCATTGGCTTAGGGATAAGATGAATGTCCATTGAGTCTGAGAAAAACTCCCCCTCCTGTTCTGGAAAGCTCAGGATTCAATGCCCAGCAGGATACTCTTGCCTGACATCCAAGTCACACTTTTGAGGAGCCATGCTGAGAGGCACCTCTGGCCTTTGCACATAAAAAGGGAATTATATTATTCCTGGATTTTATAAATTCTTCAGAGGAATTTCATTTGGGACTAAAGAATGCTGACTGAGAGAAACCAGGACAAAGAAGAAGCTGCAGAAGTTTCAGCAACCATATAAGGAGTCACTGAAAAGACTTTAGCATCCTTGCTCACCCTCTCTGAAGCATTTGTGTGCCCACATTTACTGGGGAAAAAAAAATAATAGTGTTTGTTCTCATGCAAATATGATGTTCATCTGGACACTCTGCTCTTCCATAGGTTTTTCATTTTCCCCAAGACTTTGCTGATTCACTGCTTTTATTTCTAATAAATTAACATCTTCTGTCCTGACTGCACTTCATGGTGTAAGAACTGGGCTGTCACTTATTTCTGTGGACTTCCTAGTACCCATAATAGCTCCTGCAGAACTCATAACAATCTTTTATTCTACAATTTGGAGAAAACAGCAATATATGGCAATCTATTTTTGAAAGGTCATAACTGTCTATTAAGCTAAACAACACCACCAGAGAAAATTAATCACAACTTTCCTTGATACACCACTTGTGAATTATTTTATTTAAAATGTATATTGCTTTTCATCAAACCGCCTTTAATTAATAGAAATCTTACACAGCATGCTGGGACACAGTATGCAGATTTTCCCTACATACATTTTCTTCTAGATTTACACGGCACTTTTCCTTAGCAGTTTTCCAGGTTCTTCATCCTGAAGGTAACCACTGCTTCTTTTACAGCCATGAATCTAAGGCAATTTTTTAATCTAAATATTGGGGATGTCCTCCAAACAGCAATGCCCAGATTTTTGTTTGTTTGTTTATTTCTTTTTATTATTATTATTATTATTATGTAATTTCCTGCTTGTGTAAAAGTACAAACAAGCAGCCAAGGACAGATGGAGGGAAGAACTCCTCAGCTTGTTTCACCATCAAACATGCAATGTAATTACAAGCTGTAGTACATGCAGGTTACTCTGTCTTTTAACTTCAGTGAGGCAAATAGGAGATGACATCAAGTTGTGACTTGAAGCACTGAAATAAATGTTGTGACAGCAGAAGCTGGACCGTTTTTTATTTTAGTCTGTAGGGTAAAGGTGGCACCTTGTCTGCTGACAATATGGAGGTGAAATGGCAGAGCAGGATCAGTGTGAGCATATTCTGTTTATTATAGTGCTTCCAGATGTGTGTCCTTAAAAGCTGCATTTTCTTCCGTGTGATCAGAGGTCAGGAATCCCTTCGAACGACAGCAGTGGGAACCAGCGCTGGCAACCGGCACTGTTAAAGCAAGTCGTAGTGGAATTTATGGAGATTGAGATGCTGTTGGAAAGACATCACTGGAGATTTAGGGACTGCCCACACAGAGATGTTTTGCAGTCCTCCTCAAGGAGAATTCCACATCCTAGTTTTCTATAGGTTGTCATAGTCAGGTAGCAATCAGTCTGAAAGTAAAAGAAGTTCGGTTACAAGACCAGTTTCTGACAATAAAAGACTTGACTTTGCAGAAGTTTATCCTACTAGTTTTTTCCATGTCCCATAGAGTACATTCATTACTCTTTGGGGCATGCCACAAAGTCCTTCTTATCTTTTGTAGGTATTTAGCAAGTCTGCAAGTTTTTAAGAGAATGAGTTGAAGATTACAGGAGACTTTGCTGATTTTTTATGATGTGCTATTGCCAGACCTCCTTCAGGAGTCTGTGAGAATCTGTTAACAGGAAAATTCATAATAGGCAATTTAATGAATAAGGGGTTTTACTGCGAAATACTACATTTTCTGATTGAGTATTAAATTTTAGAGGATTCCAAGAAGCCTGGAGAGTTACCAGGAAATAAAATAAATTGGAATTAAATAAATAATTCCAAGCAGTAAGAGATGAAGGTACAACATGAGGTCAAGTCTGGATTGAAATGTTTAACATTGTTTAAAGAGCTCCATCTCTAAATCTTCCCTTGACGGGCTTATTCCTATAGCAAATATTTTTTGAAATATTTCTTTCCATGTGGCATTGCCATATGTTTTATATTGCTTAGTTTTCCATAAACAGAGCACATAGACACATTTTACAGACTATTGATCTTTTTCCTGTTCTGAACAATGTCGATGAGAATTTTCTCCCTGACTTTTATGGGAAAGTTTTTGGGTAGCTATTTTTTGGTTTGCTGGTTTTGGGGTTTCTTTTTAAAGACTGAACTATATCATGTGCTGTTGGGAAGGTTGGTACTTTTCTAAGCTATTCCTTATAGTGACTATGTAGAGTCTAATCGATTTTCTTGTTTGGAAGAAGTGCTTCTGTCAGTCAGCTATCCCAAATGCTCATTTCAGTAAATGAACCCTGCCCAGAACTCTGCTACAGTCAGTAAGTGAGGTCAGCTGGGACACCTCACCTTTCTGCGGTTAGTCCACGCCGAGGACTTGCTCGTCATCCCTGCATGCACTGAGACCACCAGTTTGAATGCTTCCACTTTTACCACAAGACATATAAAGTAGGATGCATTTTCTGAAAACTAGACCTTGTAAGGTGTACAGTTAAGCAAGGTGAATCACAGTCATGAATGTATCTCTGAGCAGTTCTAATGCTGTTGTCAGATACACTTAGCCAATTAACAGCTGGATTTTGTTTGCTATAATGTCAGCTTCCCTTAAATAGAGAAGAGTTGAGGGAAGAGATCACAGAAGTATGTCAGAAGGTTAAAGCCGTACTATGGGGTCCATATGCCACTCCTGCTGCTGGAGAGGTCTCTGCCCTCTTAGCTGCTGGCTGATCCTCTCCAGACTGGTGTCACCTTGCAGCCGGAGCCAGCACAAGTGCTTATGTGCTTGTGCCGTGAGCTGGGATCAGGAAACTGATACAGCTGAAAGACAGCCCAGCACGAACTGTCTCCATGCGTTTCAGATGGATCTGCTCCCTCAGATGCTTTTAGTCTCTGCTTCACAAATGCTGCTTCTGGCAGGCTGCTGGTCAGCACAGTGGAAGGAATGGGCAACACGAGGCGTGCATGGGAATGGCTGTGATTTTGGCAGCACTGCCAGTTTACAGGTGCCTAATCCTGCAGCCTAAGATTGTCAATAAATAACGAGGCTTCATGACACAGGGGCTCCATGGATTCTTTTGTCTTATAAATTAGACATGACTGAAAAATTCTGTATACTACCGGTACAGAACTTATAAATAAACTAGGAATGGAAACACACAGGCAATGCAGACTTAGCAATAATTTACCAGAGTTGCATTTTTTTCCTTTCTGTCTCTGTTCGTAGCATGAAGTCATCCAGTTAGGCCCTTCTTTATTAAAGTAATCTCTTCTTGGTTCTACAGGATGGCCTTTTCTTATCACCTGTTTTAATGACAGAAACAACATAGAATAAAGATCATATATGGGTGCAGGATCTCCTTTGTTGAGATCATCCCAGTTAATGCAGAGGTGAGCAATCAATATATCTGTTCAACAGAGAAGATTTGCATCATGTGTATTTCTACTAATTCAAAAAAGCCATCATGGTAGGGAAACATCTTCAAAAAGGGAAAACTGATACATCTTGTCATATTCTGAAAGGATTGTGTGCAATTAGTAGAACAGTAATGAGAAAGTTAACATTTATATTCCTGTATCTTTCTCCACATCTAGCTGATTATGATTGGAGGATTGTTACCAGTAGAACATTTTTACAAATGCCTTATTTCCCATGACCTGTCCAGGAAAGACCAGTAAAGTTCATTTGTACTTAAAGAACAGAATTTTCCCTCACAATACCATCCTAAACCCTCCTTTTTAGGCAATGTCTTTCACAGTGATACACCATGATGATACACACCACAGAACTCCCACTTCATAATTATTCTTCTAGCAAATGGTAGCCACTGGAAAACAAACAAACAAACACACCAACCAAACCAAACAAACAGAAAACAACACCACCCACAGTAGTAAAAGCTTATGTGAACAGTTTGAATAGCATTTGTCTCTGGCAAATATCACTGCAATGAAAGAAAAAAATGGTGCCAATTCATACAACTGATTTTAACCACTGCTCCCAATGAGTCAAATGTTGACTTGGCCAGGGAGATGTCAGAGCTTGTAGGGCTACCGCAGTGCAGTCCACTGGGATGTGAACAGCTTCCACCACCTAAACAGATCCCTATTTCATGTTGATTCAGCTGCTCTTCAATCCTCTGTTTGTTTTGCCTTGGTGAGGTCTAAGTTTTAGGACCTTGCCTAGAGCAATGCTCTGTTTACGTGTGATTTTTAAGCGTTGGCCACTAATTGTATTGTATTTGAAGAGACCTGAACTCAAAAGATCTGGAACGAAATTTTATGTCTCTTTTCATCTTGCCATGCAACGGTAACACTGAAAAAAAAAAAAAAAAAAAATCCAGTTACTTGTCATGGTTGATAAAATAAATATGTTTTTCAATCCGTTAGTGATATAGTGCTTTCAACAGAGGAGTGAATAATACCAGGTGTTCTGTGGGATAGAGACATTGTACTCACATTTCGTTTCATAGGAAACCGTGGAATAAAGCCATGTTTGCACTCTATAGCTGGAAACAAAGAAGTGTATACTCTCGAAGTGGCTGCCTTCAGTGTGAAATGTGGAATGAGAGAGGCTTTGTTTACTGTGAGGAATGTCACTACCAAGTTTCTTAATCCTTTGTCAACACCGAGCTAATTCAGCTTTCATAAAGACAGGGTAGGGCAATGAGTAAATGGATCAGTTACATTCTTCTACTATTGTCCTACATTAACATTAGAGTTTACAGGTTGCTCTGCTGAAAGGGCTGTCTAAAATTTATGTTTCACAGGGATATTTTTGGCTAAATCTTTGGCAGACTATGCTTTAAGAATATAAGGAAGCAACAGAAGGTGCCTGTGAAATAAACATGATGCATTTTGCAATGATCTCAGCTATGCAGTAATAGCAATTAAAAGCTAAAATACCTCAATGGTCACTACAATTAATGCCATTAAAGTAATTAGGCCCAGCAGCTGTAGGGTCAAATAAAGACAGCTTTGTAAATGACAATGTGGCAAATGAAAATTACTGACATTTTCATCCAAATTATATTCCCTAAATTATCATCTTAATACTAAATAAATAAAGCTATGATAATTCAAAGACAGATTACAGGTGGAAATTAGCGTAACTACTTGCTCCAGAGTAGGCTAGTGTTAAAATTTAAATGTAATTAATAGCCTTTACTCACTGTATCTGGTTATACATGGTGTTTCTCATTTACATTCCTTTGCAAGATGCTGACAGCACTAAACATCTGAGAAGAAAGATCTCATCCACCGGAGGAAAATGGTTCTTCATGTTATAGTGCTTACAATGGACATGGTTGCTGCACTGTTCTAATAATAATGACCAGAAAAAGGAATGTGGGAGAGAGAGACTCTATGCTGTTTTCTTTTCAGTTTTGTGTTCCAAGCCTTTCCTGGAGTCAACGTGAAATGTAATTGCTCTTTTGACCTCTATCTTCTCTCTCCCCAGGTCTGAGGAAGAGCTACACTGGTTGATTATTGCAGGAATGAAAGGCACTCTGACCTTGCCCACCGAACGCCTTGCTGCTTTCAATGTTGCCCATTATGCTGAAGGCAGGCAACTCCTGGAGAGAGGCTGAAATCTACAGGAGCGCTGCTCGCCGGGCAGGCTGCCAGCAAGGGCTCCAGCACACACGGGAAGCCAGCTGGGGGAGGGAAAGGGGGGGAGGCTATATCAAAACATTGTTAGCACAGAGTATAAAGAGCTCTCAGATGCTGATCACAGATTGCTTCTTCATTAATAAGACTTTACATCATCCACCTGAAATGAAAAGGAGCAGAGACGTAAGGGAGAAAGAAGAGTACAGTGATAATGTTTTTGCAGTAGAATGCAGCAGTCATTAAATTTAAAAAAAAATAAATTTAGAAGGCCAACCAACCAAACAAAAAAACCCGAGCCCAAACCCACAATTTTCACAGGAATAGAGAGACTGTTGCTGTATAAGGATCCATTGAAAATACTCCTCCAAGGAAAACGGGTCAAATATTCAGTTACTATAACTATGCTAGATTGGAAAACATTCACCATAAAATCCTCCATAGAATATTTTTTGAGCTGTAAAAGGCTGGAAAACATACCAACTGGCAAACATTCTCTCTCTTTTCGTGTGTGTGTGTTTATATTTACATATATTTCAGAAACCAAAACCTCAGAATTCACAGAAGTCATAAGATATTATTTGAAATTATTTCCTATTACTCTGATGTCGCTGTTTGGGGCGGCCATGACATACACACAGACAGTGCCTCGGTTAAGGACAAAAGGCCGTTTATTAAACAAAGACAATCTCTTTTATAATATTTGGTATGTTATCATTCATGTTATGTATCCATTGGCTACTAAATTACTACAATAGACTCACTGGCTGTAATAACTACGATATACTACTATCAGTTACCTATAGCGTCAGTGTTCAAGCATTCAGCAAAATAACAGGTGCAGATATGTGGCTGTTTTTCTCCTTCTATTGTTTAGATTTCTTGCTTCTGTTATTACTACATTTTCAAGGCTAGAAGCTAGTTGTTTTTCTCTTCACGGGCTTTTCTCACGAATAGAAGTTAACCATGTCCAACTTAGGATCTGTGAAGCCTTCAGACTAGCTGTCGGCCACAGCACTCTGGTTGTAACTTTCATTGCTCTAAGCCAGACACAATGACTGGCTGAATGAGGCTTGTAATTTGACCTGAAGATAATATGAAGACTCAGGTGGAGCTCTTGAAAGGCATTGATAGTTTGAAGACAGCCCATTTTAAATGAAGCTGTCCAAAAAGATGTTCAAATAACATGGGCATTTCATTTAGAAGACGAGTTTATCCCAGCAGGGTCACTAGTATTTCAATGTCATCATGACTTGAAGACTGCCTAGTGACTCATACAAAATGAATTGCTGCTCTTTTGTTTGGTGGTTTTTGCTTTTTTTCTCTCAGTCATTTATCCCTATCACAGAAAAATTCAGATAAAATACAGGCAAGAAAGACATGTGTTGTTTCCCCAGACTGATGCAAGGACTGGGTGATTGCTAGACCACTCTCACGGAAGCTAATGCTGCTTGCTTTAGGATGGGAGAGCCGCTGCCTTAGGATGACAAATATAGCACATATCATGGATGCACTGGACAGGGGTGATGGCTGCTCATGGTGGCAGCAGGGCCAGAATATGCTGGCAATCCCTGCATTGCCTCTTGCCATTTCCCTTCTCTAGTCTAGAAAGCAAGGCATGTGCTGTGTCTTCACAGGCACTTTCTGCCTTGAAAAGATGGCTTTATCAGGTCACTGCTGCTCAGAAAGAGAAGCTCTGCACCACACTGATTCTGTGCTGCTGATCAAGAAGCCTGGAAGAAAGCCAAATAAATTGGTTTTAAGTCATGCTCAGAACTGGGAATATATTCCCCTCATTGCTTGGGGCAGGGTGTTTGGACCAGAAAAGGAGAATCTATCAAAACTCCTTGCACATAGTAAAAACAGTTAATGAAGTTTATTTTCAGAAGGAATGCTGCCCATCAAGATGGCACTGAGGTGATCTAAGTTTATCTAAGTTTATCACCAATACATTCCATGCAGTTATGTCTCTAATGGAGCTCCATATCACCAAATTTCTAATTCCTTATAGGAACTTGTGACTATGACCAGTGCTCTCATTTAACTTCTCTGTGATAAATAAAACTGACTGCACACCCCAAACTTTTCACAATGAAGCTTTTTTTCCCAGTCTTTAAATTTCTCTTCTAATTCTTTTCTGCATTTTCTCTGGAATGTCAACAGCTTACTTGAACACAGTGCTCCTGTACAAACTACCCTACTAAAAATATCTTGAACCTTATGTGAGAATCACCCAGCTTTGTTATTCAGTTCTAAACTATTCCCCATAGGTCTCCACTCATTTTCAGAGCTGCTGAAGTCCTCTAGCCTGAAATACTGGATTCTATTATTTGTTCCAAGCTGAATTGCTATATGGTATGTCTGCTTCTTTTCTCCTTCCTTTTGTTGGAAAAAGAAAAGCCACAGTGTTGTGTCAAAATGAAATAAGCCGTGCTTTAAAACAGTCTGTGTAAAGAACCCGAGTGAGCAAATACAGGGGATCCTTTCATGAAGTTACCATACCTTTGATAGTTTTTCCATGGAATAAATACAGATTATAGACAAGAAGTGTTATAATAACGCTACACCTTATAGTAAAAGGGCATTCATGTTGAATACTATTTTTGCTATTATTTTTATTAATACCCTGTACATTTCAAGAAGCAGTTGTCAGGATTAGTGTGGGAAATGGGAGCATATTGTACGAGCAGAATTGACATAGTAACAACAATGAAGCCAGGTGAGCAGGAGTCTAACACACAAATGAGAGTAAATATATTTTCTCCAACACACTAAGGAGCTAAGTGACTTTTTTTCCCCATTCTTTACAGAGTTCAAATCCCTGGCAAACAGCTTACTGCAGCTCAAGTTATTTTGTTTGGAGAAATCTAAAAAGGTTAAGCCAACTAACACCATGAAACAAATGGATCAGAGGTATTCGAGCTCTGGAAAGTCAAAGTATTAAATAAATTGTAAGTTCATACTGTGCCAGTTCTTAGTTTTCATTGTTTTAATTTGAAGGATGAAGTAAAATACAACTGTGTTAGATAAAAACATAACAAAATAAAAACGTATGAGTAATGTGACATGACATATAAAATAGCAAATAATTGTTTTCACTCAGTCAGTTCACATAGAACCTCAGCAAATCAGCTTATTTTTCCTGAAAGCAGTTCAAAGAACATAAGCTGCCATTTGTACACTGTGTTTTTTGCATCTTCCATGCTTCCACCTAAATGTCTTGTATGGTAGATACAAAATAGGAGTTTTGACTGAGAACCTGACAACATACTCTGCGGTTTTTGGCAGTCTCGACGGGTACGGTTCTCCACCATACAAGTACCTGCTAAACACAAATGGCTTATGAACATAAAGACCTGCAAGTACTTTGAAAACCAAATATTCCTGAATATTAAGTGTGCTTTGCACACACTGGCTTAAGACACAGATCTTTGTTTTGCCTGCGAATCAGGCATAGTAGGTATTCAGAGAGGCTAGAAATGTGTACATGCTACATCACATATTCTCCTGTCCACCTGGACTTTCACCCTATGAAAAAATAAAAATAAGTGTCATTTTTCTAAAGTATGGTGGTATGTTCACCATTAAATCCCTGGTAGATTTAAATATATATATATATAAATTACCTACTATAGCTCTAAAAACAACTTAAGCAAGACTTTGCCTGGGTCCAAAAATAAAAACTGAATAATATTAAAATTGAAAAGATACAAGCAATTTTCCAGTGTGTGTGCGTGTGTGTGCGTGAGTGCACATTTTGGTGTATAGGCTATTTGGAATTATCTTTAAACTTTTTGGGAGGTTTATTCCTCCTTATTTTGATTGCATTTTTTCTTATACAGGTAACACTTTCTACTCCTAAAGCTCAAGAGAAGGGGTGTTAGTGAACATCATAAAGACGACCAGAGTGAAATCCCTGAAAAATACATTAAAATGTTGGTTCTTTTCCTATCTGTTAAACCCTGCAAGGTGCTGGAGTTTTACTGTTGTCATTGAACTTGACTGGGAGAGATGATAAACCCCAGGAAAAACTCATGCACCCCTGAGGACCGAGTGTGTCTATGGGTTCAATAATTGGGCCTGATGCAAACATGCAATCTAATGCTTGCTCTCTGCTTTATTTTAAAGGTTGAAATGTGGCATTTCAAAAGCATAATGTCAGATAAGTAATAAGTGTGAATGTTAAGGGTTTACTGAATATCAGATTTCATCCAAGGAGAGGAGAAAGACATAATTTCTGCAATATTTGCTAGATTATGGCTTTTAGTTTCGTAGGAAGGGTGGCTGGCAGCTCCTTGTCAGCAGACGGGTAGGAGTACAAGAAGCTTCCTTGTGCTCAGTATCAGCAACTCCTGTTTAATTTGCATTTGAGGGAGTTTTTTCCATAGCGTATTCATTTGCCAGTGAGTTAATATGTCCCTGCATAATCAGATAAGAATGGAATAGAATTACTAATGATAAGAGGAGGTGGAATAAGGGCATGCCAGTAGAACAGCCTTTCCTTCACCCACTTAATCTGAGTAGATCATAATTTCAACTATTTCAATTTTAGATTGGTTTTATTTCTTTTCCCAAGGTAGGAAGGTTTGTTGTTTGTTGTTTGACGTTTGGTTTTGAGGGTTTTTTCCCCTCAAAGCTGAGTTTAGAAATTAAATGCTGTGGATTGGCTACGACAGCTACTAGTTCATTGTGTGAAGCAGGAGAATACAGCACTTATGCTTTCAGCTAGAAAAATACGTCATTTACCTCCTAAACCAAATCAAAGAGCAAACTAATTAAAGCAGAGTAAAAAATATTCTCTGTGAAACATGGAGCAACAATAATAATAAATTTTAAAAAAAGAAAAACAGAAAAATGTTGGTCCCAGTGCAACATTATCTTAATATATGCAAGTCAACAGCCATACTTGCGTTAGAGTAAATGCAAATGTCATAAGCCTTTAGGGTTGCAACATGCCATTCATGGGGCAGCCTGCACAGTGAAGGAAGCAGGGCTTCCAAACAGCTTTGTCAGCTGCTATTGTGCCCCCGGGGCTCAGCAACGCTGCCGTGAGCAGCCGTGCGTGAGCTGCCCTGCCGGGCTCGGCGGTGCTCGAGAGGTGGTGCCTCGACCTCAGCCGGGGGGTCACGGCTGCGCTGCGGGGGTTTGTGTCGCAGCCAAGGACAATCCTCCAGGCTGCTTAGCAATGCACTTGCGGGCCCGCCTGCAGCCTTTGGGAAGGGGCACAGTGACCAGCAAAAGGCTGCAACACGAAGCTGCAGCGCGTTAAAAAATCCCCGCAAAACCCCGTGAATTTACCTCCAGTACATTCAACCCTTCTAGTGTCTCTTGGACAAAGCAGCAGTACAAACACCCTGGAGTTTTATGTTGCATTATTACTTCTAAGCTTCTGTAACTCGACATAGACTAACCCTTTTAGCCGAAATACTTTGTAATGTAGATGAAGCTACTTTTGAATCAAAGAGACAGGTGTTAATGGCCAAGATGCAGGAGGCCCAATTTTAAACTCTTGTATGATGTAATTTCATCTGGATTAACTCGACTCCTAATTTGCTTTTGTCTGTGCAAATTCTCAGTGAACTCAGTGAGCTACACCATTTAAACACAATAGTTAATGCAGAAAGTGGATACTTCATATATTTATTAATTCTTAATAATTAATTTATTAATTTCATTGTGATTTGTCAGAGGAACTGTGAGTATATAAGCCATGATATATTAAAAGTGTTAATATCCATAGCAGTATATAAGTAGTTTGAAAGAAAAGGAGTGGAGGAGAAGGGGGAGGGAAAATAAAATGAAAAAACAAAAACAAAAAAAACCGTGCAGGGGTAAGGGAAGGGAATGGAAGGTAAGGCAAGGCAAGGCAAAGGAAACAGTCTCTAAACATGTATTATGTGCCAAACCAATTTCTTCAGCCTAAACAGTTTCTTCAGCCTAAAGCAGCCCTGTGGATTTTGCTTGGGCCCCTTAAAAATCTTCTTACACACTTCCTATTTGAATATCATCAGCTCAGCAGGACAGATATGCCAACTATAAACTATTCTGCCTAAGTGACATAAACTACATGACCTTGCACTGGCCTTTGCAAATGATTTGGACCAATGATGTGTTTAATTGGGAATTTAATGAGCGAAATAGATGTTCCTGTGCTTTTCCAATTCACAATTAGGTTCTTCTGCTTTTACTTCCAGATAACTCTACTGACTTTGAGGAAGTTACAGTTAGAATACAATTAAAAAAAAAAAAAAGTCAGAGCAACAGGCCCATGAGAATTTTGCTGCTGGATACAAGCAGGATTTACACCACCATGGAGCAAGAAAATCCAGATGTAAAACAAGGTAAGTAACTATGGTGTCTGCTGAAACAGCCTCCCCAAAAGGAGCACCAGATCACTGAGAGATATTTCATCCACTGTCACTAAAACTAAACTTTGTGACTGCAAAGCCTGTTGAGCATTGAAGAAGGCTTGATCCTGTCATGGAAATCACAAGCATCTCCCTCAAGCAATACATCCCAAGAATCACCTTACAGATTACAAAACTATAGTCCTTTCTGAAGAAAGCTTACACTTGATGCTACTAAGTTCAGCATTTATAGTTACTTTTCTTCTAAACTCTTTTTTTTAGTAGCATTATTGAGAAAAATTTATAGCTATCTCAGGTGAATGAGTTTTTTACGCTTTGCCCATCACTGTGGTGCTTGCACATTTAGCACTGTCTTGAGAAATATAGCATATGGCGTTATGGGATTACACATTCATATAGAAATATGCTTCAGAAATCACACTCAGAATTCAGATTATATAAAAAAATTCTAGCTTTGATTACCTTCAAAGTCACGTTATCATTAGCAAACCACAGAGAAGATGCAATATGCAACAGGTGAAGGTCTGAGATCCAACATAGAACACAGAGCAAGAGGGCTTATCTTAGACATTATTTAATGAAGAAGTACCAAGCAAAGGACATCTAGCACCTAAGGAAGATACTCATACAAGATGAACAATCCAAGCAGGATGCTTATTCTAAAGTCTAAAACAGGGAGATTCAAGATATGGACAATGTGTTCAGATCACAGGGACATCAGGAGGAAAAGGTTCTGCTTCAAGTGCAACCTGCTGTGCACAGTTTTTACTTTTCCACTGGCTTCTACTGGTGCCACTGAACTTCATTTAAAAAAAAAAAAA
>VZRO01002536.1:467507-481501 GCA_013397915.1 Daphoenositta chrysoptera
AAAAAAAAAAAAAAAAAGGCATGTTCTGGCTGTGCCCACACTATTATGACAATGATTAATTGCTAATTCTTCATTCCCTCACGGAGTTTATTTATGGTAGGCAACTGATAAAGTGACAAGAACTACATGCCTCTGATTTTTAAATATCATTTTGTTCCCTTTGTACCAAAGATTTTTTTCAAGCACAATACATCATTTAGTGAATCAGTAAACTTACAAGAACCTCGTGTCCACACAAAATTTTCCAATAATAGGTGCAACTAGCTTTCATACTTCAACGTTCCCTCAATCTCCTAAGGTACTGGTGTTGCCCTTCAGGTACCCAGACAATGTCTGGGAATGTCTGTGATCTTTAGAATATATAATTCCAGCTCCACTGTATTTGTATGAAAGCCAGTTCTGCATTTTCCCCTAAGCCATAGAAAATGTCAAAAGCTGTAAGGCATAATGACAGTTAGAGTCCCTGCTGCATTATTTATACACATTAAGATGTGTCACAGCAATTGTCCTACATAAAAAAGCCCAAGAAACTTGTATTTTTAAAGGTTTTCACGTGGATATTTACATGACAATGCTTGTGAAGACCCAGTAGGTGTGTTCTGCTAGAAAAACCTCTGTGAGTCACTTGTTTCTGCAACTGGCAAGAGATTGTTACAAAATGTTGTAGGAATGTCTACAAAGTTGTTGTCAGGTAGCCAGAAAAAAAAAAAAATCTGCATTTTAAGAAGAATTTATTCATTCACATAACTAGACCTTAAAGCTGTAAGTGGCTCTGCCATGCTGTATGCTTCCATTGGTCCCAAAGCTGCTGCATGTACCTATTGAATTGGCCTGCTACAGTTTTTAGTCCTGGTCAGACCTGTCTGGGTTTTTGGCACAAAGTGGAACAATTAATTTTGTTTACACAAACCACTAAGCTAGGGTCCCAAGTTCATGCGAGCACAGATCTCTGTTTAGGGTCTATATTACCACGTCTCTTCCTTAAATTCCATCAACAACATAAAGGCAATGAGATACACAATCTTCAAGAATGTTATGCCAAAGGCTCTGAACCACGAGGATTTTGATTCAGCAACGAAGATGAACATCCATCCCTGCTTATTTGTAGAGCTACCGGAAAGTTCCTAAAACAGTGAACTTGTTTGGAAAAAAGCCACGGACTAACAAACTGGATCCTCTGGGGAAACACGATAATCTCAAATAATTGAAAGGCATGGGCTACGGTTTCTGTGACTGCACAGTAAGGTGGAAGGATCAGACTTCCAGTAGACGGGCAATCCTCTGTTGGTTTGTATTGGATCGTTGCTGCCCAGGCAGCATCAGGGACCTGCAGGGCTGCTGAGCAGCTCTGTAGAGATCGTACAACAGGTCCAACAGTCCCGGGCTGAGCTTCGTGCACTGTCTGTTGGAGCCGCTGAGAACGGAGACCTGCAGCCCCATGCTCTCAGGGGATCGTGCATAGGAGCAGTAAGAGTGAGAAGCAGTCAGAAACAAGATTCATTACCCTTTTGTTTTGGTCAGTTCTTACTGAGTTGTGAAAAACAGACTAAGTGATCACCTTTATGCTTTTGAAATGTACGTGGTGATGAAAGATGTACATAAATTCTGCCAACAAAGTTAATTTCCCTTTTTCTGCTTTAGCGTGTCATGGTGACCTATAAAAACGTCCAATGGGCAACAGGGAAAACACTGTGAAAAAGAGGAGATGGTGTTAGCAATCAGGTGTTCAAATATTTGTTCTTTTTTTCTCCAGGTTTTTGTCAAACAACTGCAAATCAGAATTGAATTATTTGATGGGAATGTCTTGTGTATCATTCTGTATTACTGGTCCTATTGTATTCCTTCAGCAGGGCACAACACACATCAGTTGCTATTTGCAGGTGTGGAGATGTATATATTTATTACATCTTTCCTGAAAGGCTTGAAAATAAAAGCATTGTCATTTAGCTTATTAACATTATGCAAATGACAACATAACTAGTCTTGATTTGCTGCCACTACCTTGGAAATATTTAAATATTATTATTACTGAATTCAAGCTTTCAGTTTTATTTCTGGAATTTATGGTTTTAGGCTCAATTTATGCTTGTCAACAAATAATGATCATAGATGTGAGCTGGTTCATAATCCAGAGGTACTAGGTTACAATGTGTTGCCATGGAAACTGTGTTTTATTGCATTTTCTCTACTTGATTTAAGACATTTGACAATCATAGCAACTGTTTGCCTGTCTTCCCGTATCATAAAATATTCAAAAACACAAACAACCAATAGGAGACATTCAGACAGTTCTTAGACCTCACTATAAAAATAAAAAAAAAAAAAAAAAAGAAATTACAACCTTATATTTAATAGGGACCTTTTGTGAATAGTTTATCTCACAGAATGTCAAAGAGTGTTGGAAAATTCAATCAGAGGTTAGTCATCGAATGGACCTGTCTTGCCTGTGGTTCATTTTGTTTATTGCATCATATATCTTTTATGATCACTGGGACTTTAGCCTGAAACAGCATTTTCTTTAACAAGAGCCATGTTTCCTCTAACGTTGTTTATTGCATCTGAAACATTACTCTTTGAAACCACAGTACATTTTCAATTGAGCAAAGGTCTGTAACAGAATACAGCATGTCTGTGTTTATTCAGGATCGTGAGTAAAAAATATCCCAGTTCATGTAACATTAATCACTTTGCCAGTGTTCAGCTGAGGTCATTGCCACATTCCTAGCAGTATTAAGCCAAGTCAAGATTAATCACGTACATTAAACCCTGCAAGGAAAGCACGTGCAGCGGATCTGAAATTAGACATTTGGTGAAGGACTAAGAGAGCACTGTAACAAAATATGTTAGCAGTGCTGTAGCAAGCTTTCAGAACAATTTGAGATTTTTACCTCCTATGTTCTTGTCAGCTCATCTATATTTAAGGCTTTGTTGCTGTCTCCTTTATTTAGCCCATTTTTAAGAAGTTCTAAATAAAACCACTAAAATCCTTTCTAGATTGTAGGAATTATTCCCCCCCCCTCCTTTTTTTACTCATTCATATATTTTAAAAATGCATTAATATATTCTTTTGTGACTCAAATTTGGCTTCTGAGATTTTTAAAAAGCAAGTAGTAAAATGCTGAGGTATTTGCAGATAGAAAAGCTAATAATCAAATAGTATTTTATATCAATTATCCTTTCATACTTTCACCTCTTTTTGTATGTGCACATATGAAAATGCCATAAAGCTCCACATTTTGTGCTGATGTTGCTGGAAGTGTAAAAGATGCATTTAACACTATGTCTTTACGTTCTACATGGTAGACAGTTAGAATTCCTTTGTCCATTCTTGCAAACTTCCATTAAACATTTGCTTGGTTTTTTATATCACACAATCAAAAAAAGGATAATTGAAGGACAAACAATTTCCACTGAAAACCCCGAGGAGAAAACCTTGTTGTGACATGAAGTTTACAGTCAGTTATTTCTGTCTTGAGAATATATTGACATGTCAAAAAGACTAGATCCATTTTTTTTAAAAAAATTAGGAAACTTGGCAATTCAGCAACATAAATAGGAACTAAACTGCTGAACTATAAAATTAAAGGAAGCAGATTAATGTTATTTTGCCATTCTGCAATGGCTTAGCGATGGCCTTCAATACCAAAAGGGTTTTTTTTTACCCAAAGATAACAGAAAGTTTTTTCATGCAGCAAACATCCAAAATCTGGGCTTGCCATAACTGTAACTATGTACGGTCGTGTCCTTATACAGCTGTACAGGGTCACAGAAGTATATAAAACATGATCTCACACCGCCGACTCATCCAAACACACAAAATGCTCCTAGCTGGGGATGGACAGACTGCACATTGAAGGCAATCCTTCTCTGCTGGGAAAGTTCTCTGCTGCCTGCCTGACTTCTGTGATGAGCAGGAGGGTTATCCCCACCTCGGGGTCCTCAAGAGAAAGGCCATGTTCTACAGGAAAGGTAAGTGGCATCTCATCTTGTCAAAGACTCTCATTTGGAAAAGGACGCGTAGGACCAGTTTCTTCAGGGGTTCAGGCACTATAGCATTTTTTTATCTCCTTCTTTATAACTTTCACTCAGCAAGAGTGGGCTTTTTGCAGTAGACCAGCACAGAAAGCTGTGAGAAAGTTGAATTCTTCCCTGCACTTAGAGAACAACATTCCTCTTGTGGATCATCAGAGGCACTGGTCACAGCTGAAGGCAGGAGATGCTTCTAGTAGCAATGACATTTATGAGACATCTGTGTCATGTGTGTTTGCCACAACTTTATGTTAAACTGATGTCTGGAAACAATCCTTACTCAGATCTAATTGGCATGTATTCCTGATGTTCTTCTGTAGAATTAATCTTTTTCCAGTGGTTGTGTATGAGGTTCCTCTCTGCTGCAGAAGCTTACAACACTGGAGAAAAGTCTGCTGTCCTCCTTGGACATACTATAGCTGTGTCTTTTCATGTTTGGATATAAGTCTCACATTTGCTGTAAGACTTGGGAATTAATTCTGATCATGTTGATGTTTCAGTAGTATGTAGAATATATTCTGTGAACCTCCTAAAATACTGCTAAGTTTTCTGCAATGGCAGGGATTTGAATTTCTTACAGTGTCCTCTCCAAACCCATACGGTAGGGATTCAGTGATTTTGACTGTTCTGCAACAGATGTCATGCATGACATTTGATCTTGTTCTTGTCCATACTACCTGTCTATCTAGCAGTTTGTCTACTAGATGTCTCCATAATATTTTGGCTTCTGCTTCATATTCTAAAAGGGTATTTATGAAAAATAAAAACACCTTCTTGGGCCTTTTTTGAACTTTTTGTGGAAAATAAGAGTTAAGAAAATTTTTTTAAAAACCCAAAAGACAAGAAAAAAAAGAAGTGCTGGTCCTCTCTTTTTTGTCTTTTGCTCCCCAAAACTTTATTATTGCAAGTTAAAAGTCAACTGAAAGGATCTTGCATGTCTACAGTTTATCAAACTGCATATGCAGCATTTTCCCTGGAAATCAGCTTACCACTGGCTTTATCCAAGACCAAATTCATAAACTCACAGAATATGCTGAGTTGGAAGGAAGCCATGAGGATCACTGAATTCAGCTCCTGGCCTTATGCAAGACACCCCAAGAGTCACACCATGTGCCTGAGAGCATTGTCCAAACGCTTCTTGAGCTCTGTCAGGCTGGTGCGGGGATCACTTCCCTGGGGAGCCTGTTCAGTGCCCAGCCACTATCTGGATGAAGAATTTTCCTGATATCCAGCCTAAACCTCCCCTGACTCAACTCCAGGTCATTCCCTCAGGTCCTGTCACTGTCACCACAGAGAAGACATCAGTGCCTGCCCCTCCTCTTCCCCTCATGAGGAAGCTGTAACTGCAGTGAGGTCTCCCCTCAGTCTCCTCTTCTCTAGGCTGAACAGCCCCAGTGCCCTCAGCCACTCCTCACACGGCTTCCCCTCAAGGCCTTTCACCATCCTCGTGCCGTCCTTTGGACACTCTCTGACAGCTCAATCTCTTTTTTGGGTTGTGGCACCCAGACCTGCCCCCAGCACTGGAGGTGAGGCCGCCCCAGCTCAGAGCAGAGTGGGACAATCCCCTCCCTTGCCCGGCTGGTGATGCTGTCCCTGATGCCCCCCAGGACACGGGTGGCCCTCCTGGTGCCAGGGCACTGCTGGCTCAGATTCCACTTGCCACAGACCAGGGTACACCTTTGTACCAGTACCTGTGCCATTGGCTTTAGGTGACGCCATAGTATTATGCTGGGGTAAAAGTATTAACACTGTTAAAGTTTCAGCACCATGTCAACCTGACAATATTTTTCTGAGTCTTTTTTGGTTTGTTTTGTTTCATGCTTTGGGTCTGGTTTTTTTTCTTTTGTTATTTTGTGGGAGGGAGGTTATTGGGTTTTTTGTTGTTGTTTTTGGCTTGTTTTTGTTTGCTGCTGCTGTTGTTTTTGTTGTTGGGTTTTTTATGGTTTAGTTGATTGGTTGGTTTTGTTTGTTTGTTTGTTTGTTGATTGATTGATTGATTAATTGAAGTACTGATACCCCATTACAGATTTGGAATGAATAGTAAATCTACGCCAGTCCTAAAAGTAGGGATACCTTTTAGAGATATTTATCCATGCTCAACTTTAGAGCTGAAGAGACAAAATGAATGTGTCAACAATGTCAGTAAATGGTTCTGGGTTTGTTAAATTCATCACAGCAAAGATAAGATTGTTGAAATCTTCTGTGAAAAAAAATATGAATCTGTGCCTTCACGTGTGTGCAGTGAATGCCAAGGGAGATACCACACAAAATACTCCTCGTGGGAGAATCTGATCAATAGATAAATAGCCTGCCTGAAAGACAGGGGGAAAGCCAGTGGATGTAATAAAGCAAGAAATCAGGTCACTTTGTACTGAGCCCGTGTATCTGAAAGAAGCCACACAAATAATTCCAAGATTTACTTTGGATTTCTAAGATTTCTGACAAATTTAGAAGATCATTTTGTATCAATAGCCTGAATATTCTGTGTGACTTTTCCAAATAATTTGTCCGCCAAACCATGTACTGCCTTCAGCTCAGCTCATCATCTATTGCATATGTTCAAAGCCAAACCTCCTTAGTCTGCTATGAAAGCAGGTTTATTTCTTCCATTCATTTGCTTAGGATTTCCCAAGTGTCTCCGTGAGCTCCACCTTGATTTCTTTGATATATTCTTTTCACTGAGAAAGTTACTGCAAAGTATACTGTTGTGAATTTATAGCACAGTCATTCTCCTGCACTAAATCCCTCACAATGCTGATGCTCTAAGGACAGAGGCAGATAATTTCTTTTTACTGCAGCTGTGCCAGAGGAAGGGGTTTCTATCCCCAGGTACCAAAAGTTTTGAGCTGTTCCTCTGAATGAAGTGTTTTCATAAGTATGTCTTAGCGTGCGCTTGGAAAAATGAATGGGAGTGGGTTATGTCTAAAATGTGGTTGGTTTGGGGCTTTTTTTGCAATTCAACCCACAGATCTGGTGTTGGTAGGTCTCTCTCCTTTTGGTACAGTTGTATTAAATGGTATAACCCAATTTCATGGTTTACTGCAATTAAAAGAGGTTATCTTGCGCTATTCAGGCCTCAATTTCCTCTCCCTCACTCCCACCTAAACTTTATGCTACCACTGACCCCCTTAAGAGGTGACACATCTGGTCCTCTGACTGCAGAGTGCACTCGTTCAGTTCACTGAGCCAGCAGCAAACCAACCCCACAAAACAGTCAACAGTTTTTGTTGGCTTAACAAACTCCACCGACTCACTTAGGGGTCAAACGAGTGCCAGATCTGTGCAATGGAGAGGATGAGACCACACAACTTGAAGGGCTGGAGAAAAAGTGGGAAAACGGGGCCTTAGAGAAAGGGACTTCCTGTTTTGGCAACAGCAAGCTGTTAGAGCAGCTGAAGTGTCTGTCTGAACTGCACCCTCACCGTGCACAAAGGATGCCCATACGAGAAAGAGTGCAGTAGTGTGCTGTAAAGTCACACCCCTGCATACTTTGCAGTAACTTCACTTGAGCCATAACTCTTTTGTTCTGTGTTTGTTCTCCAAATTCCCTCCCTGCAGGCAGGTAAGGGAAGTAGCTTCAGCTAATCCCCTTAGCATACCTATTGTCTGTCTAAAGTACAGTCGTTATGTTCAACAAGCCTCCATTGTAACGAGTCTGGGAGAGAGAAGACACAATCCATATGAGTTGGATACCCATTTGCCAGGACATTCAGAAATACAGCAAACCTGCAAGCTCACCGCACCAACCAGAAATCCTAAATCTTACCCATTCACCCCATTGCTGCCTTATGTCAGAGTTCAAATTACTAGACATTGATTAGGTGGGAGAAAGGTTTGCCAGAAAACTTTTCTGGCTGAATGCACATACATTGCACTGTAGAATATGTCGGGCCCCTTATCTAATTAATTCTGTAATTAACAGACATTGCCCTGTTTCGGAGAGATCAGCCTTTTTGTGAGCACAACTAATGCCAGTGACTGGGACAGAAAATGTGGGTTTGAATTAAATTTTCAGTGACCAGTTTTGACCTATTCCATTCAGTAACTAGCAAGAATATTCTACTAGAATCAATGGCTTAACAACAATGGAGGCAGCTCCAGGATATGACTATTGGGCTGTAAACAACCATTGCAGATGAAATGGAGTTATTTTCTACGTCTATTGCGATTTGTTTATCACTGCACTCCCATGTCTCTTCCCAGAAGTAACTAAATAACATCTCTTCCAGGAAGAGCCCCCTCTAAATCACTTCTGCCTAAATGGATTCAGCTACTTAAGCAGTGGGGGAAATAGTTTTGCTAATTTGCCTCATTTTTGTTGAAATGATCTAGAGAGTGCTCAGGTGGAAGGAATATGATGTACTGTCCCCAGGCAGATGATGAACTGTACCTCTTCACTGGTACAGCTATTTGTGGAGTACATTGTTTACCTCTATTGCTGCAGTCTCCCAGGGAGACAAACCAGGGATCTCTTCAGCGTAAGAAACTTTTAATGTGCAATTAGATATATATTGGATAACCCATTAAAACATTATTTCATCTTGATGATTTGTATCAGCAAGATGTAAATTAGTAATGGCTTATCAAACTTAACAGTTAAAGTTGCTTAAAAAGACTTCTGAATAGTAGGTGGTAACAAAATATATATATATGTATGTATGTATATACATATATTCACACACTTGTATTACTACAGAAAGACCTAAAACCAACTATTTTTTCATATCTCATAAAAGAAATGGTTCACACATGTTGTCCAGCTTGAAAGTTTCCAAGAGAGCTGATTGCCAGAAATTATTTTATGTTTTATGATGCATTCTTTCACTCTATATTTGGTTTTGTTCATATGGAGTGCTCAGTGCAATACGGAGGTTTGTATAGGTTTGGAACTCCTAGATTTCTCCTGAAAGCTTGCTGCTATTAACAGAGACTGCTTAAAAAAAACCTTTCCCATGGCTGCTGGCTGCTCCTGAAATGCGTAACAAGATTTCAAGGAAAAAATCCCAACCCATAAAGAGAAAAAAAATGAGGGGACACTAATTTTCCTCATTCTGAGTAGGAGGTATAATGTCTTTATAAAGTAATAATTAAAAAAATACAAAACAATGACTGGTGCCTTATCTGGACCTTGCAGCTGTACTTCCCCCTTTTGCATTAGCAGTGTGTGTTCTAAGGTTATGAAAAACCATGAAAATTGCATCTTAAGAGGAGTTTTATTCTTTTTCCTAGGATTTGATTGAAACAGACAGCTACATTTTGTGTATATATAATTAGGCAGTAAAATAGGCTTTGAAGGCAGATTTCTGTTTAGTATGTGAGTCACACGCACAACAGTCTTTCATTCAGCAACGAAAGACTGATCTTTTTAATGCCTCAACTCGCTCAACATGTTTTCTGAATGCTACATCTTGCAAGAAAGAAAAAAAAAAGGAGAGAAGGGGAAAAAAAAAAGACAACCCAAGCAGCTTTAAAGCCATATTTCTCTCTTTCTTTCTGTTTTTTTCCTTGTTTCCCCAAATGAAAAACAATCTGAAAAGCCAATCTAGCTAGTCTGTAGTGATTTAACCTTATGACAAACTGATTTTTATCGTCTTTCTTTCCAGATTGTTGTCCAGGGCAGCACTGAATGCTGCACCAGCTCTAGGCGTATCTAATCCCTCTCATAAAAGGCCATTGTGGTAGTAAAACTGAGACCAATGGCTTTTTCATTCCCCACATCTCAGCTCTCCAAAGTAATGGCAATGGGGTCTCCTCTTCATGTTTTTCTTTTCAGATGCATAATTTCTCCTTTTAATAAGGCTAAAATAGAGAGAAATAAAAGGAACACAATCACATTTTCCTCAAAGCTCTTTCTATAAATACCTTCTGGATAACTGAACTTAGGAACAATTATCTGCATTCTGAGTTGTTGTGACACTGTGTGAATATAGCAAAGTATTTGTGGAAGTTTCTGATCATTACGAAGTATGTGAACATATTCAAATTTTGGGCAGA
The DNA here is from genome assembly GCA_013397915.1 of Daphoenositta chrysoptera. Taxonomy (NCBI): domain Eukaryota; kingdom Metazoa; phylum Chordata; class Aves; order Passeriformes; genus Daphoenositta; species Daphoenositta chrysoptera. The sequence goes on from VZRO01002536.1 coordinate 477,531, forward strand.
TATCACTTAGGGCTTCACATTTTCTCTTAAGGTCACACCAGTATTCTTCTTCATCCTAAAGCCTAAGGATGCAATAAGGGTAGTGCTCAACACTGGGACAGTTCTCATTCTTATTCCTTGCAAAGTAATAATGTAAAAGCAATTATCCACTTATTTTGTGCATTTGCAATGCATTCTTGTCAACAACTTCTTCCCTAAATCATAATCATAAAAACATCTAAGACGGTTAGACAGTAAATATTCTCTGGTAAAAAGAAAAAAGTGCATTTTCCTTTTATTTTTCTCCCTCAAAAAGCCTTGACCTTGGTGCTAAATGTTTTCATTAAAAATATGTTAACGGATTATATTTCAGAACTAGTTCACCATTTTGAACAGCAGTATGAGAGAGCTGGCCTGCATTTGATTACAAATTTTTATTTGACCTCAGAGGAATGCTTTTAACCAGCAAAATACAAAGTGCTAGATAAAAAGATTTACAGCCAGAAACAGTTCACATAAACTCTTTTCTCCAAATAAAAAACCACTGCATTCTAATACACCTGATTAATATTAATGTACTTACAGATATCTTTTTATATTACCATTAAAATTAAAATCCAGCAACACTTTAAATGATATAAAACTTCAATTTGGGCAAAATATTGATACAAACTTTTTAATTCTAAGAGCATTGCACTGATGTCCTTACAATTATAGAAGTGTAAAATGAAAAAGCAAAATTTTATAATAAAAAATATGTAATTTATTTCTAAATTTCAAATCTGGAGACAAAAGGAATGAGAGGTATTTACTCTGAAAAATAAAATTCCACAGCATGGAAAAATTCGTAAGTATCCTTGTCTTTTAAATACAAGGAATCTTATGGGCATTCTTGACGAATATGAGCTAGAATATGTTCTGTAGAAGCAGTGATCCTCACAGGATTTCTTCCAGGTTCTTTTATAGAACATCTGTGGGAAGATGGTTGAAACAGCACTTTTGGCTCCAGGACACCACAGACAACCTCGAGCCAGAACAATTCCTAAACATCTCTCTTTCACGAGAATTATAAAAAGTGCACCAGGTTTTCCTTTTTTCCACATCCCCAGGCCGTTCAGGGAACAAGACAAAAAGTCTGCTTCCATTCTGGCTTAAAGGGTTTGAAAGCACAGAGCATCTTTACATAAGGCAGATAAAACTGAGACCCCTGTGTGACTCTTGGAACTTGTCATTCTTTTCTGTAGTCCCAAAGAGGAGAGCAGTTGCAGTCACTGGAAGGTCTGCTTTAATAGTAGCTATTTGCAATACATGTCTAAATCTAATGCAGATGTTCTTAATCACATTACACTTGATCTCAATATGCTTAACAAACACAGTCCTCAGGGCACCCTGTAAGGTAAGTAATCACTGTTACACAAAATTACAAGCGAGGAAGCAGAAGCTTTGTGATGAGAAGACCTGCAGGTTTCAAAGTCCAGACTGTGCAGAGGCTCACCAGCTAAACAGACCACCTCTGCCTTGTTGCCTAACATGAACTGTGCTACGCTTGAGCACACACCACTGCTTTAAAACAGACAGATGTGAGGTGCTCAGTTTAGCTACAATCACGGCTTGCTTCCATTAATAAGAAGAATGATCAAGCAGATATGATGATGTTACTTTTTTGTACCACAGCTGCTGCGTGTAACACCAGGTATGTTTCATGGCCCCTGTGGTGGTACAACTCCTCGATGTTGAACATAACAAGGTGCATAACAAGACTATCAGAGTGTTATAAACATACCACATATTAACAGAGTGGGAAGTCAGTGAAATAATTTTGCATGTTGTATAAAATACTCTAGATTGCCAGGTGTTTTATGGCCTTTAGCGGGAAATTCTCACTGCAGGTTTGGTTTGTTTGTTTGTTTGTTTGGTTTTTTTTTTACTTGATATTCCTTACTTCTATCTCGGTGCATTCCTTGGAGTTTTTTCATTTTGTTTTGTTGTTGGTTTGTTCTTTGGGGTTGTTTTTTGTTTTTTGCGTTTTCTCTTGTATTTAGCAGGCTTCTTTTTAAATTAAACTTTTGCAATTATACCTCTGCAGAAAATATCTAAAAGCTCAATGGGTCGTCTCCTCAAACTTCAAGAATGCAGTTCTGCAGTGATTCAGGTAGCTCCATGGAGAATGTAAACCTTGAAAGGAGTAATGTCTCACCTGATTGCATTTCATCATCCACTAAAAAACATAGCTGTGCTACTTTTGGCTAAAGGAAGCAATGGTGTTTTTATATCCATTTATTGCTTTAGCTACTATTTCAAGGCAAGAGGGCCAAATCACAGAAGTTGTCACATAATGATTGTGAGACAGCTGAGAACAAACTGCCCCAATTCCCCACGTTCTGTACTAATATTCACTTTCTGTATTTACAGTCTTCTTTACTGTCTCCTTCTCTTGGTCTCAACCCCCCTCTCCTTCTCTCCTACTGTCTTGCTCCCTGTTTCCTCATGCTGCTTTTAGAGCAGGTCCCTTCTTGTGCAGTTGAAGGTACAAAGCTCTCTTTGTGTTTCTCTCCCGCCCCAATACAGAAAAGGAAACAACAAAAGAGCAACAAGGACAATCACGAAAGCAGAGGGCACAGTTGCCTGCTCTGGTACACATTGAGAAGTTCTTAGGGTTATTCTCTTGCAGCTCCAGTGGCCAATATATTTAGTTTGTTTAAATGCTTCTCATCAGGATCAAAACCTTAGGTATTTGTCTTGTCCCAGAGCATAGGTTTCCTCCTTACGCTCCTCTGCAGTTTTTAAACCTACTGGGTTTAAATCTACACCCAAACAGACTCTGATACTTCTCTGGCGGATTTTCAAGGGTCATTCCTCTTCGAGCTCCTTTCTGTCAAAAATGTAGCAGCATGTTTTCCTCATTCTTCCCCCGAGGATGATATACCTAACCTTGGTTCTGAAAACTCTCAGTGTAATTCCTCACTTTACAGACAGTACACATTCTGACTGTTAGTCACCTTTATCTAACTCCTAGAATATGCTGTCTGATCTTGTATCTGGCCTATTCCTTCTGTTTATCCAACATCATGCTTCTTGCTCTCCTTTCACATTGGGAAAGTTCCTTTCAAACCCACTTCTGCTGCAGACTCCTTATGCCTAACTGGCTATTCCTCTGCAAATTACATTTTAAGACTCATCTTCCCTCTCCCTGGCCTATGACTCCTAGACTTTCCTCTAATAAAGCAATCCAATCCTTTTCACTAAGCCTCAGTTTCATTTCCCCATGCTCATTTGTTCTCTCTGAATATCTGAAGTACCCAGCCACTGGCCTTTTGTACATTTTTCACCTTAGCACGACTATAACGTGGACACACCGTCCTACTAAAATACTGAAACTGCATCCATCATTTCTATTACAAATTATAATGGACTGTGAAACATTAAGCTAAGGCTATGACAACACTGTAACAGATTTTAGCATGTATTGCCTGTTTCTCAGAGCACACTCTCTATTATGAAAGAAATAAATGTTTTAATGTTATCTGAGTGTTTACACAAAGCACTACATAAATAAATATGCTGTTTAAATTACTTGAGAAATTGACTATCCATACTGAAGTCTATAGTCATGTCTAGGTAAAGGGTTTGTAATTCAAATTCTACACTTGAACTTCAGAGAGCTGTTCATTTACAAAATAGAAAAGACTTACTAGGTCATTCAGTCCACTCTAATGCCAAAATGGAGTAATTCCCCGTAGTATTTATTTTCAGTGCTTTTCCCAGCCTAATTTTCAAGTCCTATGCCACAGGATTTAAGGACTTCCTTCTTATTTATTCCTTCCATATTTATTTAACTGAGTAGCACATTTCACTGTTAGGGTTTTTATGTATTTATTTTAAACTGTTGCTTTTCTCTTCTCCTCTTTCTTTTTTCTTTTTCTTTTTTTTTTCTTTTCTCCATTTTCTTTTCCTTTTTTTTTTTTTTTTTTTTTTTTTTTTTTTTTTTTTTT
>VZRO01002536.1:491296-720692 GCA_013397915.1 Daphoenositta chrysoptera
CAACAACCCACAGACCTCTTCCCTACACAGAAGACACCATGTTTCCAGTGTGCTGCTCTGCCTTGTGATTTCCTCTCCCTTTCTTCAGACCTGGAGAACATTTCTGTTTTGTCTGTTTGTTTTAATTGCACTTGCCCAGAAGGAGAAACGCAGAGATGACCCTGACTGAGCTGTCCCCAGTTTTAGCAGAGAGCAGCGGTACCAGTGGGATGGCATGTGTTCACAGGCTGGGGGTGCATAGCTCAGGCTACAAGCGCAGCAGGTCTTGTATGTGCTGACTCTGTTCCACAACATCAGCGGCCATTCCTCTCCCAAAGGCTAAAAGGAACCCCTCTCCCTTCTCTGACCCACTGCCTGGAGCTGAGATTGTGCTTGGGGGAGGAAGCAGGAGCTCTCGGCAGAGAGCCGGGCTCCGCCGTTGCGCTTGGTGGGGACGCAGGATGCTTGTCGTGCTGGGGGGCTCCCGTGGCACTGTAGCCCAGAGGCCACAGAGGCTGGTGTAGCGACTGGGAGGAAGGAGCCAGCAGGCAGGCAGTGCCTCTTGTCTTCCTGGAAGGAGGATGCCGGGAGGAGGGAAATGCACCTTGTGCTGAGAAGCGTGTGTGCAAAACAGCTTTTGGAACAGAGGGGAGCAGTTTGTTTCCTGTCTGGGGGAGTTTTCCTCTCTGAGCCACGCTGGCTCTTGGATTTGAACTGCTTGTTTGTTGAGTGGTTAAAATGTATGAAAGAAATCAGATGGGGGTGTGTGATTTTATTCCCTTCTATGTATATGAAGGATGCTTTCTGTATGAATAGATGGCCACTACTCTATTCTTCGGAAAGGGTGGAGTGAGACCTTGTTGTCTTTTGTCAGCTGCTGGTTCAAGGATGTTCTGGTGTTGGTGGGAGTTCTGTCCCTAGGGCAGAAGGCATCTTCTGGGGGACCAGAGGGCGAGTGTTGGCCCAGGATTACAAGTATGATAAATTCTACAGGTTGTTAAACAAAGACAGCCTGCTCTGCGTGAAAAATAAAGGAAACCAACACCCTCCAAATGAACAGTCTCAGGGTGTTAGATTTTGACTGTATTGTCAGATGTTGGTCTTAAATTACCTGCTTTTACAACTTCCCCGAATGAATGCTCAGTGATGGGGAAACTTTTGGGTCGATGTTAACTGTATGGTCTGTAAGTGTCTGGGAGGGCTGAAGGTCTCAGGGAGGGGGGGAGTTATGTCTTTTTATGACTGGTTACCAGCTTTTTGTATTTCAGTCATTAAGTTTTTGTAATACTAAGTCGACTGGAGGATTAGATTTGTGTGTTCTTGACATCAGGTATTTGTTAGTAGTGGAAGATAATTCCATGGGACTCTGTTCAAGGCAAGCAACAAATTAAATTTCATATTGTATGCATATTATTACTTTTAAGATAGCGTATCTGTGGATGAATTTGAATGAGCCTTGTGACCTTGTCTAAATGCAGATGAGAAAACCAGATTGCTGTGTAATTCATGTGTATATGTTTGCACTTTGATTTATGAAAAGTGCTGTTCATGGCAGAAAGGTGTCCAAAAATCTCATGGTCTCTTTATTAACTTAGTACAGTAGGCATTTACTTCTGTTGCCAATAGTCTTCAAATTGCAGTTCTCTAATCTGTTTTAACTATCTAGATAAATTGCCCTAATCCGGTCTTCACAATGGCTGTGGTTAAAGAGTCAGAGCCATTTGATTGGATTCAGTGGCTGCCTGGAATGTGGGAGGTACTGCCCTTTTGCAACCCCCTTAGCCTTTTAATCTCTCAGCCAAATGTTCACATTCAACAATTTTGTTTAGCTGGCAATCTGAACATTTCAGTATCTCAAAGGCTGCTGCCATGGCAACAGAGATTAGAGGGTGGTGTGGTTTCTCCCGTTTTTGTGTTCTTTCAACTCTCTAGTCACACAGGAAATTGTATGAAGAATCCATATACGTACGAGTAATCTTATGTGCAATGTAAATGGGATGGCATGCAAATTCAGAGCAAACGCGTATGGAGGAGTTCAGCGTCAGTGGCACACTCTGTGTGTTGTAGATGTCGCTCCAGGAGGAGGTCTGGAGCTTGCATTTCCAGCAACAGCCGCTGCTGTTGGCACACACCGACTTTAATACAGGCTTTGCACATCAGAGTAGTGCAGCCTTGGCCATTGTCTGGCACAATGGTGTGCTTGCTTGCTGTCTTAAGTAACGTCCCTTAGCGTTTTTCTTAGCCAAGAATGTTGCCTTTTAGATGAATAATAGTAATGTAGCTTTTGCTGATAATGGTTGATACTTTAAGTCCAGCCAATGGCAGTATTAGTGACACTCGAGTGTTTTATGTTTGTTGTTCTGGCTTTTTGGTTTTGTTTTTTTTTTTATTTTTCCCCCATATTATTAATAGTCATTGGAAAGAATTCTTTAAATGTTTTAGATTCTTGAAGTGTTATTGCTTTAACTGTTTATACACTAGAACATATATGCCATGCTTACACAGAGCACCTTGTAGTTGTAGGTAAATACATAATTTTCAGCCTGCATGTTGAAATCAGTGTTCAGTTATCATACTGTTGTGCCAGGCATGCCTCATGAATTTGGAGGTTTCCTCTTAGAATCAAATGAGTTAATGATTGGTGATTCAAAATCTACATGTTTTTATGTATGGTGTGGAATATAATACTGCATTTGTTTACTATTTGTGAAAAGCTTGGAGCAGATTCCCAGGAGTTGTAGTCACTGTTTAGCTTTCACAGCATGCTTCAATTCTATTTTTAGTCTATTTATTATGTTTCCTTGCTACAGAAAGTCATGTAAAACATGATAAATTGGATCTTATGAAGCCTAATTAAATCAATGACTGTGTTCTGCTGGCTCTTTTATGCAGAAACCGCAAGTATGTTGTAAAAGTCGCCACTCCCCTAATATGTGGATAAAGTCAAAGTATGCTGTAATTCTAAGATGTTTGAGCTATATTCGTGCAGTCCATTTTGTGGCTAAGCCACCAGTGACATGTCTGAATAAGTAGCTTTGACAGGTAGGCTAACCACTCCTAAGATTTTTGGTGTTAAAACCTGTCTCCATTTTCCATTTCTCATCCATACTGTTTTTAGCACAGTTACTGACTGTTTGTCAGCATGAACCCTTCATCTGTTTCAGCTAAGTTTTTTTTGTATTTTTAACAGCTGTTGCATTGAAAAGTGTTCAGAATAGCTACAAAATTTGCTTTGTGTGCATTGTGAGGGGATTTTGGAATTCAGTCAGTCATAATTTACTCTGAGATATGGGGAAACTGTATTTGGTATGTGAAAATCAGTATGTTTACATGAAATTAATGCAGAAGATACAAAGCTGTAATCAGAAGGGTTTAGTTACAGTTCTAAATGTATCAGTCTAGTGATACTCCAGGATTGAATATTTTTTCTTTTTTTAGCTTAGTGCTTCTCATAAAGACTGCATTTCACATTTGAAAGTTGTCTTCAGCAAATTAACATGTTGGCTGGTATTATTTATTTTATCTTCACTTTTTTCCATGTGTTTTAGTGTTTGGATTTGAGAGTGTTTTGTATGCTGCCAGGAATCTCTGGGTGAATTTTACCTATTGATGTAAATAATTTAAGTACATGCTTTGATTAATGATGTTATGGAGATATGCTCTTCATGTACTTTTCTTGCCGGCCTTGTGTGTAGTTTATTCACTGTGAAATAAAAGGGCAGGGAGGTCACTTGCTGTAATTAAAGAACAAAGTCTATTGTTGTTTGACAGCAAACTGTTTTGAAAGCTACATAAGGGATTTAGCTGTTAAAAACATTGATAAGTATGGGTGTCTAACAATAAGCACAGCTCAAGGTTCTTAAAGTTCTGTAGTGCTGTCTAGTAGTGTGACGGTGCTTTTTGAGCTGGGTGAAGAGGTGTTGCCCTTTGGCCAAGGAAAGCTTTCCGTGTGAACCTGCTGACCTCTGCCAATATGTATGACCAGATCTGCTATTGAATTCCTGTGCAAAGCAAGAGTTAGCGTAGCACAATGGAGGCTGGTCTAGAACATCTATCAAATAAAGTAGGGAAGCTGATAACCATACTCGGAACTACTGGAAAAATATTTCACTTTGGGCATTGGTAATTTTACAATTTTAATAACTTCATAAATACCCAGTAAAAAGGAAAGGATTGATTGTCCAGATGTCATGAGGTTAACCATGTTCTCCATGTTAAAGGGCTTTCCTGCAAGATTGTTTTAATTATAGCTATATAAAGACTTGTTTTTCCAAAGTAGCATTTTATAGTCCAATAAATGAAATGTATGTTGAAAGTGCTAAGCAAAATCTCCCGTAACCATAGAGGTGTTCAATAACCAGATTCAAGTAACATGGAAAGTACCATCTGTTTCTAGTTTTCAGCATAAGCCCAGGAATTGAATAGCTGAGATTTGCTCGTATTTTTCCTACTCTCTTTCTTTTTTTAATTATTATTATCATTATTTTAAAAAGTTCACCTGGCACTTTATAGAAGCTTTCTGAAATGCAATAATACAGGAGAGACTGTGAAAACACATGTTCGTACATACAGTTAACCAGTTCCACTTTCATTTAAAGAGATTTCCAGAAGCTCAGTCATTGAAGAATTTATAATAGTGAATCACCTCCTGCAGGCAAACACAATAAGGGTCAGTTCTTCAAAGGTCTTGCTATTGAGGTAGAACCTGATTTACTCTGTCTTTCCTTACTAAGTAAAAGGAAGGGGAAAAAAAACCTACCCCCCCTCCCCCCCAACAACAACAACCAAAAAATCCCACCCCAACCACTCAAAGGATAACTTTAGCAAGCTCTTATCAGGCACCTAATTGCATATGATAAAACTATTGACTAAAATTTTCCATGCAGACTTTACTGCTGTTCAGGGAAGTGTTCTAGAATTGTTGATAGGGAGAAAATCACTCTTTTAAAGATAACTTGTTCTAAACTGTTAGGCAATGAGATTCTTGGCTGCAGCCTATGAGCCCTGGATAAAACGCCATCCGGCCTTTGTTTGAGGTCTTTTACTGAAGCTAATGACTGGTCTTGTGCCGCCCTGAGATAAATGACATTATCTCTGAGTGGTCTGACAGGAAACAGACATGTTAATGGTGAAGCTGCGGGGAGGATCTGCTGTAGTTCTGACAAAAGAGTAAAGCTTGGACCCCTGGTTGTGATCACTAACACGGAATGCATTCCTTCATAATTGGAAAGCTATTTTATTGACAACAACGTAAATCATAAATCTGAAATGTGCAGGGTTTTTTGCGTGCTAAAATTCCACCCCCCCTCCCCCCGTAAAAGAAATGGGTTATCTCCATAGTACTGACAGTAGTGGGAGAGCCTGGGGTCTGCTTTCTGTTAACTGGACACATCCTTTGCACGTTGAATGCAGGTTCCTCTTTATGTGCCCTGTGTTATCCATGCGATTTGCATTTCTAAAAGAATAAAAAAACCCCTGTGTTTCTTCACATCTTATACTGTTATTGATACACGTGCTACTGAGCACGTTTTACAAGCATCATCAGGAGTATTGTTGTAGAACTACTAACATTTCAGCTACTCTTCACCTTTACTCCCCTTTTGGATAAGGATGCATATATATTTTGGATTTCTGTCACCCACCCTTGAAAAAGGTTAGATTGCTTCTGCAGCAGTTGGGCAGCTTTGTGTTATTGCCACATGGTCTGTATTTCTCAAATGTAGAATTCGCTTTTTGAGTGGCATATTCCAGATTTGTTCCAGGGTAGACAGTTGAAATTGCTGAATGTAACCAGGTTTTAGTCTCCTGGGGTCTGAGCTAAGATACTTTGTACAAATGATCCGACAACCAGGTTACTGTTTTTATCACATGATTAACATTGTACCAGCTTTATATTGTACCTATATGATGTTGAATGTACATGGTGATATATTGCTATGTTCCCTGAATGGCTGGAGAGATTGTCTGACTGCTTAACTGTGCTTCATTTTTTACAACAGAAATACATCTTCCCCTGAGTCCTCAGATAGGCTCACACCTGTGGATCTGTGGATGCAGTGGCTTCAACTGAAGGGCTGGCCATATTTTTTGCTAAAAGCTAGCATTTGTTTTAGTGTGTTTATATATCAAGGAGTTATTTTTATTTCTTAACAATCACAGAATATATATGAATATTTAAAAAAAAAAAGTGGTCTGCACATAGCATTTCCAGTTGGGTGAAAGACAGCAAAATGGTCTTCCATTAAAATTTCTGATGATTACATAATTGCAAAAAGTAAATATCTTTCTAAAAATCAGAAGAGTTAATTATAGATATATATATTTTCTATTTCATAAACATTTTTCTTTTTTTCTTTTTGTACCAGTGTTTCTGCCTAGTGCAGCTCTTTTTCAGTGCAGCCTTTCACCAAAGTGAACAATACCACAGTCTATCGTTTTTTAATTTGCTTAAAAATATGTTTGAAATGTGATAATTTTAATAAAGATAATTACCAGTTGTTATAGGAGGACTTGAGGGGTTTTCTTAAATGAGATTCTAAATCACCATTTTTTAAAACTATTATTACATTCTTGGTTTAATACCACAATTTACTGAAGGCAATGAGTAGCCGTTTGGGCAAAGAGGAAGGTCAGACAATGACTTTTGGTTGTGCTGTAGGATTTCAGTAAGCATTCTCTGTTGCACTTTCTCTTTTAACTCTTACAAAATGGTCTTGGCAATTGGAACAAAGCCTTTACATTCGAATGAAAGGTTGTAAAACTATTCAGAGCAACTTGACTGACAAGCAAGTTCTTTGTAATTTTTTTTTCTTTTTTGAAAAAGCTCAGAGAAATATCAAGGAGTGGGAATAGGTAGTTTGCTCTGACACCCCATGTACATGTACGCTTCCGTAATATATATGCTTATATGTATAAGGTAACTTGATAAAACAATTCAAGTGAGCATGTAGGACAAGTTGCCTGCCATGAAGTAAGATTCATGTCTGTATATATAGGTTTTCCAGCCCTAGGGTCACTGTGGTGTTGATTAAATTTTCTGAAATCTTAAGCCAACTCTGCACGTAAGAAAGGTGCATTTAGTGACAGAGACTTATAATCTTATGGTAAGTTGACAAATCTTATCTAGCCTGTAATATCTATTGGGAATTAAATGTGAAGCTCTTTGTTTCACTAATTTTGAAGTGCAATTGTGCTATGTTCAAGTGTATGTCCTTTATGATAAATCTTCGTCAACTGATCTTCAGAAAAAAATACCAAGTATTTGGTTCCCTTATCTTCTCACAGCTTCTGAGTTTTCCTAGCCTGAATCTCACTCTTGTGCACAAACCCAGCTTGGCTGAGGTGTTTGTCTCCAGAGAAACTCCACCAAATAATAATGGAACGAAAATGACCTCACGAGGATGTTTGAAGCATATGCCAATAGTGGCATGTGAATGCAGTTTTTGCAGTCAAAAGAGCAAACTAAAATCTATTGATTGTGGTTACTCGGTGTTTTCAAAACACCAGCATTCGAGTTGTTGAATTGTCTTGTCATGTTAACCAAGAAGCAGATGGCATAACACCACAGAAGTGTATTTTTACTTGAAGAAACTTTAGGGGTTTTGATGTGTTTTCTTTTCCTCTTATTTCCCTGATGGCTTCTTTTTATTGAAGAGTAACATGAGGAGACCTGGTAGCAATTTTATTGCTTTCCCACAACAGTTTGAAATAATAGGTTGGTCTTTGGTTGCCAGTCAAATTTCTACCAGTCAGCTTGATTCTGTTTTTTATCATGTGGCAGTGGAATATAAAAAGTATATGTTTGTAGTTTGCCCTCAGAAACTGGCTTTTTTCTCCATGCTTCAATTAGCAACAGAAGACTAAGCTCCAATTGGTCACACTTTCGTAAACTCTGAGAGCTTGCTTTCTTCATTCTGATAAAAGAAAGCGCCAAGTTTAGGCTCTGTTTCCCAGGAAATTTTGAGGCACATCTGGCCTCTTTAACTGTGTTCACTAGACAGTTTGATTTTGCACACATTTAGTCATTTGCATTATCCATTGAATTAATTCAAGGGTTTTGTTAAGCCCATCCCCCCGCAACACAAGTTCACGCTATTCAAATGCCACCTTTATTGATGAATTTCAGTGATGCTGTGCTGAAGTGTGGTAGGAATAGGTCTGTGGGTACCATAGTTGCTTGTTACGTAAGCATAGCTTTCATAGTTTTCACCGCCTCACTCACCCAGTCAGAAGAGTGAAAAGCAAACTGTAATCTCCTTTCTCATAGTGCGCAGGGCCAGACCAAATTATTTTTGGATTTCCTGTCACCTCCTTGGCTGATTTCTGTGGATGGCTTATGTTAAAAGCAACAATAATGTTTGAATTGGAAGGGTTTGGTCTTTGGGTTTTCATTCTTCATGGAGAACTGTTTATTTGAGTGTGGTTCGCCACACTACATGGATAGTACTATCAAATCTGTGCTTTATTATAGGCTTGTAGCAGTGAAGTAATGGCAGTATTTGCATGTTTCAGGGTTTCATATTCTTGCCAATTCTTTCTTCTTGAAGGAGGGAAATGAAACTAGATCTGTACCTCTTCAACAAAAGGTAATAGTTAGAAGCAAATACAATTAGAAATGGACCGCATTACTTCATTGAACTTTGTTTTGCTGGTAGGAGTTTCAAATCTGATTTAGTAAATATTGAGGGATTTGTTTAGTTAGCTTGCACTGACTACAAGGACCTAATATTCCAGGAGCAGTTATGGATATAATGAACGTATTTGACATTAAGGTTCAATGGTTAATTTTTGCCCTGGGTTTAATGTTAGGCACTATATGTTGTATTGCACTGGAGTTCTGGAATTTGAAGGAAAAATACTGCTGCATTTTGAGAACAATGAAGGCTGTTGTTCCACACCCAGTTTTACTGAAAACGTAAATTGATGTTCTTGCCCACTTCAGCCAATAGTAAGGTGAAATATTATGTAACAGTGTTACTAGTTGCTGTTAAAGGAGAGGGTTGTGCACACATATGTGTATGTACATATATCAGTATAGATATTCACATATATGCTGGAGGTGTGTATATATATATGTATATATATATATATATACACACCTCCAGCATATATGTGAATATCTATACTGATATACGTACATATATACGTATGTATATACATACGTGTACATACATACACAAGAAAAAAGAGCTGCTACTGTTTTATAAATACAGCAACTGAGTTTTGGCTAATAGTTTTATTTACATTTCATGTCCAGATCTTTTAACAGTCTTTCCTGTGACGCTGCAACGGATGCCAAGCACTGAAGGAGAAAGCTAGCAGCTGTTTCCATTACAGCATTGGTACATTAGCCTCTGCACTTTATTTTCATTTTATGATCTCCTCCAACCTTTCCTAATCACCCCCTAAATAGGCTTTTCCCCTTCCGCCTCTGATTTATCTGTCTGCAGGGTTCTGTCTTTTTCTGAGCTTTAAAAATGTAAAATCTGTGTGGGTTTTTTTTTTTTTCCCTAAGAGCTTAATGCTTTGACTCTTACTCACACTGAGCAAGGGCTTACCGTCCTTTCTCAACTCAAGTAAGTAGTTCCTTGAGTTATGTCTCTGTAAGCCCTTACTTGAGATGAGTCCAGGTTGCAAAACAGGACCTACTATGACCAATTTGATTATTCTTGTAACAACTTGAGCCACTGGATAATTTACAGGTTTTTTTGCACGCCACCTGAATAGTGTTTTGTTCATTCTTGCTCTTTTCTTCGCCATCTCTCTGAAAATAATTGTTTCATGCCTGTATGCTCTTATTGCTGAGATATGACTGAAAACTGCATGCAGTACAGTGAAGCACATTCATTTTCATCTAGTACCCGTTTATTGCCTTGAGCACTGTAAATCTGTCAGCTCTTCACGATGCTTTCACCTCTTTCTTCATTTGCTCCAGCTTCTAGTTTGACAATGTTCCCCTGAGGCAGAATTCTAATCTGCTTCCAATTAGTTGCAAAATGTGACTCAAATTTCCACATTATGGCTGCTGTTTTACTTGCACGCACACATCTAGAAACAAATTAATGCTCTTGAATATTTATTTTTGAGCCTTCAGATTTACTCTAGGTGGAAAAGTTGCCAACTACATTCAAACTACATCCAAGATTTTTATTTTTTCTCAAACTGAAATATTTCTTAAAGGTTTGAAATGCCTCTTACTGCTTAATTTTCACAATCCCTTTTCAACTGGTTGGTAATTATTGAGGGTACATTGTATTGTGGTAAATTAAACAAGTTTACTATACACATAATTAACGTTTAAATATGGATGTGATGGCTGTGTCAGTTCAGGATAAGAGGCATTTCTTTTCTGCAGGGTTAGCACAATTTTTTGGGAACCTTTAAGTAGTTTTTCAGGATGAACATACATACCTGACACCTGTCTGACTGCCACCTATTTGCAACTTCATAAGTTGTCATTTGGCTGAGGGGAGGGAAAGAGACTCATTTAATCTTTGGTGAGTCTTAATAGGTACAGCTAATTAAAATCCTTTTTTGTGTCCTTTTGTATGGATCTGTGCTTGTGTATGCATCCATATAGATGAGTGCATGGGTGTACATTTAAAATATGATATCTAAATTAAGTTTCCAGGGTTTTCCTGTCATGTTCATTCTCCTATGGATAGCTGCAGTAGGAATATGTTGTATTCAGTGGGGAAGAAGTCGTTTTGTGTGGAGAGTGTGGAAATCAGGACTAAAACACTGAGGAGCGGACTGGAATCTAATGGGAGTCTTAACTTCATTCCTTATTGAGGCAAAACTAGCATGAGAGGCTCCATGTCAATTCCGCTCTATTGCCCATCCGCCTCTAATATCTTGTCTGTAGTTGCCTATATAGAGAAACACAGAGTATTTAATTCAAATATACCAGTAGCTAAACTTGTAGGTGAAAATCTTTAGTGGAGATTAGCACTCTAAAGCCTGGCAGATTGATGTCAGCAGCCGTAATAGACTTTAAATAGGCTTGCAGAATTTCATTGGAAGTATATTGCTGAAATTGAAATGGCTAAGTACCTGTCATTTCTAAATGAGATTTACACCTGTAAATTTATCTTTCCATTTACAATACTTTACTTATTTAAAGTATTAAGTATTAAAAACATACAGACATGTTTTTTAAAAAAATATTCAATTGTCTTTACTGTCCCGCATTGAGGTGGTAGCCTGCTAATCCTGTGTTGTATCTATAAACATGTCCATGAAAGCAAATACACACATGCTGTGTTCTGTTTTTAATGCCCGAGAACTTATTTTCCAGAAAGAACAAAAACTTAAAAAGAGAGATAAAGCAAAATTATCTCCATGTTATTTTATTTTCTCTTGAGTCATGAGTGACTTTTAACTGCAGAGATGAAAAAGCTAACATTATTTATTTCTCTGAAGGTTTCACTTACTGTAGTACTAGACTCCAGTGATTCACAACATTGTTCTGTAAAGAAACAATATTTGCAAACATTGTGAAATGCTGCAGTAGCATGGCATTTTTTTTCTCATACAACATCAAAGTATTAGTGGTTCAGCTTTGTAGCCATGGTGAGTCACAGTTCCTGTGATTGTCAGTTGTTGATAAAAAAGTACACAGACAATTAAAATTCGAGTGAAATGCATGTATTTGTAGCTTACTATAACTGACTTAAAGATATGCACAGTGAATAACCAGGCCAGTACGTAAAAAACCACCCCCACAGATCCACACATATGTGTACACATATAAACATGCAACCACACATTATTAATTTTTCAGGCAAAAACCACAGTGCTTCAGAGGAGCATTAAACGCTTTTGTTGATAGCTTATAGTTTTATAAACTCTAAATGAGCTTATTGCCTTTTAACCAGCACTAAATAATAGAAGAACCTATGAGCCTCCACATTGGACAGCAGCCAAGCAGCCAAAGAAAGAGAGGGAGAAAAAAAAAAAAAAAGAAAGAAGTGAATGGCTTAATTGTAGAGCAAATCATTTGTTTACAGATTAAGACCTATTTGGTAGCTAAATCCTATGGACAAGGAGGTGAAAGAATGAGGCACTAAGGTACAGGAAATGAGCTTTATATTTTGTGCCTAAGTCCTGCTATTTTTGCCTCCTCCTAAAGCAGAGGAGGCAGGGAAAAAATGAATCGTTTAACAGCAAAGACTGCTGAACAAACCGCACATATTAAGTAGGAACAAAAGGGTGGGAGAAGGGAAGTGTTGGTGCACTTACGTGCTGACAGGAACCTGACAACTGGAGCTGCTTTCAGCTAAGGGGCACCAGTCTGTGGAGAGAGACGAGCTGCCCTATTTTGTTTACCTTCTGAATGGGGTGGGGGAGAAATGCTTCTGTTAATTTGAGCAAACATAATACATTTTCTTGAACCTCTCTCCCCAGTATGCCGTTTGGCTTGCTCACTAGAACTGCCTACCCCTCTTTTTTCCCCCTTTTCGCTTTTTCTCCTATCTCCTTTTTAAGAGCAAGTTTTTTTTTTTTTTTTAATAGGCCTTTGTTTCAGTATCATAATTAATTAGTTGACAGTTCAAATGGTGAAGAATTGCTTGTGGTTCCTGCTTTATTGTTGTACAACTTTTTTTTAAAGACCCACTTACTGGTGGCCTGTAAATTTGAAGATATCATTTTCATGAGTCATTGGTTTAAAGATCAAAGCCAAGAAAGCATTATAGCAGGAATGGAGTAACCTCTGCAGTAAATGTTGTTTAAGCTTCTTCAGTTAAAACTCACTTTTTCAGTAATTTATAGTCTTTCAAAATTCTTACCTTCTGAGTTGAATTTTCTGTGACTTCTTCTCTTCATCACTGCTGTGAAAATGAATTTACAAAGTCTGAATAAAGAAATAGGTCCACAGGTCATGAGAAATAAAACATTTTATTTTACAGAACATCCCTGCTGTCAGTATCTTGGTAGGCAAAGCATTCTGAGAAAACATGCCATGATTATTTGTGTGGAAATTGGCTTTGATTTGATCAGATTATTAACCGTCTGAAGAATATGTTTGGCCTATGTAAAACAACTATTCGATTTTCCATCTTCAGTGGCTGTAGTAATTTATATGGGGAATAGGGTAGACATACTGAGTTCGGTAAGTTGTGTCTGGTCATCTGTACTAATAAATTACATTTCTAGTTTGATCCCCTTAACATATAATAGAATGGACATTTTTATCCCTTTGGCCAGCGGCAAGCTTGTGTAAAGAAAAAAAAGTTATTCTTATTTGAAATCCAGGATAGGAAAGTTTTTAGTGTACATTATACTGTGTAATTTTCGTGAGGGGATAAGGAAAAAGTTAATGAGGTTCAGGTGTGACCTTTTAAGTGCTTGGCAATGCTGTGCCTTGTTTCTTTACATATTGCTTGATTGAAGTTCACAAATGTGACATAAAACGTTGCACTCTGCTTATGAAAAAACAAATGTAAAGTGTGTTGCCAGCAGGTTGTGCTATTAAGAATATATCTCCCTCAAACTAGAGTCTACTAAGTAGTAACCTCCTGAAAAATATTCTTAATAGCGCTTCTTTCTTCAGATTTAGTTTCTGCTGCATTTCCTGATCACAAGAATGAGATAGTGCATGGAAAAGTGCTCCTAGATGCATTCCCTAGTAACAGGCCACTTCACCCATCACATTTAGGCACAGCAGCTGACTGCTTTAAAATGAGCAGCAACATGAGCACTGACATCTCTGCAACAAGAATGCTGCTGTGGAAGTTATGTAAGAATTGTGTCTTTTATATACAGTCTAATTATAAACATATTTGTGTATGTTTACACCCCTTTGTATTCTCCCAAGGCTGTGAAATGACTGTGTCTGTTGGAACATTAAACCAGGCTGTTATCTGATATCTGTTCGGTAAAATGAGCATTGACGTATTTGAAGTGATTGAAAGCAGTGTTCTTAGTGACGATTAAAGAACTTTACATCATGTGCATGGCATTGTGATTTTGTTCACACTGTACTTTAAAATGTGTATAATGTGACTGGCAGAACTATAAAACCCGTTTGTAATAAGAAATTTGCAGTAGGAAATTTTAAAGCAAAATGGTAGTAATTTTTGCATCTACTTACACATACATAATTTCCTTGTTATTATTGCTTCTAACAGATACACAGTTGGTCCTCAGACTGCAAGTTAAAAATTATAACATTGAAATAACAAGTGAAGTTTCATCAATTTTCAAAACAAAATTACTCTTTTTTTTTTTTTTTTGTGGGTATGTATGTTAGGTTTAACTACCAGTAGACAAAGTCACTCCAGAATAAGTCTTCCATTTTTGATGAATGTAGTGAAATTAGGACCATATTTTTCTTCATCAGTAGTACCTTACCAAATGCTTGATGGACTTAATAAACTTATTTGCATCCTTGGCAGAGTGAAAACCAATGATTAAGCAATGTTGCCCTTAATGTGAGTCTCAGTAAATTCAAAAGGAAATTTGCATTCTAAATCAACAATTATAATACAAAGAAATAATTTAATCTGAGGATTTGGGGAAAATTGATTGAAATTTGTTTTATTTCTTTTTATTGTTGTTCTTGTACTGGAAGCCAAAGGACTGGCAGAAGTCTGAGAAAAAGGAAGTTGCTGACACTTTGGCTCCTTAGGATAACAATAGCTCTGGATAATATTTATGGTATCATAAGAGCTCATCTTTCTTATAATTATGTTTATCAACTTTCAATTCTTTCAGGAAGAGCCATGCTAATACAATATTACTTTCAGAATTGAATGGGGAGTGAGTGGTGTGACTTGCACTAACAAATTTAGGTATTTTGCATGGGACAAGCCTTTGATAGGTTTAAGTATAGCGGTCAAAGCACAGTTTTCTCTGTCCAGTTAGGCTTCCCATTGTTGCACAGTGAGTCACTGTGTTTGCTTTTGTGAATAAAAATCAGCTCCAGAGATGAGGAGTGTGACACTTTCATGGTTCATTCCTGTTATTTTTACTATTTTCACTGTTTTGACTTGGAGAAGGTCATTTGATCTGGAAGCCTTGAAACCTTGAAAGTCAGTATACCAGGTTTGTCAAGTAATTAGGCAAATTTATTTTTTGATGTGGTTGAGATGGATGCAACAAGCAGAATTCACACCAACTCCGTTTAAGAGGAAAAGAAAGTGCTATCTCTAATACCACGATAGTCTCTTCTTTAGAGTTTTAGAGTTTACATAGTTTTAAGGCACAACAGACTTGACTTAACCAATCAGCACACACCACTGGGTGAACACACGATAAGCACACAGAATGTTTCTCTAACAGTAACTCAGCTATGCATCCTTCCCACGGTCTTTTTCTAGCCTAAGGAACAGACCTGAACAATAATTTTACAAAGGTAACAGAGCCTTCATTTTATAAAGTTTTTACCTAAATGCCATAGTTTTAGTCGTTACTGAATTTGTAAAGCATTTGCCAACAGACCAGGCTATGAGCAGGGAGGAAATATTACTTAGAGATCAAATAAATATCCTTTTAAATTGCGGCTTTATTTAAAATTAAACTTGTAACCCACTTTAGAGTTGAATTACTGCATTTGTTGGTTTGGGGTTTAAGTTAGGATGCACATAGAGGAACCAGCATCTCCAAGACTAACTCCTCTTACAGCACTACAGAAATTCTTCAATCTGGCTTTTCCAATGTGGAAGTGTGCTATGGTAAATCTTGTTTTCTTCAGTTCTGGACACAGAAAGTTACATTTTTGCTCTTCTCCCACAAAAGGTTTTGCACAGAGCGCATGCCAAAGAGTGTCTGCACAGGTCTTGGCTGTACCCTACTCTTTACATCTGAATAAGCAGTGAAGCTGTATCTGTGATATGGGTAGGAATGGAGCAGTGCCAGGACAAAACTGGAAGCTGATGACCAGAGCATGCCTCAGCCTGCAGGTATCAGTGGAACAGTTTTGTTAGGTTTCTGAAAATGAAACTTGAGCTGTAATCCCATCTGGGTTCTAACAGCATCTACCCAGCATACTAGCAATACGTATCACTAAGGAGTATTTCTACAAGGTGGGCCATTCTCTAG
Organism: Daphoenositta chrysoptera; assembly: GCA_013397915.1. Taxonomy (NCBI): domain Eukaryota; kingdom Metazoa; phylum Chordata; class Aves; order Passeriformes; genus Daphoenositta; species Daphoenositta chrysoptera. Next base: position 507,317 of record VZRO01002536.1, read on the forward strand.
CCTGTTCCAAAAAGAGGTCCATGTGATCGACAGTAGTGTGCTTTTTCTAACCTAGTGTCCAGGTTGACTGGGATGAAAGGGGAGGGTACACAGACAATGTGAAGGGACAAGCAGTGATGAGTACCTAGCTTTGATACCCTCATTTCTACTTACCTCAGCTGTAAAAGGTATGTGACTCCAGCCTAATCTAGTGAGTTTATTTGGCCATTTAAACTGACATTTGGAATCTCCTGGATAAACAGAGCAATTTATTTTAAAAGGTAAGCATTACCTTGCCTGCTTTCTTGAAGGCCATCACAACATTATGTATCATTCTTTCTCCTTCCCAGGAGATAAATGATCATTCAGACTTTTTCTTGAATTCATGAGATACTAGTTCCTTGCACATTGTAGTGCCTTTCAATATTTTTCCCATCTTGCTTCATATTCAGTGTTAGTAAAAGAGGTGGAATATAAGAAAAAAGTTTCCTCAAGACCCCCCTGTTCATTTGACAGATTGTATATGAAGTCAAGTCTCTGGTTCCATGGTGTATTATGTCTGTCTCCCCTGTTGTTTCTGTGAACTTAGCAGCTGGTTACTGAGGAGAGAAAAGTATTTCCAAATTAATAGGAAAATGTGTTGTGAAACCGCAAAAATGTACAGAAGTCTCGAGGGTAAGCTGTGTATCTGGAACACTACGTCAGGGCTTTCCTTTTTTAAAAGCTTTCATTAACCTGAAGGGATAGTGCTTGTAGAAACCTAATTGCTGAAATCCCTGTCTCCGTTTGCTGTCCTGCTTTGGAACTCTCCATCTCTTTAGCAACATTTGAAATTCTTATCTGGCTGTCTGGTGGCTAGGTGCTCTGGATATAACTAGGAAGAATAGGAAGAATATCACAGATAGCAAGAAGGACATTTTTCAGGCATAATGGTCAGAGTTGGAACTGAGTCATTGATATAAATGAAGCTCACTTATCTAAGATGAAAATTCACACTTCAGTTCTTCAGGGAAAGCTTGTTATTTTTTGGAGTGAGGTTGGGGCAGGGGTAGAGATTGAACATTGTTATCTGGTCACGAGGAGGTTTTTTTTTTATTTTGTTTTTTTTAGGTTTGTTTGTTTGTTTGGGGGGTTTTGTTTCTTTTTTTGTTTGGTTAGTTTTTTTGTTTTGTTTGGTTTTGGGTTTTTTCTGGTTTTGTTGGATTTTTTTTTGTTGTTTTTTTTTTTTTTTAACCATAGTTTTCACACTTACCACCAGACTCTGGAAAACATTTTCTGTAGCTGACACAAGATAGGAACAGCCTTGTCTTTATGTGTAACAGTCTTTTGCTTCTTCATTAGTCTGTTGGTTGTCTTGTGTACCCAGTGAATTAGTTTATGGTAACCTATGGAAATAGGTAAGCATACAATTCCTAGTGTAAGTGATGCAATTTGACAGGTTCTGTGTTTATGTGTAAATGCCTGCTGTTTAGGGAGACAGGTGTGACATTCTTTTCCTCTGCATTTAATACACATTAAGTAGCTTTCTATAAGATATTCAGTGATGAGGAAATTAAAAATCACCTCTTTGTAAAGGAAGAGGAAGCAAGTGAGTGTACATCTTCGGCAAGGGAAAGGCAGTCTCTCAATGACTGTGTTGCCCACTTGAAGTTGTAGCACAAAAGTGACTCTTGGCTTTTTAGTCCTTCTGTGGCCTGAGCCAGATAATATTGATGGTGCTGTGTTTAATGCTAAAATGTTGCTCCTCAGTAACCATTTTAAATCAACAAACATTTGTAAGTTCCTTCCTGTTAGACGTGTTTTCACAGTGCAGAGGACGCTATGGCAGTAATTGCTGAAGAGTTAGTTTTTTCTTCAGTATGCCGGCATTTCCATATAGATGTTTACGTGTGTAGTTACTTGGATTTCAAGCTACTTTCATCTCAGCAAGAGAAGCCTAAGAAACACAAGAGATGAATACTGACTATGTAAGTACTGGGCTGAAATCAAAACACAATCTTTCTTTCCTGGCTACAGTTAACCTCTGGTTGAACTCTTGACGGCTCGAACTGGCAACCAGCCCCATTTCTTCCAGAGCTTCCTCGTCCAAATTTGTACATATAGATATGTGGGAGTTACTAGGATGATGACAGATGCCATTTACACGTTACTGAAGGGCTAGCTTGTTTGACCTGACCTGAGAAATGCGCTTTAAGTAGTTGTAGAGACAAAGGTATTTAATGTGTGAGGCAAACAAGCTTAGTAATGACAGTACTTTCCAGACTGTTTTCCTTCGTCTAGCCTAATTAAAGATACAGAGAGTTGTTTAATAAGCTATGTATTGTGCAGAAAGCCATAGTTACTTCCATAAAACTAAGCTTAAAGAAATGTGCATAATTGGAGAAAAGATTGTGGTAGGATGGGTGTGGCTGCAAATCTTGAGCATATAGACAGGGAAGCTGTCTTTGGTATGCCCACAAAATCTGTGGTTAATCTAGTGGATAATAATGTATCCTTTGATTATCACACAGTTTCAAAGTACGGTGACATAATGTTTGTTCCCAAGCTGTTGACTTTCTGAAAAGTCACTGTATCTCAGTTAATTAATGATGTTTATAGGATCAGCATGTTGTTCAATAAGCAAATTCTTCACATTAATTAAAACGTGAGTGTTATAATCTTAAAATACAGTTATCTGACCTTTTAAAAGAACGGCTTGTGTGCTACTCCGTGCCACTGTTATAATGAATTAGAAATCAAAGTCTAATAATGAGTATGTTTTCTGTCTAGTGACACTAAACGTGGAGATCTTTTCCCTGTGTGTCACTGCTGCTACAGTCAAGGGTGTTGTCAGTATTAAAATTTAAATACCACCTCCTCCTCCTCGGTGTGATGACCCACCCTTAAGGGGAAGGTGGGTCATCACACTCACTCATCAACGCTGAATAAAGTTGTTTTTGATTGTAACTTTACAGATTAGCAGTTCTTTAGTTCCCATATTGCTCTCCAAAGCACAGGGGTAGCCTAAAATGGCTGCAGATTATGATGTATGGCTGCTCTTGTGAAGCTGCAGCTGTGAATCTCAAAGAGGATGTAACCATGCAGAATCGCTCTTTTAGATGGTCATTAGCGCTGCATAAGTACAAGCCTCTTTTTCAGATAGCATTTATTCTTCACGGTTCTTCTACTAGTATGTGATGGCAATGTCATTTGCCAAGCATTGAATAACAATGAATGTTTTATTGAAGTACAGTATTCTGAACCAGTGCTTTTTTTAAGCTGTTTAAGTGCTTAATTTTCGTTTGACTGCTCCTTTTCATGCAAATGTGAGTGTAGCAGAAAAATCCAATACATCCTCCTCCCTTGTGCTTGCATGATGTATTGGACTAAGCTGAAGGCTTGTGTGTGGCAGAAGGAAACACAGCATAATTTATCAGTTATCCACTGGCACCCTATCCTATTCCGGTTTTAGTTGCCTTTTTTTCATTTTGTTTAGAACAAACACGTGCAAAAAACCAACGCAAACAAAAAAACCCCTAAATTTTTCTGTGTGATACTAAGGAAAAAAACAAGTTAAGAAACAGTCTCTTCCTTGCCTTTAAAATTGCCCTCAAACAGAGGAAAAATTAAGCACAATATTCCTTTTTTCTGAATGAAAAGTGGAATTTGGTCTAAATTTTTCAATGCATGGTTATTTCACTCTTCTTCCAAGGACCAAATTGCACTTGGAGGCATTATGACTTCATTTATGAAGGGAAGGTTTTTAATGTGGTTAACACCTACAGCTTTGGCAAGATTTTTTTGAACAGGCTAGCACCTACTTTTGCCATTATGAGGATCTGCGGGGAAACTCATGCGCCCAGTGTGCTTTGTCCTTTTGAGCATCTGGCCCCTTGTTTTGATTTGTGAGCTATCTTGAAAATCTGGCATCAGTTCTGGGGTTTAACTTCTAGTTAAATAAAGTACACAGTCTGGCCATAAGCTTTGCAATACACTGAGGAAAGGAAGAAGTGGGAAAAAAACGATCTTCATTTTATAGTCAGTGAAACTGAGATGGCGAGACCATAGAGTTATTGAAAATGGACAATATATTTCCATGCTGGATATTTCTTTCAAAAGTGGCTTTTAGAGCTTACATACAGACCAAACGTGTCTGTGATCTCAGAATTCCTAGGTTTTAAGACCACAAAGTAAGTTATGACATTATGGCGTGAAAATTAGCTGTGCTATGCCGTAGTCCAATACATGATTGTATCCATTCCTGTATTATCATCAGACTCTTTACCATGATTTGGGAATGCAAAATAATTTTCACTTGTTTGGGGGCAGAACAAAAATACTCTGTTTGTTCTATGGAACAGCACACAAGTACTCATCAGAATTCAAGTGCTGAGATACTACTTTTAATAAAATGAATGTTCATTCCTTCTTAACTATAAACAATATCGAAAGCAAGTGGTTAGTCTTCAGGAGGTACTCAAATTAATCCAGCCTAAGGTCACTTAAATATGTATTTCTTTGCTATGTAAGAGTGGAGAACTTTCTATATTATACCTATCGAGACCAAAGAAGCTTGTGTTTATCTGATTCTTTTTGCCATTTTTTTCTCTATAGAAAAGCTAGGTTGAAATGTAAGAATGTGTATGAAGTTCTTTGCTTGTATTCGAAGACCCACTAATTCCACCTCTGTATCTTGGGTGTATTATTTTTCCAGAGTCTGTGTGTGTGTGTCTGTGTGCGTGTGTATGCACCTTCTTTCTCTATCCTCAAACAAGCAAAGCATCTTCAGGTATCTTTGATCCATTTTCTGGTTGGCCATTAGTCATATTGATTCTCCAGTGATAAAGGAAGCTTTGTTCTCAATGCAATTTTAACAGTTCAGTATCAAGGTCTGTCACATAAACACTGTTGACATCAAAGAGAATTCGCAAAAGTGTATAATTTTGCAAAAATACAAACTCAGTTATATTTCACCTTTTTTATTTGAGATCGGGAAAGGAGAACTGAGCAGGTTGGTTTTAATATCCAAGAAGAGGGAAATTCCAGAAGCAAATAAAAACTAAACAGCTCCCTCAAAATTGAAAAATAAACATGTCCATAATTTCAGTATCTGAAAGCAGTGATTTGAACTACTCTGTTCACAGGTAGGCTTTGAACTAAAATACTGTTTACATACATATTGAGAACCGTTGTCAACTGGTGCACTTCTTATGTTTTATTGTAGTACAGTGCTTGCTTTAATCCATTTAATCCATCCAAGAGTCAGTCCAATGAGAAGGAAGGGAAAGGCAGCAGAGGTGTAATAAACACTGATTTAATTTTTACAGCACAGTACATTATAGAACTATAAAATTGTGTGATTAGCCAACTCATTAACACTGTCTTAAAGTAAATAAGTGTTTAGAGCTTGACACACTTAGTGCTGAAAACCTTTCTAATAATAAATTTAAAAAGTAGCCAGTGTTGCTTGGAATAAAGATTGTGCTGCTGTGCATCATCAGGAGCTCTGTATTAGGGCTGTCATTCAATTATTCCGTTCTAATGCATTCCCTGTTTCACACCACTCCTGGCTATACTGTTTTGACACTTCCTTGAGAGTGGTGCCATGTAGAACCTGCAGTGCACTTGTACAGGACTGCCATGAAAGTACTGCCCTCCACTTAATAAAAGGGGTTTTTTTCATTTGCTCTTTTGTCCTGCATTTATTGGTAGTGACTTAAGAGACATAATAACAGCCAATATGAGTCATTGCAGTCACCTAAAGTCTGCACTTTTCTGGTAGAATCCCATTGATATAGATGCTGTGTTAGTTGTTTATGCTCTTAACATTTTCAGTAAAGATTTAAGAGAGATATAATTGCCTGGTATGAGACATCTGAAAATTCCCAGAGTTTTGTACATAGACTGCTTATGGAGTGCTTTCTGAAAATGATGTATTTCAGCTGGAAATTTAGAAAGTCTTGACCCCTTTTGGAAGAGTCTAAAAATAGATAAACAGTCTCTTTTTATTTGCTAGATACTGGGAGGCCACTCCTGTCAAACTTAACTCATGTCACTTGGCACATTAACTCCAACATTTGGTATTAGTTTGTATTAGTTCTTTCAAATTTGAAAATAATGTTAGAGAACGCTTGGAAAACAAATGTACTGTCTCAGCCAGCTTAACAAAAACATGGCATCTTAATAAATTTAACTTCTTTTTAATCAGATTTTTTTTTTTTTNATAGCTATACAGTGGTTGAATCACTGTCTTGTTTTAGTGCTGTGCTTACAAAGTTACTGCTTTGGAAGAGATCTGCCTGCTGAATGTTTCTCCAGGTTGGCTTTTAAGCAATTGAATTGCAAGATCACTAGCTGTCATAGAACGACAGAAAGAGGGAACACACTGAACTTAAAAGTCCTGAGATGTTTTAGGGTGAGGTTCATAGTATGGTGTTCTTTTTTTGGGTATATATCAGAGATAATTTTTCAAAACAGATATATTCCAAAGACACATCTAGGACAAGATAAAATATATTTCTAAAATTGTGTCAGCCATTGAGCTACTGGTGATCTATCTTTAAGGACCTGTTGTGTTCCAGGCATTGCTTTTGCTATGGGAAAATAAGTGTAAACCTGAGTGAGCAAGGGACTCTCACACACAGTATTAAGCTATGTGATTAAGCTCAGTGATGCTTAATCAAGTGTGTTTAGGATGATACATTTCTGTAGCAGCAGTTGCCATCTGCATGTGCTGACAGAATGATTGTGGGAGAGAGTTCTGTCCCCTTTGGTGCAAAGCACGTGAAGCCTGTGGTTCCACCTCTGCAGAAACTGATTTCAGACTGAGCTTTCACTGCCACGCTTCCTCATGGACCCTGTGTGATGAACCGACATGTCAACATGAATACCACCAAAAGTGTGAGACAAGGTGTGGGATTTAGGTCAGATCTGAGTTGTCCACGGGTTCAGATGTTAGGGACACAAGTACTGCTACGAGACTGTACCCTTAGTTAAAATTGTCATTACAAGTGTCCCTGGAGCAGTAAAGCTGTGGAAGCTACCATTGCCATGGCTGCCTGAACAAACAGTCTGGGACTGATAGCTCTTTAGTCCAGCTGTTTATTCAAGGAGGAGTTCCACAGTATGAATCTGGTGCTTGACATACTTGGTGCCTTTTTGTGCTTCCTCGAGTAGTTAAGACTCTCTTAGCTGTGTCAATTTGACTAACAGTATGCCATCCTGAAGTAGGATATGAGATGTGTGGTACTCCAGATAAGAAAAGTGAAGGGAATGATTGTCTGGAAGACCACAGCAAAATGGGAACTGTTAAAACTGGTTCATGTCAGAAAAGAATATGTACTCTGGAGCTGTGCCTAAAGCTACTGGCTCTGGGACAGTAAAGACTCTAAAAGGTTCTTGCTTCCTCTTTGCTCAGAGGTTAATTACTGGCAGTAACTGAGATAGCTTTTATAAAGGTAGCTCTGGAAAATCCCCTCAAATAAATTCTCTCTTCCCCTAAATACACAGTATTGGTAGGGTTGGATTCAGGTTGTTTGCAGCCATGCTGTGAAACCTCTCTATTTTTAGACCCTGGAGTAGAGTTCAGAGAGATGGGACTAAACCATCCAGCTAAAAGTGCTGCATTTAAAATGTCAGCAACAAGTTGTTTGAGGTCCATCTTTATAGGCATGTTTACTTTTGTACAGAGGAATAACTGTTCCCTTTGGAGTTATATTATTGGCTTGTTTCCATTAATTTATATGCGGGAAGAGTAAACCTCTAGACAACCACACTCCATAGAAGTCAATAAGAAAGGCAAAATTGTGGATTTTTTTTCCCCCCACACGTTTGAAGACCATAATAAACCTGAAAATGCATTGGTAGTATTTCTACTTCAGTTTTTCAAAGTTATTAGCAATACAGAGTAAATGGATGCCTTGAAGTCTGGCTAATATGTATGTAATGGTAAATAGAACTGGTTTTAAGAATGACAAAAGTCATCAAACATTTCTGTGTATGGATGTTCATTTCCAAATATCTGAATAATAGTTGCCCGATTGATTACATTCAGGAAAGGAACACACAGAACTTGTCGCCTTTGTCCACCAAATAGAGCTTTTCCAGCCTTTCACAACTTCCCATATGTTAATGAAAAACATTTTCTGAGAAATTGGCCACTTCGTGCTTTGTAGCTAATGCCAGCTTTTTTCATGGACCAGTTCAAGGCAGAGCAAAGGGAAAAATGCCTTGTTTTAGTGCGTGAATTACTCTGACAAGCTTTCACATCGCCCCTCCTCTTATTAATATTCTTTTTGATGTGAGCTTGTAAAACAGAGGATTGGCTGTTAATCTCTGGGATCTCAAGGGCTTTTGGCAGTGGCCCATAATTGATGTGTTCACATGGCTGTTGTCTGACTACTAATGATTAGACAGCAGTGTTATCTCCCAGCTAAATCAGTGTTGCTTATAAATCACACTTGATAAAGTGCAGTTTCATTTCTTCAAAGAGTCTGTACATGTCTATATAGTTTGATACAACTGCCAGAGCCATTTCATGATTTTGTGACAGCTTTGATTAGGTTTATTTTTATGAGCAAGATAATTGAATTTCTACCAAGCATTCAGAAATGTTTCTTTTTTTTGGTCTTTGTTTTAAGCTTATTATGCAGTGGGTAGAATAGAAAGGATATGCACAGTTAGGGCACATCATCCTAGAAGGTGTGAGGTAACTGGAGAATATAACACATGAAAAGTGGAATACTTGGACTGTCTATTTCTTTTGTTTTATTTGAACAGAAAGGGAGCTTCATTTGCAGTAGGTGTTGATCACACTGTTACACTATAAAAATAGTCTGTGAGAGTATAAGAAAGGACATATAGAAATACAAGGTATTTAAACAATGGTGTCTGGGATTTTCTGGGTGAAACTGGGTCCTTTGCATGCCTTCCTTCTTTTTCAGCAGGACAGGAATGATAAATCCTTACTAAAACTCTTCAAATACTAACTTCTGTCTGTGTTTGGGTTCCTAGAGAGCATGCTAATGAGGATCTTAAGATACTAAGGCAAAATCAATAGGTAAAAATGTTATTGAGATAGGGACATGAAAACAGAGATCTCAAGGTGACCTGAATTCTGAGCCACTGAAAGGACAAGATTTGTCTGTCTATTAGGTAACCTGTAATCAGATAACTTGGTGCTGATAGTGTAGATGCTCTCATGAAAAAGGAGTAAGAGAACACTAAATCTGGGTTTCTTCTGTCTGCCCAAACTGAATGGCCTCAGAGCTGAGTCAAGTAGGTAAGCAAATTTTGAAAGGTCTTTCTTCCGGATTCTGGTTCTTGCATTTGCCATCATACTGTGGGATTAATCCTTCAGTCTCATTTTTGAGGGTTATCGGACACTTTGTGTCAGAAACAGGCACCAACCCAATAATTTGGAGAGAGCAGATATATTACTGATTTCCTCCTCTCAAGGACTATTTTCCTTTAAAAAATCTTTACTGTACATGTATTATTTTCAGATTTTTTTTGAGTTCTTATTTGAAACGCTATCTATTTTTCTCCCTGGTAAAACAACCACTACAGTCCAAGTGCTGCCCACAGTTATGCTTCAGTCTGCTTCAGTGGACCTACTCTGGATTTATACCAATGAAGGTGTACACCAGTTGGGAGAAATAAAAGACTTGTCATAAATTGTCTATCCTGAGACACTGTAAATAGATCAAACTGCATTTGAGAATAAAGATTTTAACTAGATATCCAACAGTGGGTAATTTCAAGGAGAGCTTAACAATGACGCTTCAGCTCCTTTTTCAGTTGAACTGTCACAGTGAAAAGGAAAGCTGAAAGGTCATTTTAGAAGTTTTCCTTTAGTGACCTGCTAAATAATCATGAATGTGTATGTCCCATTCTTGGAAGTAATAATACTGTCTTCTCCTTTAAGTAAAATTATGACACAATATCCTACACTTGGTAGTGTTTGTAGCTAAGAGTGTGAAGTTGATCTAAGGAATATAGAAAAAAACCTAACTGATATGGATCCTACACCCTATCAAAAAGCACAAGGAGACCTCTAGAACAATAATACTGGAATATATGAGTCAAAGACCCACATGTCTTGCCTAAAAAGCCTAGGGGCTTTTTAAATTAAAAATTTTAGAGTCTGTAGACACCAATAAATATGGGGCCACTAAGTCAAATGTTCAATTTTCAGAACATGCTGAAAATGCCATCCATAAGAATGTAGTTAGGCACATTAAAGCTTTTGGTATACATAGGCCATCAACAAAGTTCAGTTCTGTTCCTGAGGATTATAGAAGGTCTTTGACAACCTTTCAGAAGAGAAATTATTAGTTTAGATAATTTTTCTTAACGAAAATGTATTGAAATCAGGGAGCAACAGCCTGAGTCATAGTGTGTGCAAGTTTGCACTTGCAAAGGGAGTGTTCAGCAAATGGGTAAAAGGCAGCAGTGGGCCATTGACATGCAGAAAGTCAAAAAAGTACAACGAAGGCATTTATCTTCTGAGTTTTGTTTGCCACTTTATTATACATTGTCCTGGAAAAACTCACAAAGTTTTATTGAATGTCTTATGTTGCTGTACTCCAGAATGGCTGAAATGGCAGCTCTTCCACTAGACTGCGGTCGCGTCATCAAGGAACTGAAACCATCTTTTTGTAGTGGAGGACTTGTGCTCTGGAGTCATAGGGTCATGATTTGCTTGGACATTAAGAATGATAATTTGCAGTGGAGCACTTAAATGATGATGCAATAAAATTAAACATTACCTTCCTATATACAATTAAGAATGAGAAAATTTTCCATGGTCTGTTGGAGTTTCTATCTGTCATAGAGCAACTATGCCTTCTTTCTCGGGTTTTAAGTCTCACATGTGTTAGAAATAAACATTGGAAAGCTGAGGGTAATATTTATTTACAATGCTATGAGATTTTTGTAAGCAAATACCATGTCTGTTTCCAGGTCCAGAAACCTGAAAGGTTGACTGTAGCAGAAACTTTGGAATAAAAAGAAGTGATTGTCATTGTTAAAATGATTTTTTTTTTCTTTAAAATGAAAAGCTTCCTAAGGGACATATAACTTGATAACCCTCATAACCTTCATAACCCTAGGTACCTAACCCTCACCAGTAAGTGGACGTGCCTTAATTTTTACCATATTCAGTTGCATGTCACTGACAGATACAGGACACCATTATGCAGTTTCTATCTAGCCCCAGACAATCCAGAGAAATTTCTTTCTTGACTATTCATAATAATTCCTTTCTTGATTGTGGACTACAGTGTACCTCTCTACACAGGACAGGTATCTTGAGTGAATTTTAGTACTTGTTTATTTTGTCTTAAAGCTTAGCAGAGCATAATGGCTGACTGAAGAAAAGTTTGGAAGTGCAGATTGAAGAGCTGACAAGGAGAAATCAGGATTCAATGCAGAAAGGTGTTCTAGAGACAATTATCTCAACGAATGTGATTTACGTAGGCTGAATGAGGAGAAATGTCTCTACAAGAAATTTGCAGGTGGTGATCTGGGCATCCTCCCAGGACTCTGCCAAGCATTAGAGTTGACATACAATTTTTCACAGACACAGCCTTGGCAAAAGGATATCACTGGCAGCTGTCAAATGCTAATCTATCTCACAGTAAAATGGGTGAATGGCTTGGGAAATCCCAAGCATCTGAGCTAGAATGGGAGATCCAAGAGAGAACAAGGAAGTTTCCTTGCCTTTTGTTCAGCACTGTTGTGCTGTATTAGACCCTGCTCAGAATTTTGGTTTTTCATCATAGTCTTTATTAATGCTGCTCTAAAAATAAAATACTAGTATTATCATGTCTTTGGAGATGTTTCAGGTGCATAATGTCACATAGTCATGTAAGGTCTGAAGAGGTCTGGAGGTCACCATGTGAAAAGAACACGCAACTGTCAAAAGATGAATTTGCAGAACTCTGTGTGCTCGTCAATATGGCTGATGTGAGTGGCAAAGAATATCCTGGGTACAAGGAGGACTTTATTTCCTTGTTCCCTGTATGGAAAGTTTAGTAGCAGAGTAAGAGTTCTAAGTGGAGTTTGTTTTTTTTTTTTTTTTTGCTTAATAGCAAATTAGAATAATACTGGAATATATTAGTCAAAGACCCACATGTTTTGTCATAGCAGAATAGAATATTGAAATCATTCCAGATGTGAGTGATTTGCTGCTTTACTAGGAAAAAAAAGTGTCAGTTCTGTTAATGTCTTTTTGTTCTCTCTAGCTACTCAGTTGATTGAGGTGGAGAAGTTAATTTTAAGAGTAGGCAATACTTAGAAACTGCAGGTAGATGCTACTTGTGTTACTCAGTTCAACACAATTACACATTGCATTTCTTGTACATAGTATAATATAGGTAAAGTATAAGCATTTTAAAATATACTGTTCTCAAACAAAGGTTTCAAAGTGTGAAACTTGGATGAAATTTATCAGTTTGAATAATCTTTGTTGTTCTTCTGTATTTAAGCTCTTGTGATTCTCCACTAGGTTGACCAAAACAAGTAGTTTTCGTAGTACCTCTGACCTTCCTGAGTTTTGAATGTTAAGCTTGTAATAGATATGTAATTTCTGTCCTGAGGCAGAAATTCCCTTCTACATCCATGTCTTACAGTATTTCTTTTTTCCTTTGCTGTCGTTTATGGCACTGACCTTTATTCCCCCCAACAATTTGATGTAGAACATTGGAAGAAAACAAAGTATCGTTTCTGTTAAGCATGATGTCACAATGCTTCTGAGTTGGCTTCTGATATGATTTATAGGCAAGAAATACTGAACTGAGATTAAAATGGGATCTTTAAGACAAAATGGAGATTCTTCATAGTGGTGATTCCTGTCACATGGTAAAATATGAAGGAATAGCTTTAGGTTTTGGATATGTAAATTCTCTGTGGGGCAATGTTTGTAGCAAGAGATTTGAAGATCAGTGAGATGTTTGGAAGTGCAGACGTGCTTCTGAGCACACAGGCATTTTTCTCATGTCACATTCTCCCATATTTGTTTTCTTCCAAAGCAGTTACCTTAATTTGATTAAAATTACTTCTGATTTATGATGCTGTACGTGAGATTACAATGAGGTCTTCTGGGGTCATTGTTGCTTTAGAAAATCAACATAGAGGCAGGTATACTATATGTAAAACAAGCTAGTCTCCTTTTTACTTTGTAAAGTCCAGAGAAAGCAATTTGTAGGACTCAAAACTTCCAGATAGGGCTGAATTCCTTTATTTCCTGTTTTCCTTTCCAGACACAGTGAGTCTGTGAAGTATTAATTCATAACTGTAAAGAACATGTCAATGTAATTTTCAAGGTTCGAAGTTTCTTAGTCCTTTCTGTCTTCATGTTGTTGTCTTTTAGAGGGAGGATTTAGGTTTGCAAAGGGCCAGGCTTTGTTTTTCAGTTAGATCCTGTAATAGGATTCAGATCTGCTTTTCACATTCTTTCTATTAGTGCAAACACTCCCACTGGGAATGCTTACAGTATTTTTCTTTTTTTCTCCATTTAAAAAGTGGTGCTTTCTGGGAAGAGCTTGTACTTAGCCTGAAACCTGCTCATCTGCCTTTCTCCTGGCTGTGTTGGTAGATGAATTAAATAGCTTCTGGCATGTACGTTTCAAAATCACCTGCTGGATGACACTGCAGTAGTGTGTGACCCACTTTGGTCTTAGAGTGGTAGACCGTGTTATCGTTGAGATACATCTTCAAAGATGTACACCTTCATTAAATCAGGAAGGTGAGTTTTGATACACGGAACTTGATTCCAGCATGTAAAGTGCCTGAGTAACTGAATGGCAACCTTGCTTTCTAGAAAGTCTTGCCTATTTCTTGTTAGTATGATATTTCCTTTCTTTTCCATGTGTGCTTCCTCCTACTGACAAATGTCATGTGGCCACCAACACAGAATTTTTTTTTTTTTTTTTTTTTTTTTTGGTAAGTGTTCAGCTAAAGAATTGCTCCATGGAGCAGTGACTACATTGCTTGGCAGGCAGTCTTCATTTTCTGTGAGCTTTCTGCTACTAAGCATCATAGCTCTCTGATACCATCAAACACTTGGCAGTGGAAAACTGCCATGAATAACACTGCAGCTTTGTAGCCTTTGTCACCAGTCAGCTCTCAAAAGCTCTTGGAATTGGGTGAAGAAAATATTGCTTGAATATTTCTGTCTTTTTGTACTCCTTTGATTGTGTTTCTAAAGAGAGCATCTATGTAAATAACCTTCTTCAGATTCAGATTTTCAGTCTCATATTGGAATCTCTTGTGTGATAAACTGCAAGGCTACTGCTCAGTATGCGCCAACACCTGGGAATAATAATGAAAAAATAACAGTGAGGAACTGCAGAGCATCTGTTCTTGACATTAACTTTCCTCAGTTTGACAGACTGCCACCACCAGATGTTAGTCTTATGTGCCTTTTTTTTCCACTGGAGATGGCGGCCTTCCTGCCTCTCTTTGCCTCTAATACCTTACATCAGTGCCCTTTGGAGAATTCATGAAAACAATTGTGTCACCACAATGATCTCTAAGAACCACCACTTTGTAGTACTGCTATGATTATCAAACAAGATGGGATAATCTTAAAACATGGAAATCTGGAGCAATGTTTAAGCTTAGTATATTTTTTTCTTTTGACTAACGTCATATTTGTGCAATGAACATGTACTTCAGGGACAGTAAGTGTCCTCTTATTTCTCAGCCAAAGGTTTAGTGTTTTAATTCACAAAGAAACAGCCCCATTTAGTGCAAGTGCCCCTATTTGGCCTTGTCGTGGGTGAATGTTTCTAGTGGAAAACATGAACGTTTATTAGTGGGTCTAAATAAACCAGAAAATGCAAATATTTGTAACAAAGAACTTAATAGGATACACTGTAAGATACATGCTTTCATTAGCTCCTCCTCACTGTTTATAATACTCAAAAACGGAAAACACATCTGTCAATTTAGTCTACATTTATTTAAAACGTTGGCTAGTTTAGTATGACCACAGAAAACACTTCGGATTTTTTTTTCCTCTGGTTTTGTGATGAGTATATTTTACGGAAGAATGATGTTGCATGTGTAGGAGGTTTTGCACAGCTTTACAAAACACCATGTAAACTGTCAAACAGGCTATTCATCAGCATTTTTTGGGTTTATAATGGGATGTGGCTTAGCTTTTCCTAAGTGCTAGGCTCCATTTACCTGCCAGTTACTGATCCCGGTTCTCTTCTGGCTTGAAGTAAGGTATGTTAAGAACTCCTAAATTATGCCTGGGGTACACGTTGACCCCGTTTCACTGACAGAGCACCATTACACAGCCAGTGCCAGGGAGCAGGGCTCTGTGCCATCCAACCATGTGCCTCCACTTGGCAGCAGACAGCAGGAGCTGTAGAGCGTAGAATCAGCGTCTCCCCACACACGGCATACACAGTTACGGTTTTGTGTGATGTGTGCTATTAGATACTGCAAGTAACAGCTGCTGCCGGGGGTCAGTTTATATTTGACTTTCCTGTGTGCATTCAGGTCTGCTCTGCAAAGCATTCTGCCTGTGCTTCAACTCTGCAACTCTGTTGGCATAAAGAGAAGAATAAAAACATCATTGCTTGAGTGCATTGTTCTTATGCCACAGGAACTCTCTTTTACCAGTAAAATTTTGATAGTGTTAGTAGATTTTTACTCCTTAGGGATGCTTTTAGTATTTATGTTTTGCTTTGGTTTTAGTGTTGTGGGTTTTTTTTGTGGTTGTTTGTTTGTGGTTTCTTGTTTGGTTGTTTTTTGTTGTTTTGTTTGTTTGTTCTGGTTTTTTGTTTAGTTTGTTTGGGTTTTTTTACTTACCTCTAACCTGAAGAATTCATTCTAAATAAAAAGAGAGTCCTCTAAATGAGGAATACTTTAGAGAAGACTGTGGTTATAGGTCCTTCCCCTCTCCTGCCTAGTTCTAATGTAATTGAGATCAGAATCCAGACTGGTCATAATAAGATAATGCAAAACATTTTTACAAAATTATTGAGAAGTGTTTAGCACACATGTGGCTTGCACACACAATTAAAAGCCTTGGCTCTCAGTTTGCATCAATGAATAATGCTAAAAGCAACAGAATTGTTACAAAGGCCAATGGTAACAATTGTTAAATTTTTTAAACAGTGCTTCCTAATTTGTCATTTTATTTTCTCATTATGAAAAGTGTCCATTTGATGAAGTGCGTTGATCTATGACACATGTATAATACCTTTTAGTCCATCCTTTTCTTTGTATCCCCATTTTGCTTTACAAGAAGGCAAAATGAACTTTGATCTACATTAAGATACATTTCAGCAAAACCTAGGTGATGTACAGTGAGTCATTATGTCTTTTCTGCGGAGTTTTCTTACGAGGTCCAAAATCAAAAACATAGTCTTGAAGACATTTGATCATCTATTTCAATGCAGCTAAAAAGCAGATATTTAAAAGAAGATTCATTAGGTTGAAGAGCGACTTCTGCATGTGATGTTTGTGACCCAGCGGGCCAAATGAACATGAGTTCCAGGTGGTTTAGCTAGTTGAACGGGCACACTCATATCCTTACCTAGATGTCTTTTATGTGACAAGGGACCTTAGAGCCCTAGTGAAATACTGAAAACCTTCAGCCAAAACTTTATACAGAAAACCTGCTACTGAGGAGATTGGAAGTCATACGGGAGCGATGATGATGATGAACTTCTTCAGTTCATATGCAAATATTGTCTCTGTGAATTGTCTTGTGCGTAGACTGATTGTCTGGCAAGATGTAGTCTTCTAAATATGTATTTTGGAAATCCTGAGAAATTAGATGGTTTGGCTAAATTCTTATAAAAGTCTTCATCTGTTATTCCAAGTAGAAAGGCCTACATGTTATCTGTAAAATATTAGGTGGCTCATCCTAATACATTTTAAATGATTGGATGACAATAGATTGTATTTGCTGCCATATGGATATTAGAATTGTTCCAACTACTAATTTCTCTATGATACACATGAAAGAATGGCATTTGTGTCTTTGTACTGTCTTTATAAATGTTTTTCTTTAAATAGAAAATGAAGTTCCCAGTTTGCAAAATTAATTCCCATCCACAAATCAGTCTCTGTCAGTGGCAAGAAAAAAGTAAACTTAATCCTTGTTTTAAAAACTTATTATTATTTCATACTAACAGTCTATGACAACAGGGAATAGTCTAGTAGAAACTTAGCATGTATGATAGATATTTTAGTACTTCATTTTCCATATGCAGCATTTGGGCTAATGTCAAAAAATTTGAACTCATAAGACTGAAATTACCTGTGATACACCATATCCCTATACATAAAGAAATGCAGTCTTGGCAAACTGGGCTTCTTATTACTTTTAAAAAAAAAATTATTTCTGTATTTTATTTTATTTTACTTTTATTTTTTTAACTCACACAGCACCATTATAGTAAGTTTGTCTGTTGTTTTCAGGTTGATCCCCTGTTTACAGTGCCTGCACCTCCACCTCCGATTTCCAGCAGTATCACACCTCAGATTCTGCCTTCCTACTTTTCCCCATCTTCATCCAATATTGCAGCACCAGTCGAGCAGCTTTTGGTACGGACACGTTCAGTGGGTGTAAATACTTGCGAGGTTGGAGTAGTAACAGAACCCGAATGCCTTGGACCCTGTGAGCCTGGGACCAGCGTGAACTTGGAAGGAATTGTGTGGCATGAAACTGAAGAAGGTAAATTGTTTTTTCCATTGGGTTTGTCTGTGAGATTTGTTGACAAGAGGGTAAATGCTGTATCGGCCCGAGTGCTAACTAAAGGCTTGCTAATCTCTTGGGACACCGCTATATACAATGACAGTCACAGCTTTACAGCTCAGCTAGTGAGTTTTTTATTTTAAAAGCAAATGGCAGGTCTTTCTATTATTTAAAGCAACTGTGTTTTCCAAATGACCTACCATGTAACCCCATCTAATAATAGAATTGTTTCCTCTTGCTGCATTAAGAAACGCATATGAAGAAATTGCTAATAGAATAGCATAAATGTGCTATTTAAATGTACATCTTGAGGAGGTGTTTATGTGATGGGAGTCGATACGTGAATAGTTTAGATGAAAACTTAGAAAGCTGAATATTTCAGCTGATAAGAAATGCCACCATTACATAACAATAGAGGCCGCAGAGACCCTGCAAAAATTCAAATTGATGTGATTATTTTTGCATTTTGGTTATCTGAAATATGCTTTAAGAGGAAAGCTTTCTTGCTTGAAGAAAAGTGTTCATGTGGTGAAGAAGTGCTATCAAAACCAGATTGATTTCTTTAATATCTTTTGAAGACATTTGTCCAACTAGAAGTGCTGGAGAGCTTTGGGGAACACTAAACGTTGATTTGCTATGATTGAGAACAAAGTAAGTAGGAAGAGGTTTATGATGTGATATGCAGATTTTTCCATTTTGGTTTTCAAAAGCTCATTATTAAAATACCAGCTTCTCCTGCTAAGAGTACTGCATGTGTACACTAAACTTCTGCAATTTTTCATTGTATAATAGCAGATGTTTTCATTTATAGCTGTGTGAAAATCTTCCTGTGATAGTTCTTATATTTCTTTTGAGGATTATTTAATTTTTAGTGATCTACCTTCCTCAACAGTGAAAACAAGATTATTTACAAAATGATATAATGACAGAATACAGCAGTGCATTGCTTCATGATAAATCCTGACATGCTTCAGACTGTATGCACAATGGCATTTTGTCCTTTGCAGTGATATATAAGACCTCACCAAAGTGCTCTACACTGTCCTCTCAAAAATCAATAGAGAGAGTCAGATTTACTTGCTTTTATATGCTTTCATCCATCCATCTTTCTCTCTGTGTATGTCTGCAGCAGATTCATAAGGTAGATTGATCCTTTTAGATTGTTTTTAAAGCACAGTATAAATTCTGTTTTAAAATATCCCTGCAGAGATGACTGCCCTTAGCAACTCCAATCTTTCTTGACTGGTCTGTATTAACCAGAGTTGGAATGTGTGGGTGTTAACTGTGTTGACATGAAAGAGCAGTAGCTGTTAATAGTGTTATTCTTGCTGAATAAACTAAACTTCTGACCCCCACTGAATTTAAGAGGCTTTCCTTGTGAAAGGTTTGGCACCAGAAATGAAGTATTAAAAAAAAGTGCATTCTGGTCAGGGTGACACTCCATTTACCGGTATCTCCGCACTTAACTGGTTTTAAAACCCTTGTTAGTTAATGGAAATTAACTTCCTTAGCCTTTTCCTAGTTTGTCTAAAACAATTTTCTGAAACAACTCAATTCAGTGACGGCATGTTTGAGCGAAAATGTTTTGAGTGTGCCGGTTTTCATAGCTTTACAAACTCTCTTTGGGAACACTACAGCTATGAATGACTACAAATACAGATAAAATGGGATTCTAAAATACTCTAGAAATATAGCTAGAGTGTAGATTAAGAGACTGAAGATAGTTGATAAGATTTCATATTGTGTGGTTTGTACCATGCTCTTTGTGTTTGAGTGTTTCAGACCTTGCTGACTGAAAAAAATAATACAAATTTGACTGTTTTATCCCAGAGTTCACAATCAACACTGTATTAAGAAAAACGAATTCCTAATGATGATTTTTCACATTTTAATTAAGTTTTGTTGTTTGGAGCACACATACAAGTATATGTTTACGTGTTTTCAAATTTTCTGACATGTTCCTGAAAGCATCTGTATAGAAGGTTGCATGGAGCCATTTCTGCCAAATTCTAAGGAACACCATGCAGATGGGTCTTCTATTTACCTTTAACAGAAAAAAAATATTATCAGATACTCATTTTCTCCAGTTATGATTTTGACTTAAAGGCAGAACACAACCTTTCCTAAACTGGTGTAAATCCAGCTTACTCTAACTGAAGTCTTTGTAACTAGGCACATCCAAAACCATCTTGATGTTCATAATAAAAAATACAAATTTCTTCTGCGATGTTCATATGTTTCTTTAGTATTCACTCCCTTTACTACTTTCCAAAACTTAATAAAAACACACATGCAAAGTGACATTTCTTTAGCTTCTATATATCCTATAGCTTCTTAACATAAAACAATTCTAAGAAGCCAAGGTATGAAAATTTCTAATCTTGGCTTGTGTTTTGAGATATTTGAATTATTTTGTATCTAGTTTAGCCACTCTGTAAAATGAGTTGTGAGGTGATTGGAATAGGCTTGTAGGTTGTCTGCATAATCTATGGCATATGAACCAAATGTGCTGGTGAGCAGCCTTCATGTCCTGCAGCAACTAGTTGTGGGAATGCAGATACAGAAAGGATGTGGTGAATCACAGTTATTACAAGAATAGTGGTGTGAGTGGAGAAAGATAAAATCATTTATGTAGAACTCGTTATTAGCATAAATGTAATACATGCTCTGTAAAAAAGAAGGCATATACTGAGAATTCCTGTTATGAAGGTATCTGAAATAACCAGTTTTATGTATATTAAACAAGTTTGTCACAAATTCTGTTACATTTGCTCTTTGAGGTCATGACGCGGTTGAGACGGACGTGACAAGCAGAATTCACACCAACTCCATTCGAGAGGAAAAGAAAGTGCTATCTTTAATACCATGGTAGTCTCTTTTACAGAGTTTTAGAGTTTACATAGTTTTAAGGCACAACAGACTTGACTTAACCAATGAGCACACACCACTGGGTGAACACACGATAAGCACACAGAATGTTTCTCTAACAGTAACTCAGCTATGCCTCCTTCCCACGGTCTTTTTCTAGCCTGAGGAACAGACCTGAGCAATAATTGTACAAAGGTAACAGAGCCTTCATTTTATAAAGTTTTTACCTAAATGCCATAAGGTCAGGAAAAGGATGATGTTCAGGTTTATGAGTCATATTTTTTAAGATAATCACTCCAACGATGTGTAGGGCAGGGGAAGAAAGCAACACTTGGGTTTCAGACAAAATTCTGAAAGATCCAAAAGGGCATTGTTACACAGGTATTTTCATTACTTCCACAACACTCTATTTAGTTGGCTTGATTTAATAAATCAGACCATTTTTCCCAGAGTGTTTTGATCCTAAAAGGTGTAGAGGGAAGCTGGCATCTGAAGTCTGTGACATTTAATTACAGGGGGTGGTAAATAACCATAGCTGGCTACTCCTACAATTGACTGAGACTGCTGGTTATCACGTGGGCATTTCTCAGTTGCTCCACTAAGTAGTGTAGTGTTTAATTTCTACATATGTACGCCAGAGGCATTGTCATCTGCCTGACAACCTTGTTTGGATACAACTTGGTAGTGTGGCCAAAGTGGCGGTAATGGCTGTGAAACACAGCATTGAAGGAGCTATTTGAGGCTACCCTGTAGTAGAACAAAGAGAGATTATTATGTGTGCAAGTCAACCCGAAACTGGCAGCTGATGTGGATATTTGACACCAGAAGCTATCTGCAGTAAAAGTCCTTCGCAGAGAGCAGCTTGGTAGTGTTAACTGGAGTGTATATTCTGGTTTGGTTGGTTATTCTGATGTTCTGGGAAACAGCTGCTAAAAGTCTCTAATGCTGTACTGAGAAAAAAGTTTATCTAGAATCAGGTACTTGCTAAATTGTGTCATTATCTTCTGGGAAAACAATTTCGAAGCGAGCAATAATTGTTTCTTACTGCCTGGAGGAAACAAAAATGACCCAGAAAAAAGGGAAACCACCAACCAACTTTCTAAATTACTTAGAGCTTGCGTTTTTGTTAAGCTTCTCACACGCAGTTGCCCTGGGTCATGTCCTGGTTTTGGTTCTGCATCTAGTAGTAGAGTCTGCCTTTAGATGGGAAGCAGTAGTTCTGATGATGTCTTGTTTTCTTGAAAACTGCGTAGGAGACAGCCCTTGCTGCCTTTGTGTGCAGAACGAGCTGTCTACATGCGGTGACATTCTTCCTCTTCCTGCAGTTCGGGTGCAACCTGCTGTTGTTCACTAACAAGTAATGGGGAAATGAGCTGTGTTTTTAATCCGGGTCAGCTTGTTGGTCTTTATAACTTGAGACTGGTTGCCAAATAGAAGAAACAGGAATCTGCTGGATCTCAGAAACCTGATGGGATCAATTCAAGGGTATTCAAAATTTATCACAGCATCAGTTCTGACACGATTTTGCAAGCTTTTTAGAGACATTTAGTAGCAAGGAAAAGGCTTAGAAGACAAAAAGGCATGCTGGTATTTGTTGTGTATAGGGTTTCCCAGCCTGCCACTTTTGCAACGAATATGCATAGCTTGTTTTGGAAACATTATCTGTTGCACACAGCTAATGTGGATTCCTCTCTGCCCCTTATTACGTGGTCTTAGTTTTGCAAAGACTACTTTAAGAGAACAGTCTGTTTTAAATATCTTTGGTTAGATATGTGTTTGTACATGTGTGTGTAAGTAAGGGTGTGTATGTGTCAACAGAAATAGAATTAGAAGAATGAGTAGTCTGGCTGCCTGTTATTCCTGGTGGCAATTTTTGTGGTTTAACAACCACATTTTCTTACTTTCACAAATGCAAAGGCATGATGAAACAATGAAACTTGTAATGGTGAAAGCCATGTCAAATATGTAAGGAAACAAATGTAGAAATTAGAGAGTTTTATCAAAGAACATTACAACAATTCACAGAAATTTAGAGAAACATGTTAAATCACACTGCTGTCTTAAGCTCAAGCACAGTTTATTGAGAGGCAACATGTTTTATTAAACCAAATGGTACAGTTGTAAAAAACAGGTTTGCTTTTAGACTTGGTGCTTTTATATTGCTGTGTGATGTAGACCATTGACTTGCTGGGTAGAGGGAGTGGTGGTTGGATATTGTTAACTATCATATTTAGTTCAGAATTGTGTATTTGTATAACAGAAGCATAAAGATAACTACTGCTCAAAAATCAGGCTTTGTTATGTCTACGTTACAGAGAAGTGGTTTGTGGAGATAGTAGGGTTTTTTGGCTAGCTGTCTTAACAGAACAGTGAAAATCCAGCTGTTTTCTACTGCTGCATGGGTCATCTGCTGACCCAGTATGAACATCACCTTCTATCAAAATGTCATCTGTTAAGAAAAAGCCTTTACATGTATTTATATTTTACATGTTATGTTTAATTTTTTGTTCTTTCTACTGTATGTGATACCAGACTCAGTAAATCAGTGGATTTAAGGAAGCCTTAAATACGTTATTTTTTATAGACCTCAGCTGTCTCATTGTATTATCTCAGGCCCTTGGAGTCTGACACCTAGTACGTATTACATGGAAGCATGAAGCAGAAGAGATATGCTCTGCATCTCACAATGGAAAGCCACAGTCTGGCATAAAAATGTTTGTGGTTTGTGGGAGATCTACCTACTTTACAGAAGGAATCTGGGATGCACACAGACTATCTGAAACAAGTTTTAAGAGGTTAATGTTACAGGATTCATACTGCAAGATGGATTTAGCTGCAGTTAAACCAAGGTTTGTCATGTCTGAAGGGGCCATTTTGATAATCTCAGCTGTTTGCCTGACCTTATCAGAGTATGCACTTGTTTAGGGACATAAATTCTGGCATTGTCCTTTAACTGGTTTCTGCACTGTTTCTTGTAAATTTCCTTGAAACATAGAGTGCTGGCCAGTGTTAGAGCCACGGAGTGCCTACTACTTGTAGCCTGTTTTATACATGTTTTATCTAAAATAAAGGAAGCAAATCGTAATTTTAGAGTATCCACAGAAGCCCCTCAAAGTGTTTTAAACCATTGGGACTGACTCTATGAACCAGGTGTGCATGGTTGTGATGTGGCTTCAGTGAATTGCCCTGAATCAGCTGGGTTATGATAACCAAACCTTTTCAGGCTCTTTGTTCTCAGCAAACAGTACATAAATCATGTCAGTATAAAAGTCAGTGAAGCAGAAATTCAAAATAGGTTATGGATGGTCCCTGCTGGTAGAGGAAGGGAGTCAGGAGATATTTTGACTTTCTTGAGTTTAATTTTGATTCTGCTGCAAAAAACGCCTTTTCCCAAAAGTGTTTAATTAGTCATTCATATAAACATAAATTTAAGTTTGAAGCTGTTTGCCTAGGTGATGTAAAGCACCACAGATTAGTGAAGATCTGTAAAGGAAAAAAAAAATTAGGTGAAAACAGAACCACTTATAATTTCCAGACTTTTTAAGTGCAGCAGAGAAGTTAAGCTAGCTCACCATCCTTTCCATTTCTTCCCAATACCATTGCTTCAGATTTTTGAAGACTGCGGACCAACGCTGGAAGAAAAGCACTTAGAAAATTTGTGCTATTAAATGTTAAATTTGATCTTTAAATGTCAGCATTTCTCCTTGAACATAAACACCCCACAGGGTCTAGCCAGCTAGTCCTACAGATTTGTTTAGAGAGGCTGTACGCTTCTACTGCATGGAGGAATGTGTGATTTCTGTACTGCCTAGTGCTTCTCTTGTTGATGCACTCTCATTATACTGATATAATGCTAAACAAAGTGTAGCTGCAGTACAGTCACGATAAGTGACCAAAAATACGAAAAGTGTTGTATTTACCCTGGGTAGTAACAGGCAGCTTATCTAAAGGGACCTGGCAAATGCCACATTTTCCAACTGAGTGAGAATCTGGGTGTAATTCTCTTGGTGTAACCCAAAGCAGAGAATGAAAAAACTTAACAAATTCCAGACTGTGCTTACATAAAACTCCACATATTGCCAGATTCCTACAGAGGAAGACTCCCTGCGCTGCTTGTACATACATAGAAAATTATCCCTTTTACAAACAAGCATATGGGGGCAGGGAGGGTGCCTAGAAAAAGGAAGGAGGATAATTGAGATTGGAAGCATTTGCTTGGAGCTATTTGAATGTGAAACTGAGCCTGCTCAAGCAGTGAGGTTATGAACACCGAAAGAGTTGCTTCAAGAAAACCAACAGTTTTAAGCATTTATTGCTCAAAAAGCAAAATCTCTGTAGCAGTAGATTGCTTAGAAGTGAGACTGTTCCAGTACAAAATACTTGGAACACGTGATGTTTGGATTTGTAGATAGCAGGGGGAGAGATGACTGCTAATGAAGTGTGTGTGCATCCAAGTGTTTCCTTACTAAATAAATACCACTGGAGTAGGGAGTTAAAGCACAACTGAAATGGCATCTTTAGTTGGTGTGCTTCAGGGATTAATCCACTTATTTAAAGATGTTCTCTTGGTCACTCTTAATTTTGTACATAGTTTAAATACTTAGGACAAGCTGTTGTATTCCAGTTTTGCTATGCTCCTGGTCAGTGCCAGTCTTGTGCAGAGGTGAATGACTGGTTCTCTTGCTTGATAAGACTGTATGTTTTTACTAATACAGATTAATATAAATTTTAAAAATAATCCTTTATTTCACTTTTTCAGGCTACATCATAAAAACCTGCTTTTGGCATCGAGACTAACTTTCCAATGAAAGATCAGTGGCTGGCCTAACAAGCAGCTTTTCATTTTTTAGAAATAATAGACACTTATATTTTGTCATCCTGACGCATATTTTTAATTCTTCCCAGTTACTATTGACGTCGTAGTAACTAGCTACTAATCTGGAATTTTTAGTGGCAAGTAGCAATCCAAAAAGCAGAAGGAAAAACTCAATTAAAAATTTTTGAACAATGAAGAGACCTTTGACCTTCAGGGTTAATAAAAATTACTGCTTATGTTTTTGTTCTAAAAGAGGGAGGCAGGAAACACAGAGGTTGAAAATGCAGAGGTTGAGGGTGAAGAAAAAGAATATATATAAAAAAGCAAAGCTCATGGGAAATAGCTTTCTTGATTTAGTCTGAAAAAGTAGGTCTAAATTTACAAAAGCTAGTGTTACAATGGAAAACACAATTGAAGTTCATCAATTTTATATCCCCAAGTGCCATGAAATTTAGGGTAATAAAACTCCCTAGAAACATCTGGGATGAAAAACAAAAGGCCAGTATCAGAGCACTTTAATTTGGGTTTGTTGTTTTTTTTTTTTGGGGGGGGGGGGGTTTGGGTTTTTTTTTTAGGAGTATCAACTAATGCAAAACACTTACATGTCTATCAAAATTAGCACTGGTTTGTGTTTACTAGCTGTGAATTTAAAGCTTAAGAGAATTTAAAGGGGATATAGCTATAGAAATAAAATGCTGTAGAATTAATTTTTAAGGACAGATTTTTACCATCCTTGTTAAAGATTTAATCAGAATAAAGAACGAGTTTTAAGTTAAAAAAAAATCCTTCTTTTCGCCTACTTTTTTTTCTTTTCCCCCTGTTTTAGATGTCAGTTAAGCTTATTTGGGATGTTTACTAGGCCTTCACTTGGGGTCAGTACTTAGTGTATTGAAGTGATTTTGTTTTGTTTGAGTTTTGTTGTTCTTTCCGTTTGAGTGTTAGAGGCAGATCAGGCCATTTGCTATTTCTCTAGTAATTTAGCTAATAGTATAATGATCTCCAGTAATAAAATGGGACTGACATTAGCTGTCAGGAGATGGCGATTCTGTAGCCAGACCCTAACACTGAGGATAAACGTTGTGGAAAACCAGTTTCAAGTAGGGGTAGTTCCAAATCAATCTTCAATTAATCTAAAGGTGGTTTTTCTCCCCCCCACCCCCCGGTCACTTAAAACTTCTTCATTTAAGTAGGTTGAAGCAAGTAATTATGTTTTACTGGCTGTTTACTTTCCCCTGCAGTGACTGAACCTGTGCTTCTTAACCTTGCATTCATATAGAGCTGGCTTTTGTGGATCTTTGAAAGCCCTGAGGCTCTGTGACCCGCTCTAGCTGGGATTTAGAAACAGTAAGAAGAGTCTCAGGTTTCACCGCAGGAGCTGTTTTCCTTAGGGAAGAGAGAAACTGATGTCAACTTTTAACAGAGAATGACTTCTAGTGTGTTACAGGTTTTAAAAAGAAGCTTACTTTATAGGTTATTCTCTACAATTTTCTGAAAGTCTTAAAAGATACGACTGTAGATTCTGTGGAGAAAGTTTTGCGATAAATTAATACTGCTCTTTGAGAAATTTTGTTTAAACACCACCTGTGACAGTGAAGTCAGTACAAACTTCTCTGCATCCAGGTCAGTTTGATCCAGAAGAATCACTCGCTGTTGGTAGATTTCGTATAGTTTCAGACTTGGAAGAATCACTGGTTACACGACTGAGCAATTTAAAAAAAGTGTAAAAAAAAAAAAAATCTCCTGTGTTCCAGGAATTTCCAGCCAGACACTTTTATTTAGACGTGATACAACCTGAAGGAAGGCAAATAAATGCTACTAATTTTCATTACTTTAATGAAGATCAGATTATTTTTGCTGAATGCTAAAGAGAGGATGGCATCTTCAGATAGTCTATGCACATTGAAGAAAGTCTTTCATTTTTCTGTTATTGTGTGAAAGAAAGGAAAAAATTTCCTTGATAGTCCTGTAAGAACTTAAAATTCAGGATTTTTAAGCACATGTGACTCTTAAGTGGCAAAATAATTTAGTCCTTTGACAGTATCCAATTTCTGAGCTTTTTCAACTTCATCAATTTTTTGCAAACCCCATCTGGGCCCCATTTCTTTCAGGGCATGGGCTACTTAAGATGGGAGAGAAAGATGTGGGGTTTCACACATAATGACACAGTAGTTTATGTTTCATTAAACTGCATAGTCAGGGTTGGTTAAAAACAGATTTATCTGCGAAAATGTCCAAATATACTTCAAGGGTGGGAGAAAGGGCTGCAGCAATGTTGGTGGTGGAAGTGTTACTGGAGAGATCTCCACAGCACTTTGGGCCTTCTCTCACCAGTGTGCACATCTTGTTTGAGAGCAGCCTCCTAGATCTCTCCTTTTTTTTTTTTTTTTAGTGTATATGTGTGTATCCCAAAAGGTGGACAGACTGGTTTCGTTACTCCAGCACCTAAACTTCTGTGGGCTTCAGCTGCTGTGCTGTTGTGCCAAGGCACTGCCACTTGCTGAACCGGGAAGCTTTGGGTGCCAGCTGACTTGAGATGGGTTTGGAATGACTGCACCTCCCCTGCAAACCCCTTCCTCTTGACAGTGGGGATGAAGTTGTATAACATTTTAGTAATTTATTTCATGATACTCCCTGAAGGTTCTTCTGCAGGAACTGACAGTCAGTTTCTCCCTCAGATAAAGATTGAAGGCAGCACAGAGGTCCGGATTTATTAGCTGGTGCATTTTTATGAAATATGAATGGATAAGCTAATGCCATAATACCATTTTCTTCCTACTTTGATTCTGCCCACACAAGTGGCACATGAAATTAGTAAAAATGAGGGGGAAGAGGGACTCTTGAGGATCAGGAGTAAATCTGTACTTGGTTTTGCTTCAAGGCAGTAGGTGGTGATTGCATTACAAATGATTCTGTTGGTCTAGACAAGCAAGTGACAGGAAATAACTTAGAGAAAATGTTTTTGTATCCCCAAAGCGTTATCTTTGAGAAGCACAGTCAGTAATGCTGTTGTGAAAAGAAACCTCCATTTGGACAGACAGCTTGATGCGGGCAAAGCTGCTAATTTGTTTTCAGCTTCAAGGAGATTTAGAGTCTTTGCATCTTTGGCAGTAACACACAATGTAATTGTCTCCTTTCCCCTTAATCTTCAGTCTAGATGCATTGGCTTAATGTGGCTAAGAGAGACTGGAATGTTGACTGAATTAGCTGCAGCAGATAGCTTACCCTAACAGGCGAGGAGAAGTTACTCCAGCACTCTTGACTTTGTAGTATGAGAGGAGAACACTGGCTGTTCTTTTCCATCATTACATCTAGTGGCAGAAACCCTTTTAAGCAGAATGGAAAATAAATTGTGGGGTATGAAAAGGAGGTGACAGAACTAACGTTCTTGCACTGGCAACATTACTCAGCTATTAGGGGCTCTCTGTAAATAACAGCTTTGCTTTCATCTATTTTCTGCCTCTTTCTTTCACAGAAGTAATTTTGTAACACTACAATTTTTAAGTACTGCAAAAAAAGCTAACTGCACCGGGAGATTTGTTTGCATTCCTATTATTCAGTTTGGCATTGTTGGTGGGCAGCAGCTGCTTACACTTTCGGAATATGTGCCATTAGTGTACCACTGGTTTAAAACTAGCTCAATTCACCAAAACTACAATCTTCAGTAAAGGGATATAGCACATCATTGAGCAATTAAATTATTTAGTCAATCCAGTGGTTAAGCTTGGGTCAGCTTTGAAGGGTAAATTTCATTGCTGGGATACATTCTTGGCTATGAATGAATGCATGAATAATCTGTCTTTGAACCTTAAGATGCACAATAGACACAATAACTCT
This sequence comes from Daphoenositta chrysoptera, assembly GCA_013397915.1. NCBI lineage: Eukaryota > Metazoa > Chordata > Aves > Passeriformes > Daphoenositta > Daphoenositta chrysoptera. Next base: position 536,515 of record VZRO01002536.1, read on the forward strand.
TGAGTTGAACTCTTGAGAGTGGGCTGATTTATGGGCAGCCGTTGAAAGTGCTCCTAGTCAAATTATTTTTTAATCTGTGAAGTAGAAACCTGAAGTATATTAATTACGGTATACCATTCCAATGGTAGACAGAAAAAAGCTGTGCAAGTTTTTACGACAGGTTTTTAATTAATAAATTAAAGATTAAAAGGAAAAAGTAATGATTTTGACATGGTACATTGCCATAAACTGAAAATCACTTGTCAGGGCTCCAGCAGACAAATAGCTGAAGGCGTTGTTGACCTCAACTGCTCAGCCAGTTGATCTGTGTAAGTTGCCTTCCATTTAGCAGAGGCAGCAGCAGGGATTGTGCGTCCTCCCCGTGCCAGCAAGTTCACAGGCCTGCACAAGCCAGTGCTACTTTCATTTACATTAATGCTGTGACTTCAGGTGACCAAGGATCTGACACACATTTATTTCTACCTGCCCTGTTCCAAGGTCCATCGCCTCAAGCAGAGGGCAGGGGCTGATGTACAGGAGGGTGTAACATTCACTACACCAAGATTTGGCCAAGATGGTCTGCTGGAGGGCACCATTTGCTAGAAGGGTCAAGAGGTCTCTTTTGTGGTCGGCAGTAGTGGCTTGGCACAGCACCTTTTCAGTGATGGGGAGGAGGGAACTCTTCTTGTCTCAGTACCCCTTTCTGAGCTATTGTGTCTACATTACATAGTGCTAACAAGGTTTACTGATTGTTGTAAGGCATTCTGATTTATTAAAATGTGTCAGGGAAGTTGGGGGGTTTTTTGGGAGTTCTGAGAATTAGTTACAGAAGGAGCAATTTGATTTTATTTTCTTTCAGCTAACAGGCCAAACAGATGGGGAAGCAGACCTGGAGTAGTTTTGCTGGCTGGCTGCCATGATTCTGTAAATTTTGATTTGTATGGATATGTAACAGTTTTATTTTTCCCTTTTTGGAAATGTATGCCTGTAAGTCTTTGGGAAATTAATCACTGGTTTCCTGTGAAATGTGCACTTGTAAAACAAATGTTGTAGCAGTGTGCCATGCAGCCCCTGTGTTGTGTCAATTAGGAAATGTGACATCAGCAAACTCCATAGACTGTCAAAGGCTAAAGCACTTTTCAAAGCACCATTCATTCACAGCTCTTCAGAGAAAGAATTAAAAAATGACAGAAATTTGAACTGCAGTTCGGTACAATTTTATTGTTTTTCTTTCCCAGTCGAAAGGCATAGGGCTTGTAATTCTACCCAAATGAGATTTTTAATACCATTTGACCTTGCACTATTTTGTATTTGAAATTAACAAGACATTCATATTTTCAAAATCTGTAGTAATAACAAAGTGTGAGTTGATCAAAACTTGGAAATCCTAAATTTAAAGTTCCAAGGGAGAAAGAAGAAAAATAAAACCCATGTTTCACCTTTGGTCTGTCTCCCACCACTTCATGCTACTCTCAGCACCTCCACACCAGAAAAACCTTCAAGAAAGTTACTAAAGCATTTATTAACTGTAGTATTGATGATGACATAGCCACTAATTACACACCAAGAGAGCTACATTTAACAGTAAAAAATGCTAGAAATTTAAGCACATGACTGACAGCTTGTCTTTTAGTTCTTTTTTTGTAGCTTTTCCCCTGGAAATTTAAAGAGCTGAGTTTCTTACTGCTCGCTCAGCATTTGGATCTTCGAGATCAAAAGGCCTTCCTTCAAAGAGTTTCATGTTGTTATTTAAATGGTAATTGGATCTATCCTCAGTTTGACTGTGAGCATTTTAACTTCAGTAGGCTTGGGATTTTCATTATTTTCAGTTCTGTGCTTCTAATGGAGGAGGTGATTTAGGCAATGACAAAGATTAATTGCAAATTTGAAAGCTAGTTACTAGTGACAAGAGTTTAGGAAGTCACACAGGCTATTTGAGCAACATGTGCTCCATAATGAATGATTTTGCTGCTCTAATAATTTTTCCCTTCTTTAGTGGTGACTTTTGCAGCTAGAGTAGTTCTTAACTGACAGGTTCATATTTCTGTATAGTGTGGACTGTGAAGTATACATGAATTATGAGATTTGTTACACTATTTGTCTGCAAACTTTTGGGTTAATACAGTACTCTCTCAAGAGAAGGTCATGGCCATGAAATGCTGATCTTCAAGGGGCAGTGCTTCAAGACCACTAAACTTTGGTGTATACCTTCTACAGTAATCTTCAGTACTTTCTGGTGACGAAAAAATGATTGTTGCATCATGTCTTTGGGAGACAGAGCCAACATTTTGCTTTAATTTCTACTTTTTGCTGAACTGGACTTCAGTTCCTCTCTTGTGAAGTCCATTACCTTCAGCTCTCAGTGTGATGAAGCAGCATGAAAATTGCTATCCTTGTTATCCAGGAACGACGCTTTCCCAAGGAGATGTATTGCTATATGATATCACTATCATCGTAGTAAGTCAAGTACTAGTGAAGAACATGATGAGACATGTATTTCTTGTGCTTGCTGACTTGGTTTTCATTTTACTCTGGGGAGACCCCAAAACACCCTCAGGTATAAGTACCATTAAAGTGGCTAAACTGTATTCAGGACTGAAGTGTCCTTGAGCTAAACATTACACAAGAACCTGCAGACCTGAGTCAGAGAAACAAGTAGTAGAGTGTGACAGTTTTCGGAACACATCAGTACAACTTGCATGTGTAAAGGAAAGAGGTATCTGCAGAGTCAACAGTGGGGTCTTTGTATTGCTGATATAGCACCAAGGACTGCAACAAAAACCTCTGGTGTTTTCTAATAATATTAGATGTACCTTCCCATTGACAAGCTCATTTTGTTTAGACCACCCAACATCACATCTAACCTGCAGCCTTTTTTTCCCCTGCAGTCTCCTTCCTACCCTCCCCCAAATGCATGGTGTATGTGTATTCATGTTTTTGCTTTCTGTTCATGGAGATATCCAGCTGGGAAAATATAGTGTGTACAAGACTTTCTGCCTTCAACTGACATTTCTCATAAATTGCAACAGAAACACTGCTATCAGCAGCTAAATAGCAGGTAGAATACAGCTCTACATAGCAAGTCTCAGCAGGACCCAGAAACTATGGTTACCAAATTTCCAAAGAGAAAGGGTTGGGAGGGAGAGTTTTTATATAAGAATAACTGGGGAAGGGGGATGAGAAACATTTTAAATGGATTCATTGAAAGCTGCCTTTTTTTTAGAAAAAAGGCTTATAGGGGCTGACTCAGTGGCTTCACATTCGCTTTTTGCTGAATTGTTGTTTTAGAAGACCTCACAAGAGGTTTCTATTATAAGCAATGCAAAACAGTCTTTCCTAGTTGGTTCTTAAAAACACCCCTACCCTCCACACACATTCCTTGAAATACTTTTTGGAAAATATGTAATACTTAACTGCTGCTGTAGTATAAAGGGCTTATGACAGAAAGCCTGGGTCAGCCACAGTGCATTTATGGTTTGGTGGAAATAGACTAGTAAATATCATTATATTCCTAATCACAGGATTTAATAAGTTTCATTTTGCCCTCAGCTCTATTCAAACTCAAATCTTGACTGGAAAACAACCTCACAGCATAGTTTAGAAAATATATCACAGGATTTATTTACTTAGGATTTTGTAGGTTTTTATCATGTTTGGGTTTTTGCTGTTTTTTGGGGGTTTGTTGTTTTCAGAGTTTTTTTAGTTGGTTTGGAGAGGATATTAAGTCAGATGAGATCTCATTTATCACAGGGTGGTGTGTTCTTTGTGACCATAGCAGAAAGGGCAGGAAACAATGATCTTAGGTTGTGGCAAGAGAGATTCAGGTGATATATTAGAAAAGCATTTCTAACAGCAACGATAATGAGGCTGTCTAGCAGATAGTAGAGTCTGCCATTAGAGAAAACCTGTGTGAACATCTTTCGGGATAGATGCTGACACTGCTTCAGAAGTAGGAGGGGTGGGCTGGGCAACTCCGGAAGTCTTCTTCACTCTGTAGTCCAGTTCTGAGAGCAGGATAGCTCATAACTGGGTCTAGTTTTCATGTTGGGCTTTTGTTTTGTTCTCTTTTGTTTTCTTTTGTTTTACTTCCTACATGGAGATTTCCTAGGAAATTAGGACATGGTGTGTCACCTTCTTCCTTTTTTTATCCTTAGATTAAAAATTAGTTGAACGGCATTAGTGAAATATTTTTAAACCATAAAAAGGAAATTATTCTGCCTAAACTAGGGCTATATATAAATCATAGCAGACAGCTATTAGTCAAGGGCTCGTGGGAACCAAGTACGGAACAGAGAACAACTCTCTTATGGACAGCTTAGTAATGAAGACCAACTGTTGAATCCATACAGCTAAAGGAAGAATAAGGAAAGAGTGCAGGTACTTTTTGCTGGAAAGCTAGCTCTGTGCTTGGCTTAAGCTTTAATTTTTTCATACCAGTACCTAGCTAGTAAATACCTCATCATTTTGAAGGATGCTTCTCCAGTAACCTTTGCGTTTGTGCAACATAATCTTTTAAAGCTGTCTTATGAGGAATGAAGGAAGTCAGTGTTACAAACATAGTACAGCATACTGAGATCCAAGAATGCCATCAAGTCTGAGTGAGGCACATAAATAACACTAATCTTCCTTCTGTGAGGACAGCTATTGGTTTCAGTTTGGAGGGTAATGAGGATATACTGCTTTTCTTCAGTTTATCAAACTATTTTCAATGGAATGTTTTTCTAGCAGTAAATCTTCATTAGCATTTTTGTTTGTTTCTTCTAATGGTATTGGTTGTATGCTGAGTTTTGCTTGGAGACAACTGAAAAAAAACAGCTCTTCAAGGTCTCAAGGATATGGCCAGGTCTATTTTATTTATGCCGTCCATAAGACAGCTGGCAGACAGCCTTCAAGAGACAGAATTTCGCTCTTAGTCTTCCCACTTTTCTCATTCTTCCTACCATCCAATGGTAATAGTATTTACGGTTTTCCTAGTTGTGTGTTGTTTTCCCTGTAGCTGATTTTCCCATACGAAGAAAGAGTAATAATGAGCTTTACCACTAATGTTCTCTTTGATTCATCCTTCTTTTGGGTTCTTTCCGCAGTCTTCCCTTGCATTCCTGAAGTTTTATGAAGTCTAAATAGCTCATATGAATTTCTCAGCTGGTCAGCCATGTAGTTCTGTCAAAGAGCAGTCATTATCCATTTGGTTATCTAATCATGAATCTCCTTGGCACTGAGCAACTAGCTTACAAATGTGTTACATTTCTCTCTGTCCAGACTCTTTAAGAGAAAAAGGGTGTTTTCTCATGGACATCAAGAGAAAACCTCATACTTCTCTAATTGTGTAGGCAGATAGTTTACTAATCTCCCATTGGGAAGACCTTTAAGAAAAAAACCCTTTAACCAATAACCAGATAACTTCTGATTGTGCCTGCTACATTCTCTAGGCAGGACAGGTGAGATGTGGAGTCAGAAAAGTAAGTTTAAGCTTTTTAAACAGTTTAGAATCCAGACACAATATCATCCTTTATGTCTGCATTGAATATGACTGTGAATCTCTGAAATCCAGATAAATTTGGGAGGTTCTCTATAAAATGCCTTTGCTTTCAAAAACAAAGTCCAAAATTGGTTTAAATCTTATTGGAAGCATTCTTCCTTGACTGTAATGTGACTGCTAAATATTAGAGAGAATAAATTATCTTTCTACTCTCTGAATGTTTCTGACAGCCTTCTATCTCTAGGGTACAGCCTCCTATACATGGAGGTCTATGGGCTCATTTTCAGCAATTCCCAAATATACTGGGAGTGGGCATAGTAAACCCCTAAAGATAAACATATCAGAGAAATAATAGGTCTTAATTTTTCTAAAACACTGGCTGTTGACTTGTGAAATTTAAAAGTACTTGAAACAAACTCAGTGGATGTAATTTTACATGGTATTTTTTCTGAACTACCTTAGTCTAGCTACTGAAAGAATAATTTTGCAGTCTTTTAGTTTAAGGATGTTTTACTGCCAGTTGCCAGTTTTTCAAGTTTACCAGATTTGCCTTTTGTCATTTTTAGTCTCAAGTAGAGTCAAGTCTTTGGACTAGTCTATAGGTGATTAAAAATAACTTAAAAAATCAGAAAAAAAACCCAACTTCTTGAAAGAAATAGTTGTTAAATTCATATTTAGGAAATACAGATTGTTTCTTGACCATGCTTATATCTTCAGGATACTATCAGTGTAAACAATGTACCTATAGCCCTTGTGAACTCTTTGGTCAAGTTTGCATTTCTAATGGAACAAATGCAAATTTTCATGTTCATAAAAATAGTTCTTAGTCACCCAGCAGTTTTATCAAGAAAGGGAAAAAATGGCCTTTTCAGAGGACAGAAGCTAAAAGTAATATAAGCTTGCAAATCTTACAGGAAAGTTAGAATGCATCTATTGGGCAACAGGGAATCCTTGCCCAAGAGGTTTTTCGATAGAGTCCTGCTCTTTTCAAAACATTCAAATGAAGGGTAAAGGTGGCAGCTTTCTGCCAGCCTACCAATCCTATCAGCTGGAAAGAGATCACAAAAACCTGATGTGGATTTCTTTTGGTGTAGCTCTTGTGTATCCTGCAGCCTTCTTCCTTGGAATCTGGTTCATTTCACCAAGCAGCCTTTTTATCTGTCTGTCCCCAAAAAGTTTCCTACTAAAAAGCGAATGTTTCGGATTGTGCATGGGCCTAAGCAAAATAAAATAAGGCTTCTCAAAAGTAAGATGCTAACTGGATTTGGGCTGTCTCTAGTATGGTGAAGGGAAAAAGACAAATCCTCTACAAATGTTTTCCAGGGACACTGGTTAAAATCCTAGTTTAGTTTCCTTCTTTTTTGAGTAGTCTGGTAGCCATTTTAGATAGTTTCAGATCTCTGTTAACAAGAATATATCAGTTCCTGTTATTAAATCTTCAGTCTTCAAATCTTCACTGGTGTTTCTTGTTTCAAAGGCAAGTCTCTTCCTTCTGTGGAGTTTTCATAGGTAATTGTAATTTTCTTTCTCCAAATGACATTTGCAGAAGATTTTCAACCAGAATCGGAAAGCTGTTCCAGGAGAAAACATCCCCTTACCAGTGGACATCAGTCCTACTTTTGTTCAGTTCCCAGAGGAGGCAGAAAGACCTCTATGTTCTTGTGTCCCTTAACAGTTGAAACAAACGTATGGTCTTACTTTGATCTCTAGTACTGTGTCTCTGTCACAGAGCACAGTCTATGAGAAGAAATCCAGCCTCTGTAATCTGAGCAATTATTTGAATAAAACACTCAAAGATCATTGAGAGAACCTCTGAACACAGTGAAACTGTGAGGAAAAGGTGCCACAGCCGTGGCTGCCTTCGGGTGAGGAGAGAGGCTTCTGCCAGAGATTTGAAAAAGGCAGCCAACTGTCATTCCTTTCACACCTTCCCGAAGTGTTACAAACTTCTTGTTGTGGCATCTGTTGTTACTGCATTTGGTTGTCTACTGCTCAGAGATGCAGTTCATCAACAGGAACCCATGGGTGCAGACATATGGAGGGCTGACTTTTTTTCCCTCATTGCCACCCTTCCTTTGTCAGTGCTGCTTTTTTTTTACCTGATTAAATGCCCTGAATCTGAGAGATTCTACTTTATCCTTCATTTTAAGTGGCCTTAATCTGCCGGTGAATATTGCACAGGAAGCACAAGAGAACAAAAAAAAAGTACAGTATCACTTTTTCCTGATTATTTTTGTGGTCTCAGATGGTCATCATCATAAAATCATAGAATATGCTGATATGCTGAGTTGGGAGGGACCCACAAGGATCATCAAGTCCAATTCCTGGCCTTATGCAGGACACCCTAAGAGTCACAATGTGACTGAGAGCATTGTCCAAATATTTCTTGAACTCTGTCGGGTTGGTGCTGTGACCACTGCCCTGGACAGCCTGTTTTACCCTCTGGGTGAAAAACCTCATCCTGATATCCAGCCTAAACCTCCCCTGACACAACTCCAGGTCATTCCCTCGGGTCCTGTCACTGTCACCACAGAGAAGAGATCAGTGCCTGCCCCTCTTCTTCCCCTCATGAGGAAGTTGTAACTGCAGTGAGGTCTCCCCTCATTCTCCTCTTCTCCAGGCTGAACAGCCCCAGTGCCCTCAGCCACTCCTCACACGGCTTCCCCTCAAGGCCCTTCACCATCCTCGTGCCCTCCTTTGGACACTCTCTGACAGCTCAATCTCTTTTTTGGATTGTGGCACCCAAACCTGCCCCCAGCACTCGAGGTGAGGCTGCCCCAGTGCAGAGCAGAGCGGGACAATCCCCTCCCTTGCCCGGCTGGTGATGCTGTGCCTGATGCCCCCAGGACACGGGTGGCCCTCCTGGCTGACAGGGAACTGCTCACTCCTATTCATGTTGTCACTGACAGGACTCCCAGGTCCCTTTCCATGGCTCTGCTCTCCAGCCTCTCATTCCTCAGTCCGTCTGTACATCCAGGGTTGCCATGTCCCAGATGCAGAATCTGGCACTTTCCCTTGTTAGACTTTATATGGTGGGTGATTACCCATCTCTTCAGGCAGCCTTGTCTCCTGAAACACAAGACTCCTCTTTATAAGGCAGGTAGGTGGGTTGAAAGATTCTAACCATATCAATAATGTGGAGAGCCAAGAGCAGGAGAGCAGTCTTACCATGCAGCTGTCTCCCAGCCAGTAGGAGGGTGAATATTCACCCCAGTGAACCCCCACAATATCTAGGGCTACATGAAAAAATGCATTGGCTAGATGTATTTATGAAACCATATTCACAGATTAGGATTGAGGGAGCTAGGTTTTATGAGGGTTTGATACATCACACTGGCATTTCACAAAAGGGGAGGTCCATTTGAGATATGCAAATTATTCCATGTAGTAAATGATGATATCATTTCCCTTGCTTCCATCTTGACAGAAACCATTAGCCATAGTGGATTAGCTGCTGTCTGAGTGGAAGTTGTTCTGACAAAGATGATCATGTAAGGAGTGAGCTGTAGTTTTATGTTAGGAGAGAGATCAGAAAACTAATGCATCAGAGGATTTGAAGAGAAAGAACAAAACACTCCCAGAAGCCTTGCTTTTGTGGCTTGTCAGAAGCAGCTTTCTTCATGTGGCCAGAAAGAACATAAACGACAATAAAACATGGAGTGAGGAATTGTACTTAATCTGACTAAATTCTGTACATGAAGTCTTTTCTGCTCCTGCTGTTACAGGCATATATTTTCAGGCATTAAGTTCATTTCCCCCTCCCTCTTGCTCCTAGCCAGGGGTTGCAAAAATTCAAATTCGTTGATATTTTCAGTATCATATATAGAGAGTGAAGGGTAATACTAGTATCACCCTAGTTCAGACATGACATTTCTTTGCTTTCCTGCCCCCCCATCAGTTATACTGCATTACTAAGCACAATTCACAGTGTAGTGGTGATCAAGTTTACAAGCACTGTCATCACAAAGATGAGAAATGAAAATGTTTCTTGCCAAAATTTATGAAGAAGTAGCAGGTGAGGCATGGAAATCAGAATTAGGCCTTTGGGGCTTTTGGTCAGTGTATGGTGTACTCTCCAGCACATATCTGCATAGCAGAATGAAGGGAAGGGCTTTCCTCATTAATTCATGTGACAAGGAAGTGAAACAAACCACACAGCTTGTACTGCAAAGTTTTTATTGGTTCATAAATTTTATTGAGATAGAAATTAACCAGTTTCCTCTGTGTTTTAAACAGAATCAGTTTGTGTTTATTGACACAGGGGAAGCTCATCTGTGTTCAAGAACAGATCTGTTTTCTGTTAGAAAAGGCTGCACTTCAGAGAATTTTTTAATGGTATAATGTATTAACTTGACACACCATGCTTAAGAATCTGTGGTTTGAGATTTTTAATTTAACAATGACCGTTTTTTCTACCTGATTGGTTTTATGGTAAGCAGTGAAGTATCATGAAAGAGGTATTGAATTATAAGAAAACCTCTCTGAGCTGCAACAGATGTGGCAAAATCAAGAAATATTTATATGCATTTCCAAAAATTTTTCAGCACTGCATCCACATTAGGTCTGCTGTCATGTTTATTGAAGCATTTGAACTATGTTTTCCTGCTCATTTAGGGAGGACTGTTTAGGCATGGGCATTTTATGTTGTGGCAAACATATTCAGGATTGTCTTTCATTTAAGCTGTATTCATTACGAGTTTTAAGCTGCCCTAATACATGCAGAACTTACACGGCTTGATTTGGGTGCTTCAATACAGACATGTTCATATTTGAAATGGAAGCTTAATGATCTGTGACTGTCTGAAAAATGAAAACGTATAGAGCCCTTGAAACGTCACCCATCTTTTTTCTCTTATTTTTACAATAATGATTGTACAAGATGGGATTTGCATCTCTGAGCAACGAGTTAAATACTTCCAAATCTCCTTGAAATCAATCTTGTGTGTTCATGCATGCAGATTGAAAACCATGACTTTGAGATTTACGTTCTGTGAATAAAATTTACGTTCCCTGAAAGGCAAAGAAGGCTGTCATTTCATGCTTCCTAACCTTCATTGTCTATTTCACTTCAGCAGAAGCCCCATGCGCCTGCGCACAGTCTTGAGGAACAGCTTTCTGCTCTGTCGATTTTTGTTTTATAAAAGCCCTGTTTCCTTTATTGCGTTTACCTATTGCATCTGTAAAATTTATTTAAGCTGTGACAAATTTCTTTTCGGGCTTGGAGTCCGAAGGAGCAACAACCATCAGGCTGCTAGTAAAAGATTTGTTGTCTGTGACAGTTCATTAAATGGTATAGGTCTGTGGGTGAAGCTGGATGTCTAAAGCTCCTCTGAGTAGGTGGGTTATGGGCTGTACTTAGTGAATATACATCATCAGAGAGATGAATGTGCTTCAGCAGCCTTTTGTTTTGTTCAGCTAAAATGGTGTTGATTTTGGAAAGCTCAGCAAAATCACTGTCATTTTTCTAAATTAGATATCATTCAGAGCACCCATGAAAAACAGCTTTTAGGTTAAATATAGCAGCATTACTTGTCGGCTTTGTAAGTTGACGAGAATAGCATTACATTTATTTCCCTTAAAAAAAACGCTCAAGCTGAACACAGTGCCTGAGTGAGAGCTAATTGACAGCACTGTAAACAGGAATCCTTGCACACTGCAAGCCCTGTACAGTCCCAAGTGCTGCAGTGCTTACCTTTTCACACTGCTTGTCTGCTTTTTCTCAGTCACGTTTTATGTCCCTGTAGGGACAAGAAATTTAATGTTGGTACTATTTAAAAGAAAGGAAATAAAAGAATATTCATAAGGATAAAAACTTGAGTTACTAATACTGTGACTGTTTGATCCACAGTGTCTACATAAATAAATTGAAAGGCCCACTGTATTTTTACCTTTTATTATGCTATTCCAGCATTACCAGTGCTTACTGCTCTGTTTATTTAGATGTCCACCAAAATAACTGTGAAACTTCATCTTCAGCACAATCTGAAAACAAGCTATTTGATGGACTATGAATTATGAGTTCTTCTCATTCTTCAGGGTGTAAAAATGCTTTCAGCTGAAAGCCAGGGAGGGAGGGGAATCCTTAATTTGAAACAAGCTTTTAGTCTGCACTTGATCTCCTCTGGTTTTGTATGAAAAGCCACATTGGACTGAATGACAGCTGAAAAGGCAAGCTGCTGTGTCAGAGGATTTAGCAGAAGGAAACTGCTGTTCTTTCAGCCAGCACCTTCCCAGAAAGCTCTCTGGGTCTTATACCAGTTCAGTGTACTTGTGAAGTCGGAGCACGAAAAATATGTGGATGAAACAGTTTAATTGAAAATACGTCTCACTGCCTTAGTACTGAGATTCAGGTTTAGGAAAGTAAATAAGTCTTCACTTATGGCTACCAATTTCTTGTCTGTAATTAAAAATGAGATGATCCTTTCCTAAAAGCTGAAGGTACAATGGCAGAATCATCTAAGGCTGCAGCTAAGTTCATTTTAAAAAACCCACCACTGTCCCCCCCGAAAAAACAAAACAAAACAAAAAAAAACCCACAAAAAGCCCAAAAGACAGGGAAGACTTTGTCAAGTGCAAAATCTAGTCATGTTACACAATGTTGAAATTCTTACACAAAAAAAGGTTGTTGTGTATGTGGTGACAGCACCTGTTGGTGGTATTAAGATTTATGCATGCAGCTGAAATCATACAGAGTTGTCTAAAATTAATAGTAATAATGAAGGGCGAATGTTTCCAAAGACAAGTCAGTGTTCTTCCATGTCACACATGTAGAAGTCCCACTTAAATGATCTTCAGACCTCAGAACAACACTAGGAAAAAATAATGACATCATGATTAATTCTGAAAGTTCTTCCATTTTGAGCACAATGTGATAATTGATCTTGAAATACTATAGGGTGACTAAAGAAGAAAATATCCATTTGTCCACAGTTAGCATAGCACAGTTCCACTAGGGATATTTTTAATCAAATCTGTTATGGTCACTGGTTTTCTAATATACAAGCTATGTTATGGTACATGACAACATTTGTATGACAGTTCTGTGTGACACAAAGGTTATCCTTCTTGGTGTGCATAAAATTATCTTCAAAAATCTTTCTTAGTATGTAAAGATGACATTTCTGTCTATGTCAGAAACACAGTCGTGTTCTTTCACATAAGTCTGAGTCTAAGGACTGATCTTTGTTACCTATGATTATTAGCAATTAGGAATGTGTTACTTTCAAGAAAAAGACTTTGCGGCCATTGTTGTACAGCTCAGAGTCAATAAAATCTGAGCTGCTCATAATAGCCTTTCTTTCTCATTGAAGCCTTGGACTTGCTCTAACTTCATCAGAGCAGAGGAAGAAAAGAATAATGTGAACAATAGGAGCCCTGGAGTTTGACTTAGGCCTAATGTGAGGAGGCTGTAAAAGCTGTCAGGGAGCTTGATTGATTGGCTCTTAGGCTGCAGTCCTCAGTGCAAAGCAATAATGTTCCTGCCTCTTGTGAGAGGGCTGGATGTGTCACCTGGGGTCAGAGCTTATCAGCCTCAGGGGCCAACATTTCAGATGAGGCCAAAGTGCAGTCAATAATTTATACAGAAATTTGCGTGTAGATTCTGGAGTAAAGCAAGCTTTATCTTGAAACTGTTTGTCTGACCAAGGAAATAGTTAAGTAATGTCTGAAAGTCCAGTCCTTTTCTTTTTTTTTTTTTTTCCCCTTTAGTGACATGGGAAAACAGTCTCCCAGTATAGAAATACGTGTTTCTGTCATCATGCTGATTGTACTTTTGATGAGGGAGGGCATGCCTATGATAATCCTTTTAGGGATGTTACATTGCCAAAAGAACCATTGAAATTTTTGGCTGATTATTCTAGGTTTCTTAGCATCCTAAGTTTTTGCCTACCTTTTATGCAACACTGGACTGTCTCCAGTGTCTAAATAGTTTTGTTTCTAAACCTATGAGGGTCAAAGGTTGATCAGCTCCAGTGCATGAAAAAGCCAAGAGAAGCCGTAGTACAGGCATAGATCACAGCAGGCCTGGGTAAACTAGCCAGGCTGCTATTAATAAGTGGAGAAATTGGGACAGCATGCACAAAAAGTAGTTACAGGAAAACTGTTCATCAAGTTGCTGGCAAGAGAAGGGAAGTCTCACAGAAACTTATCTCTAGTGGGATATCATTTTGCTGGTAGCCTGCCTTTGCATTGCATCATTATTGCCAAGCAGCTGGAGTAAGCCAGCTGGTTAACTAGATGTTTTACTAGTTTACCCACTTGGAAGATAATCTAAAATATAGGAAAGGAAACCAAGGAATTCTCTGCTCTGGAGAATTTTGACACCTATTGAGGTAGGTTAGCTGACAAGTAGCTCACTTTTGTTCTGTCCCAGCAAAATGAGTACTTTGCTTCAGTAGATGCTAACAAAAGCCCTTTTACCTTACTTCTGCTCAAGGAGAACACTATTAGTCACAGTTCATTAGGCTTGTTTACAAAACTGAGCTGGTATCGTAAGTGTGTAACTGAAACACTTTTGACTGCCAGGGGCATCTTTTCCACCACAAAAAATGCAAGAATTTTATAATGGCAAGCATAGCCTACTATTTTTCAAAGAAAATAACTAATTTGTGGTATAAGAACTCTAAAAATTATGTATCATATAGCTTTGGCAATGCATGATATTTGTTTTGTGGTTTTCAAATCTAGAAGGTGAAGTTTCAAGCATAGTTCGGTTTATAATCTGTTAGCTATAATAACAAAAGACCTTAAAATAAGGTAACACCAAATTCTAAACTGAAGCAATTGTGTAGGAGGAAGAGCCCCCGATTTGTCAGGTTTTTGATGTGCTTTTTCTACACAGAGGAAAATTAGAAATGCTGAGCCTGGCCACACCAAATTGATTCCTTCTTGGTGCATGAGTGGGAAAACGGTAGAAGAAAGAGAATTCATCATTTACACTTGCAGTTTCATAGGACTCTTATGTACACCCAATGCTTGACTATAGACCACTTTCATCTTTATGTATTTTGCCGTGAGGTTTCATGGTGGCGTATTACTGTATTAAGATCTTAATAGAGTTTATATCCACAAACATAAAGGATGTGTCCCTGCAAGTCCCACAAACTAAATGAAAGAAGAGTTACTTGTCTCCTGTTAGCTGTAGCAAGAAAACCTGAGGGAGTTCTGCAAAAGAAATCCCAAATGTTTTTATTTCCCTCCCTTTTGTCATGGATGTGTCTGTCTTAGGTGTTTACTTACCCTTTTCCCAGGCTGAAGACAATGAAGTCTTCATGAAATCAGTGAAGCTTAATGCAAAGAGAGGGAGAGAGAGAGAGAGAGATGTAAAATGCAGTTCAGTAGATTTCAATGTTTTCAGCCACTGATTCAAATTGCTATTTTAAATTCAAGTGAGTGGAATAATAGAGAAGTTATCATGTCTACTAACTGCAGTTGGCCTTTGTAAAGAATGGCTTGTTAGGAGGCTTTATGATTTACTGAGGCCACAGCTGGCTGCCAGCAGAGCTACAGGAGTGTGTTCTCTCTTGGGCCTGGAAGCTAGAGATGAAAAGGATCCAAAGCTGGCACAAAAGCAAATAAATGCTTTGACTTTAAATAAAGCATCATAATTTATAAGGGGCTCTGCTTCTCAGTCCCAATGAGGTACATGGATCAGCAGCAGCTCTTTGAGGCTGAGCAGAATTGTCTGTCTGGCTCGACTGCAATTCTGGTATCTGCAGTCTACAGATTCGGAAGAATTTTCATGGTTTGGGATTGGAATTGTTTCTTTTTCATGCTGTTTCATTTCTATAAATTCTCTCTCTTCTGTCTTCCACTCCTTTATGTTTCATTAGTTACTCTACTGTTTGATAAATAATTGTACCAGTGTTTGCACCTGGCAGCTCTTTATCATGATATACAGTGCTGGGAAAATAATCAACAAAGACACCTGAAGGTTTATAGGTGCATTTTGTCATCTGTTATTTGCTTGGGTTTTACTCATCAAGTTCCTACAGTAGCAGAGTTCAGAGCTGGGACACAAACTTCTATTGAGATATCCTAATACTAGCCTTAGGAAGAAAAAACATGTATGAGCTCCTTAAGAGGTTTTGGGGTTTTTGTCAGGGTTTTTTTATACATATACACACACATGCATACGTGCATAAATTTATATCAGCTTCCCCATTTCTGCAGCTGTTTCTCAACAGTCTGCTGATGAAAACAGTATTTCTGTGGTCTGGTGTCTGAGAAGAAGAATAGAAATGAGGCAGATAATTCTTAAAAGGAACTCCCGAATGCTTGTCTGGGTGAGAAAAAAATTGTTTTGGTTTTCCCTTTTTTTGGCCTTAGTTCTTGTATTGAAACAATAGCTCTTTCCCCCATGCTCCAGGCTTGTTTTGCTTTGCTATTTACTTGCTTTTAAGGGAGAAACAGTTTGGGAGAGAAGTAAGTAGCTGAAGAGTTCCTGTAATTAATATAAAGTGCAGGAAGCAAGTGTGACAGATTAGTTGAAAAGCTCTGTGTTCTGTTGCTTATCTCAAGTGACATATGGTCCTGGAGTACAAGCAAAGGCAGTGGATTGTGGGGCTTCTTTTTCTTTTGCTCTATGAGAAATCAGAAGAGTGTCCATGTGTTCAACAGGCCAGCAACATAGGAGCTGAAATAACACTCCTTGAGAAGTGAGTGGGAAACTCAGGGGATTACAGAGCAGCATTTCCTTCTTCTAAAATTGAGGCTGTGACACTTTTCAGTGTCAGGCTATGTGAATCACAGTTATGATTACTGAAGTAAAAAATAAAAAAAATCTGCTAGAAACAAATTACTTTATTTCTGAAACAGATATGGTTTTCTTCAGAACACACAGATGTTAAATGATTTTCAACTTGCATTTTTAGTATCAGCTGAAATAAAGTAAGACTGCAGCTTTATTCTCAAGCTGCAGTGAAACAGTGAAGTTGTTCAGTTACTCTGGCCAAAGAAAAGGTAAGGGTTGCACAAAAACTAACCCTTTAGTTGTACTCCAGAGGTCAGAAGCCTATGGTTAGTTTATAATAACATTAATTGCACATTTTCCTGTAAACACTGCAATCATGTGGTCTGACATTCAAGAGGTGTAACAGCAATTTATCCAAAAGTTTTCCTAGTCCTGCCAAATTCTAATCACTTTGATATAAATCTGGCAGGAGAAAATTGTGTGGGTTGCTGTGGCTTCATAGTTTTCAAAATCACCACTCTAAGTAGCTCATATTTTAGTAGAACTATTTAGTTGTGGATAAATCAACAAGCCATTTGGGACCCAATCTGATGTAATTTCTGGGGTATCACCCAGTTTTCATTGAGTCTTTTATTGGTTTTTTTAATGACTGTGAAATTTAGCCTTGCATTTGATTAGGACCATTCATATTTCTTTTAGCTCTCCATTTGCATTTAGATCTTGGTCATTGGTTATTTGTTAGGCAGACCATCTTTAGAAGAAATACATACACTGAAAAAAAAACCAATTATCATTATAGATAATAAGGGACATGAGCTCTTTAATTACATGCTGCCCTATTTTCCAGAGCCAACCTGCCCCCAGCATTTCAGTCATAGCGTTGTCCAGAGGAACTATGATTTCAGCTTACCCTCAGCTACATGTCTTCCTAACATGCTGGGGTTTTTTATACTAAAGCTGGAAAAGGATAATGTTGCTAGGGAGGCAGAAAAAAGAAATGAAACCAGAGCTTCTTTTAGCTGACCATTCAACTGAATATTGACCAGCTGTCTTCATGAGAAAGAAATAGATGGTGGTGAATAAGCTAGAGTCTAGTTTTCCAAGAAGTTCAATGATTTTCCCAAATCAATACAGCCCATCAGGCTTCAGAACAAAGGATGCGGGAGACATGACAGTGATGGAAGTGGTTTGTGTTCTTTTGTGTATTAATCACATGGGCTCGTGGGGAAACAGGATTTCTTCAGTTACTTCAGTGTTTCTTCTTTTAGATGCACTGGGATAAACTTTTAGATTAAGAAAATCTATTACAGTAATTATTAGGTGGGATTAGTAAGTTGTCTGCTTGATGGCCCAGATCCATGTTTCCAAGAGCTACTCCTCACTGTATAATTTCTGCTTCTTTTTTTGAATGCAAATTGGAATATGTAATGCAAGTTCAGGGAATAGGTTCTATATAACAGCTATTTTCAAACCAGGGTGGTAGTTCCTACTTTCAATATTACCTTCATTTTACCAATGACTTCATAATGAAAAGAAAAGAAAGGGTATGACTTTCAAATAAAGTATCCATGAAATTTAGGTTGTCATTACTCAGAACATACTGGAAATCACACAGATCTAATCTTACTCTGTTACACTGTTGCAGAAGCTACTGTAGCTTGTAGCCCAGCTTTAGCCACCAGCAGGGCAACATTAACTAAAATAGCAGGGTTTAGCCTCTCAGCCGTATAACCTTTAAACTTGCAATGCTTTCATAAAGTACGGGATACAGAATTAACACCACAGCTAAGTGCCTCAGCAGTTTATGACTATACCAGCAGTGTTTCATTATGCTTCTTTTCCTTGATGCTATCCAATCTCCTCATCTTCATTGCTGTACAGTATTTGTTCAGATAAAGTCCAGTGCCCAGGATGACTAATTGCAGATCTGTGCTCCAGATGGTCTGATTACAGGATGTGGTTAAAGTGACTTTTCAAACATTCACTGCAGCAGTAGGGCTTTTTTGAGAGCCCTACCCCCCCCCCCCCCCCCNTAAAAAAATCCAACCCAACAGTCTTGCATTTTCAGGCCACCTGACAATCATTACATTCTCAGGCTGGCTGATGTTGATGCCTGTTACATGTGCACCTGCTGTACATGTCATTAAGTTCTTGTGCCATGCTAGACAGAGAGTGTGATTAAAGTAGTAAATAAACTGTACATCTCCCAGATCAGCATTCAGTGTATAAGATGTGGCTTCATACATAGAATGTTTGCTGTTAATTTTAGATTACTTTCTGGATGGAAGCAATCAAGGAGAAATAAGCCATTTGCATTGCAAGTCTAATATAAACATTGTTCTGTGTTTTTTTATGCCTGGATGAATTGCAGGTGTATATGTGGATGTGGGATTGATGATGATGTGACAGATATGGTGATTGTGAGGCAAATGAGTTACACTGCTTTTACTAACCCAGTGGCAACAAAAAAGCTTGAGATAATCCTAAAAATATACATTTTCTTATTGCAGCTTTTTTGCACTTCATATACTTTAGGTATTGTTAGAAAGTGATGTCAAATAGATACGTGTGGGACCAAAAACATTGCAGTGCCAGACATAGAATAAAACATGTTTAATCGACGGTGGTGGTGTACTCACTGGTGACAGATATGCCATGGTTTGGCTATCCCAGACATCTTGAAGAAATCTTGAAGAAACTTGGCATGGCTGAGACAAAAGGAAAATCAAATTTGCCTTGCAAACAAATTTGTGGATTCACTAATCACAAAGATACAAGGAATTGATTTTGTTGTAATTTGATACCTAGTAATGATGTGATGCTTCTCTATACCAAGGATTGCATCTCAGCCTTAAAAACTACTACGCCACAGAGATTTTTGCTACAAGAATTTATCATATCAACCTTTTAAAAAGTAATCTTACTAAAAAAAAACCTGCAAAATTTGGTACACTTTGGAGATCTTCCTGTGGCATCAGCAAAAGTTGTTTTAAAATGATACTCAGGATAGTAAAGGTAGTAGGCAGAAATGTTCATTTTGGAATTTTGACCACAGAGGAGTCCACTTATGTTAAAGTGTAAGTGACTTATGTGACTTCTAAAATATACATGACTTTTTAAACATACACGACTTTTGATGACTGCAAAGCAGACAAATCATTCCTAGTTTTGAAAGATCACTTAAATATTCTTCAACAAATCAGTTACGGAAGTGTTCAGAAAGACTTCGTGCAGATCTGCTTTCTCCAGAATTTTGCAGATACTTTTGGCCAGATTCTCTACTAAGAGCAGAGGGAGCAGCTCCTTTTACAAAAATGAAAGCTTACCCATTCCGTCTTCTGAGTTTCCTGGTAAAATAATCAGCTTGAACTAAACCAGGATTTTGTAGCATTTGCTGTGATCTGAACACAAAAGCAGCCTATGCTGTAAAAATTAAGTCAGGCTTTCCAGTCTGATTATTGAGTAGTGTTTACTTGTATTAGAATTTGCACATGTTTGTTTTCTGAAGCCAGTATTTTTAAAAGCCAGGGCCCGTATTTAAGATAGTAATGTGATAATTTGATTCCTTACCACATGATCTCATTTTCAAAGTTTTGAATACAAACATAAAAATTCTTTGCTTATGTTCATTGCAGAAAACAGAATCAAGAAATCAAAGAGATTAGTATCCGTCTAAGACTAGATCCTTCAGGGTTTTTTTGTCTTTAAATGAAGGAAGATCTGCAAGAGTGTAGATGTGTCTGCTGAAAGTGCAGGGCCAGAGTAGTCCATATGAGTAATACCCTTAGTACTGCAAATGTCTTTGATTGTGATGTTTTTTATGTCAAAATAGCACATCTGCATTTCTTAGCAACAAGTTTAGTTACTTCATTTCCAATTTGTGATGACATAGTTCATTCTATGACATATAGTTAATAATAAATAGCAAATTTTGGTTCCAGTCTTTGTTACGAGGCCACTGAAAAGGAGGAAGAGGAGACAGGGGAAGAAGAGATACATCCACAGAACTCATAAAAAGTGTTTTTTTCTGTGGGTTTCTGAAATTATTTTCTTACATACCACTTGTGTTGACATGTGACCATGCTGTATTCAAGTACAAACTGTCACAGTTGTTTTGTACATTTTATTTATCAGAAGTGCTTACGTAAAATGGCTTTGTGCTCCTATAGGCATGCATGAGCTTTTCCTGTCTGGGAAATTTTTTGCCATAAACATTGTGGTCATGAGTAAAGAAAAAGAGCTTATAATGGTACATGTACTGTGAAGGAAAACAGCAAAATACAGAATCTTTTCTTGCTCCTATAAGGCTAATCACAACACCTTTGATGTTAAAGGAGGAGCTTCTATGGACAGTGGTGGGCACCAGATGACATCCTGGGTGTACCATTGTCATACAATAATGCTTTTGTGTATGATCCTGCCTTGGCTATTAACAGATTTTGGGAGAAAAACTACAGCAGGTGAACTGTAAAACTTCTGGGTAATATGACCCCATTTTCTTATGTTATAACGCCATTTTGCAATTCACACATAAAAAAAACATTCACTACTTCCTGTGTCTACTCTGTAATGATGAAGAGTAGCATGGGTAGTAACTTCAGAACTTCTAATTCTAATATTCTTTTTTGCCTTAATTTAGGACACATGACACAGAAGACAGCAGAAATTATTGCTGATTTTGGATATACTATAACTGTGAATAGTTACATAGTTTGCAAATGGAATCATAATCCAAATTAAATCAAGAAATGTATACCCTTATTTTGGGAAGATAAGTGTTTCTCTGTTACACCCAATTCTTGTGAACTGTGCTCTTGTAATTGGTCAGACTCTTTAAATTGATACCCTTAATTACTCAAAGAAACATTTGCATGTAGTATATATCCACTGTTGTTTGATCCAACCTCACAAGAACAGAATTAGATATTTGGCTACGTTTCCTCCTAAATTAGAATCTTAGAGAGTCCAAATACCTTCAGGTACGCTTCATTACAAGCATCTGAATTTTTTTCCCATTCTTCAGTAATAGATATTTTAAAAAGTTTAGCCTCTTGGGCTTTTTTTTTTTAAGGTGAAAATGCATGTCTGTGTTCAGACACTATAAAACCTGTGGGCTCCTCAGACTGTCTTTGCATTTTGTTGTTCTTCAAGAACACAAATCTTGTTCAGGCAATGTTAAATAAATTATTGCTACATGATGTGTAGTGTAATGTAGGAGGAAGTCTCATTACAGGGACTTCTTATAACTTGATACAGCCTTGGAGAGGTTTGGTCCTGTATGTGATACGTTCCTTCACAAGATGGAAGGGGTGTGTGGGCACACTCGTCACTGTCAGGGTGACATAACACACGGACAGTGCCTCAGTTAAGGGCAAAAAGCCATTTATTAAACAAGACAGTCTCTTTATATAACATTTGCTATGCTATCATTCACATATCCATTAGCTACTAAATTACTACAATAGACTCACTGGCTGTAATAACTACGATATACTACTATCAGTTACCTATAGCGTCAGTGTTCAAGCATTCAGCAAAATAACAGGTGCAGATATGTGGCTGTTTTTCTCCTTCTATTGTTTAGATTTCTTGCTTCTGTTATTACTACATTTTCAAGGCTAGAAGCTAGTTGTTTTTCTTTTCACAGGCTTTTCTCACAAATAGAAGTTAACCATGTCCAACTTAGGACCTGTGAAGCCTTCAGACTAGCTGTCGGCCACAGCACACACATGTACAGAGAGGAGCTGGAGTGACCCGGAGAAGGGTTAGTGCATCCCCGAGTGCATGGCCAGTGCACTCAGAGGTGATCCTTGGAGCTGAGCTGGACACTGCTCTAGCTCTGCCTCTGGGACACCTCAGGCTCCGCAGAGATTCTTGTTTTGAGCTTCAACTCTTTGCCAGGACAAACAGTACACCCTGACTTAGAAGAATAATCATTTCTCTTCAGCACTGCTTCAAGTACGTTGTGTGTATTACTAACACAGTCATCTCCACTTTCATTTTCCAGTGCCTTGGTCTAATAAGCCTCCACCAGTTGCATGTTTCCTTAGATCAGTCCTGCCTCCCATGTTACTTATATTCTTCTCATCCATTTCTATGATAATCTTAGAGGAGTAAATGAGCTACCTTCCCTGCCAGTTCTGTGGAATCTTGTGGCTGAGCAATGTGCTGTCCATTAGGAAAACGAAATGTATTCCTTGCCACAGCTATTCTGAAACAGTGTGGAGATTAATATTCTCTCCTACTTGCAGGGGACCTTTGCTAAGCCTAACAAATATAACGAGATGCTTTATGTAGCAGACTTTAAGGGAGGAACTTAGCTTGTGTTTGCTTTTGAAACACTGACTTTCTTACACTGGAAGGTCATTTAAATGTCTTCTTAGAATTACTGAAATATGTATTGATTTCAGGGGTTTTTGTTATTTTCACTATTCTATGCCTTCTACCTTGCCCTCTTTTCTATCAATAGGTAACAGACTACCCTAGGTCTGGTATATAAATTAATAAATGAATAAGTGCACTTAGAGATCAGCAAGATTACAAATATCAAGGAAGATGGATGCTTAGGTCAGAATAAACCTTCATTAGCATCCCCCCAAAACAAACAAACAAACAAAAAGAAAGAAACAAACCCAAACTCAAAAAATCCCCACAAAAATAACAATTACTTTTTAAGAAAAGGATAAAGGTGAATTAGCTGGGTAAGAATAAATGGCACAGACAGTTCACCAGTAATACACCATGGGATGTCAGAGAGCTCTCCCTGCTTGGTACATTTAGGAGACTGGACAAACACTGGTATGTGGACTGGAGGGAACAACTGTGCTGCTGCAGATAGATGGGCTGCATGCTGTAACAGAATTTACCAGTGGAAAATACTCATGATTTTCACAGTCACAGATTACAAGCTGTTGTAGTGGAAGGAAGGCACCAAGGCTGCCAGAGAAACATCTTTACAAACTCTCCTCCCTAGGGTGTGAATGCCTAGTGGGAACATAGCTTGGAGTTGCTCATTGTGAGAAACCCCATTTCCACCGACAGGTATTTCCTCTTGGGTGTACTGGATTGTTCTACTCTTCCTCCTCCTCCTCCCTGAACCCCAGCACCCCCTGGCTGCCTCCATGCCTACACAGGGGCAAGGTAAAGCAGCCTTGGTGTCTTTGCAGGCTGCCTAGTTTGCCTAAGTCATAAAAATACAGCATGGCATTTTAACCCTGATCACAGAATCACAGAGTCAGTTAGGCTGGGAAGGACGTCTGAGATCATCGAGTCCAAGGTATGACCCAACACCACCCTGTCAAGTAGACCATGGCACTGAGTGCCACATCCAGTCTCTCTTTAAACACCTCCACCATAATCCTTCTACGTACTCAAAGCCCAGCTCTGGCACTGGCTGGAACTGCTGTTTGTCTTTCATGCTTCCGACCAGTTCACCCCAGTGTACAAAATTACAGTTGCCTAATCACAGTGAAAAACCATATGGGGGATAAATTTCAAATCTCTTACAGAGAATTTTCAAGGAAATCCCTTCTTCTCTGGTACCTCTGCTAACAACATTTAAAATACTTCCCTGCTGCTAAAAGACCCCCTAGGGAATAAGCGGCTGGTTGCGTGTTAACTTCACCTCAGTGCAGCAGAGAGGGGTGGTTTCAGTGCAAAATTAGAAATTGTGCTGGTAAGACAAAGAGAAAAGATGGGCTGGAAACATTCTGGCACAATGCCATCTTCGTATCTGTTACAGGCGCTGCAGATAGAATAAGGGAAGTGTAGAGGAAAAACAAGGCTGTCAGCTGCGAGTTGGTGTCTTCACGCCTCTCATAAATTTGGAACATTTTGTATTGTGCCTTTCTTTGTTAGATAAAATGTACTTTTTTATTTCAGTGTGTGTTCTAATGAGAAGAGATGTCTAGTTCAATAATACTACCTTGTGTTTATCTGTGGCAGTTAATGAATTAAAGGGGTCATTATGCTAGCTAGTCCATAAACATGATGACAAATTATGTGAAGAAGCATTTGAGGGCAACCTGAAAACATTTGAATGACATCCCCCACATTTATTTTCTTGTTACTTACAATAACCTTATCATTCACAAATTTTACAGGGATAATTCAAATAAAACGAAATTAGAATTATGCTTTAGGCAGGCAAATTTGCATTTAATGAAAGTCATAAGTGGAAAAGCAATTAAATTACAGTAGGTTTTTTAAAGGATCCCTCTTCCTATATAAATATATATTGCAATTACTCTTACCTTCACTGCTCTATGGTTGAAGTTGCATGTCAAGTCCCACACTTTCCACAGAAGCAAAAGCAAGGCAAATAAAACATTTTTCCAGATATATCTGCTGAACAAAATTTGCAGTGCATACGTGTGTGTGTGTTTGTATGTTTGGATATGAGTAATTTCAAGTAAATAGAAGCATCATTATCATATTGTTCAAAGCAAAGCAGATTATTCTTCTCAGTCACCTTCTGATTTAAACACTGTAACTGGTGCTTAGTTTATGCTGGCTGGCTGCCAAGTGAAAGCAATTATGTGCAATAATAGCAAAATTAAGAGGTGAGTGTTGCTGTTTTACAGCAGGACATGGCAAAACCCATTTCCTTCTGTCAGCTGTATCTTGATTACACACACACAGTCACACAGGCAAGCTGTGTTACACACACACACATGCATGCACACATTCTTATTCTTTGTCGTTTGCTGTCTTTCCTGTGGGTTTTAACTTGAGGTCACTGAAACCAGAAAAGAGGAAGAATACAGACCAGCGTGTTTGAAAGCAAATGAGAGTAAATGTCTCACTTTGTGGGTGAAGGACATAAAAAAAAAAAGAAGAAAATAAAAGAGCAAAACAAAAAGCCTATCCCAGTTATTGTTCTAACTGTGATAATACTTTATTTTTTGCTCACTGACAGGTGTCCTAGTGGTAAACGTTACATGGAGGAACAAGACTTATGTGGGAACACTGTTGGACTGCACAAAACATGACTGGGCCCCTCCTAGGTAGGTAAACATTCTGAGTCTGTTTTTTTTCTGCTGTATTTTAACCCCTAATCTCAGGCAAGAGACTGTACAGACATTAATAAAGCACAACTGGTTATAATTGAAAACATGCACCGGTGAAACGAGTAGTACTCTGTTCCAGGATGAAATGTGGGGTGGAAGTTCTTTGTTATTTTACTTTAGTATATTTGAGAGGGAAGGGGAAATACATGGGATTCAGTCAGAAAGCAGTTAATTTCAAAATGCATTTCTGTAAGTTAGCAAAATTTTTTGCTCCATTGTTCTAATTAGGTGGATGTGTCCTTGCCGTTTTTGTCCTTTTTTAATGACATTGCCTTTGACACTGTAGTATTCTTATTTGTCAGAAGGACATCTTTCCTTTAACTTGTGTGGAGGTTCTCCTATGGGACGTGGTGCTGGTGTTTTTTATATTTTTAGTTCACGGCTTCTGCTGATGAAATCTATTGTTTGTACAGGTTTTGTGAATCGCCGACAAGTGACCTGGAAATGCGCGGAGGACGGGGCAGGGGAAAGCGGGCAAGGTCCGCTGCAGCTGCAGCTGTACCTGGGAATGATGCAAGTTTTGCAGAGTCCAGAGGACTTCAGAATAAAAATCGAGGTGGTGCCAATGGGAAGGGGAGGAGGGGCAGCCTTAACTCAAGTGGGCGCAGAACACCCCCAAACTGCACCATGGATGAAGTTAAAGCCAGCCCCTCGTCCACAAACAAGAGGAAATCTAAGCCTCCTATGGAGCTAGATTTGAACTCCAGTTCAGAGGACAATAAGTCTGGAAAACGCATTCGTACTAACTCTAGAAGCACTCCCACTACCCCACAGGGGAAACCTGAGACTACTTTTTTGGACCAAGGCTGCTCTTCCCCGGTGCTGATTGACTGTCCTCACCCCAACTGCAACAAGAAGTACAAGCACATTAACGGATTGCGTTACCATCAGGCTCATGCACACTTAGACCCAGAAAACAAACTGGAGTTTGAGCCTGACAGTGAAGACAAAATTTCAGACTGCGAGGAAGCACTGAGTAATGTGGCACTTGAATGCAGTGAGCAAAGCACAAATTTGCCAGGCTTTGATCCGCTAAAAGCACCGACATCTCCTTCCTCCATTGCTACCCCAGGGACCCCCAAGGGAAAGAGGGAACTGACCAGCAATGGCCCTGGTTCAGTTATCAGTTCCAAAACTGGCAAGAATTCTGGCAAAAAGAAGGGTCTGAACAGTGAACTGAACAGCCTTCCAGTAATTTCTAACATGGCAGCCACACTGGATAACTGCTCAGTAGCAGATGGCAATTTGCAAACCGAGATGCCGAAATTGGAGGCTGAAGGGTTAATTGACAAGAAGAGTTTGGGTGATAAAGGCAAGAAATCGAACAATTGCAAAGTGGATAAAAACCTTTCCAAACTGAAAACAGCCAGGCCCATTGCCCCAGCGCCAGCACCAACTCCTCCCCAGTTAATAGCTATACCTACTACAGCCTTTACAACCACCACTACAGGGACAATACCGGGACTGCCCTCTCTAACAACTACTATTGTTCAGGCTACACCAAAGAGCCCTCCACTGAAACCTATTCAACCAAAGCCCACAATTATGGGAGAGCCAAGCACTGTAAACCCAGCTCTCACATCACTCAAAGACAAAAAGAAAAAGGAGAAGCGAAAGCTGAAGGACAAAGAAAGCAAAGAGACGGGCAGCCCCAAGATGGATTCTAAGCTGGGGAAGCTGGAGGATTCAAAAGGGTCTGGAAAAGACTTACCTGGACATTTTTTAAAGGACCATCTCAACAAGAATGAAGTGCTAGCTAATGGACTGTCAGAGTCTCAAGAGAGCAGGATGGCAAGTATTAAGGCTGAAGCTGATAAAGTTTACACATTCACAGACAATGCGCCCAGCCCTTCCATAGGGAGTGCCTCCAGGATGGAATGCAGCACTTTGGTGAATGGACAATCTGCCATGGCCCCACTGCACGTGTTGACACAGAATGGCGCAGACAGCACAGCTGCTAAAACCAACAGCCCTGCTTACTCAGATATTTCTGATGCAGCTGATGATGGTGGCTCTGACAGCAGGTCAGAGGGCATGAGGTCAAAGGCCAGCTCTCCATCAGATATTATCTCTAATAAAGATGGTGTTGTAAAAGGACATTCTTCAACCACGGCACAATCATCTCAAGCAAAAGAGTCTCATTCTCCTTATTACCATGGCTACGATCCTTATTATTCCCCAAGTTACTTGCACTCTGGACAGGTCAGTGCCCCAGCAGCTGGGAACAGCAGTACCCCACAGGGGCTGAAGATTAAAAAAGAGGCTGAGGAAGAGGCTGAAAAGAAAGAGAAGGCAGAATCGTCAGATGCCAAGAAAAGCGAAAGCACTTCCTCTAATTTGCAGCCGCAGCATCAGTCAGTAATAACTCAAAGACACCCTGCACTTGCTCAGTCACTTTATTATGGACAGTATGCCTATGGGCTCTATATGGACCAAAAGTCCTTAATGGCCTCCAACCCTGCTTACAGGCAGCAGTATGAAAAATACTACGAGGACCAGAGACTAGCAGAACAGAAAATGGCACAAAGTGGGAGGGACTGTGAAAGGAAGAGTGACCCCCCCTTGAAGGAGATTGGGAAGGATGACAACAAGCAGAAAAATATTCCATCTGCCACTATTTCAAAGGCCCCTTCAACGCCAGAGTCCAGCAAAAATAACACTAAAATAGGGTCGTCAGTTCCTAACAAAGGTGAGGAGACAAGCAAATCACAAATCCTTTCCAATCACCAGCAGCAGCTTCAGTCTGACACTTTCAAAGCCAAACAAATGGAAAACCACCAGCTTATAAAGGAGGCTGTGGAGATGAAATCTGTTATGGACTCCATGAAGCAAACAGGAGTAGATCCAACCACAAGATTTAAACAGGTGAGATCACAGGAAATGGAACAAGAGTGTCTTGGTTTATCTATTAAGTCATGTGAGATTTTCTCCCTGATTCTGCTATGTTCTTCTGCCTCTGCAGCCAGACAAGCTCCACCATCCTTTTTTCATGCTGGATGGTATTGTAGTCTGTGAATAGACCAATAAACCTTCCAGTTGAGCTGTTTGAAAAGAACAAAAAAATAAATTAAAAAGTCTAGTAAGGTGGTGACAGAACCCAGGCTTAAGACCTGAATAGACTATTTTAAATTATATGCATGAATAAAATAGAATTAGATTTCTCTTTTAGATGTAAATTCTAAGCATTTTGCTTAGTTCAGAAATGAGAAATTTCAAGCAAAATAAGCAGCTTTCATTGTGAGAGGACTTAAAGTAGATTTGAAACATGGTTTGAAGTGTTTCTTTTTTTTGTTAAATGACAGTTGGCATTTACTAAAGATGGGTGAGCTGCTTCTTTGAAGAGTTGGCTTAAAGCACAGCTCTTTATCTTAACCCAGGGTGACCTTTCTGAAGCAGTTAAGTTCCCCTTCTCTCCTCAACCAACCTCAAGCCCCTACAGACCTACACAATGGATGAAATCCTCTCTCCATTGAAGTCAGCGATAGTTTTGCCATTGACTTCAGTGTAACCAGAATTTTATCCAGTGGCTTCATGCTGACCTTCGTAGATGTCACATTGCCTTCATTTTAGGCAATGCGACTGTCTCCGTGCTCTGAACTGGAGCCTCTGTGCTTGGTGCTTTC
Organism: Daphoenositta chrysoptera; assembly: GCA_013397915.1. Taxonomy (NCBI): domain Eukaryota; kingdom Metazoa; phylum Chordata; class Aves; order Passeriformes; genus Daphoenositta; species Daphoenositta chrysoptera. The sequence goes on from VZRO01002536.1 coordinate 565,354, forward strand.
ATGTGCTGGTGTATGGTACATCCCAGACTTCACCCTTACAGGCTGTCTTTCAAGATACAGTGGGGTCAGGGGAGTGGGAGTAGGGAGCTCTAAAGGAAGTGGGATGGTACAGCCCTAAGTAGGAGAAGATTTCTGCTGATTCAAGTGAGTGTTTGAACCAGACTGTCCAAGCGTTTAGTTGTGTGCTTACATTTCTGTGGCATGTGCCATAAATGTCTGTCAGTTGGAGAAAGTGTTTACAATTAGCTCTTGCATATTTGTGTTAAAAAATAGATCTTCCTGTTACTTCTCCATACTGATTTGCAGTGGTGTTTTAAAGAACCCACCTACCTAATCCTATCACATGTTTATAAACTGGTCTGTGTAATATATTATGTGAAAAAGTATTTACAGTGCCCAGTACATGTTCTTTAAACCATGTGATCCTGATCCAGTAAATACCTGCCCATCTGTAACTTTACAAACTTAAAATAAGATTGTCATCTGAAAAAGTCTTCTTTAATGTCTGACTTCCAATGATTCCTGGATGTTTGTAATATCAGAGGCAGTATTAGAATCTTTCCAGCTAGATCAGCTTTTCATGTGCATTGTTCCAGGTATTCTAAGTGCTCTGGCATATCAGTAGCCAGCTCTAATTCTGTGGTTCACAGATACTTTTTGCTCTCTTGTGGGAAAAATCTCTCTGTGGGCTTTAATTAAAATGTTTTATGAATAACACGGACCCAGAACTTTATTACATTGCATATGTATTTCATGATTAAACTAGTTAAAGGCATGAAGAAGGATATAAGATGAAGCAATTGAATTAAATTTTGATAACAGACTCTTGCTCCTTCATGGGAATATTGGTTTGACTTTGAGCTCCAGGCATTCTGTAGCAAGCAAACCTCTCCTCTATGTAATAGGGGATATGGTATTAAAACAGCTATTAAAAATACATTAACTGAAATATGGGAAATATCAATAACAAACTTAGTTCTACATCTAAGTTCAGAACAATCTTTTTCTCCTCTGTATTAGGATCCAGATTCACGAACATGGCATCGTTATGTCTATCAGCCCAAATACCTTGATCAGCAAAAATCAGAAGAACTTGATCGTGAGAAAAAGTTAAAAGAAGACAGCCCTAGAAAAACACCTAACAAGGAAAGTTCCCTGCCTAACCTTCCTGTCTCATTAGCAAGCATTAAAGAGGAGCCTAAAGAGGTCAAGCGTTCTGATTCTCAATCAGTGGATGAGAGCAAGATAAAAAACGATGATCAAAAGACTCCTGTAAATTGGAAGGACTCTCGGGGTGCTAGAGTAGCAGTTTCCTCACCAATGAGTCAGCATCAGTCATACATCCAGTACTTGCATGCTTATCCGTATCCGCAGATGTACGATCCCAACCATCCAGCCTATCGCGCAGTCTCTCCTGTCCTAATGCACAGCTATCCTGGTATGTATTCCACAATTTGTCTTGCACTCTAGTTAAGACTTGCATCCTCAAGTTTAGCAAAGCCTGCATTTTAATATTTCTGTTAGTAGCTAGGGTAAATGAGAAGCTTCATGGATGACGTTGTGTTGCTTATGCTTCCACTAGGGAAAGTTCTGTAGATGAAACTGATTTAATACAAGATGTTCCTTTTATGAACTCTCAAGTTTCTCAACACTTGACAGTCTGCTGTTGCTGTTAGACTGACAGATAGTTTATTGCCTATAAAAATATTCTAAGCACTTACTGTCAGAACCATTATAGTTACTATTCCTTTTACTTAAAGAGGACTCATAAATGTCTGAAATGGCTATCAACTCAACCCTTTTTATAACCTCCATTCATCAGGGTAAATTAGGTGATGAAATTGAAGAGCAGTGGTGCCATTTGGTAGTCACGTGATCTACTTTTGATGTTATGCTCAGTTCTGACATTTTCTCCTCCTACCCTCATATAATCAAAATGTAAAACCAGTAACTTGACATGGTATTTATTGTTTACCTGCAGGGGCCTATCTCTCTCCAGGATTTCATTATCCAGTTTATGGGAAGATGTCGGGGAGAGAAGAGGCAGAGAAGGTCAATACCAGCCCAAGCATCAATGCAAAATCAACCACTGAGTCCAAAGCACTGGATTTGCTCCAGCAGCATGCCAACCAGTATCGCAGCAAGTCACCTGTTGTAAGGCTTCATCCGTTCTTACTGAGGAGTGCTATGTACAGGAAGGGGTAGAGCAGACATAATCATAGGAAGCACACAGTCTGGCATCAAGCTATGAATGCATGATTCTTCTTTATAGTACTGCTTATAATAAAAGCAATTTATAGTCAGGATGCTTCTGTGGCGTAAACTGGAAGTGACACATCTAACACAGTTCTGTGCTGAGTTTTCCTATCTTGAATGGACTCATATAGAAATACAGATTCAGAGATACCTCCTGATGCACAGATTTTTGCAGTTAAACAGGAAACTCCTGTTTGGAAACAGATAATGAAATGAGAAGCTGGGCTATGGGATTTGATAATATCCCCTCCTTATATTTGCCAAGAATCCACATCTTCTAAGTAGCTGATTACCAGTCCCCATTTCTGAAGATTTACAAACAAGATTTACAAAGTTGGAACAAATACTGTTATTTCACTTTCAGATAAGTTGGTGATGGTTTTAATTTTGAGCAAGTCCCTGACTCTCATTCTGTTTTTTAAAGGGTTTTTCCGCTATTCAATCAAACTTGATCCCCAGAGTGCTTTAGAAGATTGAGGATTAATTAACATCCATTTTTCACCAGCATACCTGGGTTGTTCAGGCATTGGCAAGGCAGCTGAGCTTCAGGGAGCCCAAAACTAGAAGTCATCATGGTGTCTTTAAGATGCAGTGTATTGCCTTAAAATCCCTGTGCATTGGGGAATCTTCCATTAGCCAGGAAGACAAGCACTAGATTAGAATCAAGTGCAAATATTCCAGTAGAGATACTTCTTCAGAAAAAATTAGCTTAATCATTTGTATTCAAAAGGTTTTTGACAGGTAATAGCACATGGCTTTGTTGTGATTTTATCCCTGTTGAAATTCTCTCATCAGTTTTCTTTCACTTTCTGTTACCAGCCTGTGGAAAAATCACCAGCTGAGCGTGAACGGGAAGCAGAAAGGGAGCGAGACCGCCATTCTCCTTTTAGCCAGCGGCATCTCCACACACACCATCATACACACGTTGGAATGGGCTACCCCCTTATACCTGGACAGTATGACCCATTTCAAGGTGAGCAGAAAATTTTCAGTGGATGGGATTGGCTTGCCTCATGGGGTTGTTGCCTTGACATTGGAAATCGTGCCTACATGAAACATTTTGAATTGAGATCCCATTGTTAAAACAGAAGTGCTTTACATTCAGGAAGAAGGCTTGAAAATTCACGGCGTGTACTAGCAATAAATTATTAGCTTCATGCCTGAGAAATACCAAGTTTTGTTTCCAAAACTGGGTGTCAGAGCATTATTAAAGATGTACTAGTTAGGTTGTCATCCACGTGAATGTTTTGATTCCTCCTGCAAACTGACATTAACTGGCTGAAAGGCAGTAAAAAAATCCAAACCAAACAACCTCCTTTTTGTATAATTGGTGTTGTGTAAGCAATGGAGGAAGTGTAGCAAAGACAAAAGCTTTTTATACTGAACATATTTTATGTACAAGGCATTGCAGTCACAAGGGTTTGTGCTTGTTATAATTTGACTGTTTGAAAGAGGACTCTTTGTATTTTGGCAAATGCCATGCACAAAGTTGCAGTCAGGGAAAAAGCAGCTCAGTGAGATACGATTTATTCTCCCTAGGTTTTATACCAGTGTTAGAATGTTTTTTCTCTAACCGTGGACTCTAGCTGAATTAAAAGGAGGTTTCCTCCCATGCAGCAAAGTATGTGCTACCACAATTGGTGGCTAAATGACATTTCTTCTTTACGATCACTTGGTGCCTCAGCACTTATTTTTCCTGTGTAAAAGTCTTGATGTTTCTCAGTATGATTCAGTGATTCCATATGCCTTTTGGGATGCATTATGCTTATTCAGTAGCAAAACTGTAAAAATGGTAAGTTATTATGAAAGTATTGTATCCTGAGCAGCTGGCATGTCATTTCTGTAATTCACTGTGACTTTTGATTCTTGTTGTTTCCTGGTACCTATTATTTCTACTGAGCTTCCTATTCATGAACTCATACAGACCACTTAGCATCATGCAGTGCAGTATTTGGAAAGGAATGCAGTAAGTCAAAATGCTGTAATTTCTTGTAGAATATCTATCAAAGACAATTCAGTTTATTACAGAAAGGTATATTGATCATACTGGGCAGACTGTCTTAACAATGTTGCCTGTAATATTTGCCATTTATGTAGTGTTACCCCCCCCTACATTTTCAGGCTGTTTGCCTTAGAGATCCTTCCTACCATTTCTCTGAGCACAAAAATCCATTAAAACCAGACGTACATCAGCATTCCTTTGTTTCTTCTTTCCCTTAGGACTGACCTCTGCTGCCCTTGTTGCCACTCAGCAGGTGGCTGCACAGGCATCTGCATCTGGTATGTTTCCTGCACAAAGAAGGTAAATAGCAAATAAATTATATATTGTAACATGGAGAGGAGAAAGCAAATCATAGAGTTTTTTTAGCCTGATGGAGTGCATTTCCTTGTATGACACAGTCTTTAAGGTTGAGGAAAAACTTGGTACTTTGGGTTAATTGCAGTTTTGTTCTCCTTAGAATGACATTTTGTCCTTCCTTAGTTGTGTTCTTTAACTGTAACATAGGTCATTAAGAAAGAACAAGTAGTCTGTCTTCTGAGATTTTCCACAGAGTGCGTTTTAAGGATTGGTATTAAGATAAAACAAGAGATCATGAAATACAATTTAAGATCCAAATTTTTATTAAAATTATTTTAAAATTAATGTTCAGTTGACTCCATGCATGACCAGAAAAACTTAGTCTTTTATCTATTCTGCAAGTCAGCCTGGTTTGCTGATCTTGCTTTCCGAGAGGTCTGTTTGGGAGCCCATTAGAGATGGCTTCGTATTTAAGTTACACACCCATTTCACACATTTGCCTCTCAACTGTTTACTAGGGGGTCAAGAGGAGAACTTCTGTATTATGATGATCCCATATCCAGTGAAAATCCCAAAGCATCTTTTAACCGTTTGGGTTTTGTTCATAGCTGCCATGTTAAGCCTCAGAGTTTAATGTATTAAGTAGAACTGTGAAGGTCCCTGTTACGGGTGTCTGTCTGCAAGCTGATGCTGAAACAAGCAACCATTAGCTGGAATTATTTGAGTAAGAAAGGTTTGTAGCCCTGAAAGAGCTGATGGATGATAGGGTGTCAGAACCCCGAAGATAAATCCTGGCAGAGGTTACTTCTTAGGATGTCATTCCTGGCAGGGGAGGGATGAGGACATGGCTTGATGTCTTTTCTTCTTGGGTTTGAGAATAGTTGTACAAATTTCATTTCATGATGCATTCAAGGGGCAGGACAAAAAGTGTGAGGAAAGGCTGCTGCTTACTAAAACCTTTTTCCTTCTCTTTTCAGAGAATGATGAATTTGGGGATGAACATTGTCATGTGACTGGATCACATGAGGAAGCGCTTTATTACAGACATCAGTTCCATGGTGTTAATTTGAAATGCCTTAATGGCAGGCAAAAACCAGTCATTTCATTTTTGTAAATTGCAGATTTTATCACAGAGTAACAAATGTTGCTGTAATTAGACTTCTGTTTATATATATATATATATGCGTATATATATATATACATATATATATAAAAATATATATATATTCTTTACTTTTTTTGTATCAGTACCAAGGCTCGCACACAGGGTCTGCTGCTAAGTTGCGAACCACACACTAAATGGAGATATGTATTTGTCATGTTTAGAAGGCGTAAACCGCAAAAGGCTGTTTGTTTCTTTTCTCTTCTTCCTTTTCTTTTTCTTCTCTCTTTTTTCCTTTCCAGTTGTAAATAAATAATGTTATGTATCAGTGTGCCTGAACCTTGCATACCCTTCTGGTATTTCCCACAAGCTCTCAGAGAGGCTAACTGTGATGACACTTTGGTACAATGTAGATGTCTATTTGGTGGTTCCTATTAAGATGCATCAGTGTAAAATGTTACTGTATTCACTGTTTCATTGTAATTGTGTATTGTGAAAAATATACCTTTGGAAGGCATGGGGATTCTAGTACCACAAAAACTGTGTTGTATATAATGTATAGATTTTAAATGGAGATAATGAGCATCTGTGAATAATGAAATGTCTTTTTTGATAATCTTGAATGGCAGATAACCTAATAGCCTGCATACAAGAAGACATCTGTGATTGTTCTATTACTTGAATAGTCCTGCAGTCTTTTTTTTAATGTTTACAATTACCCAGATTTAGAGGAGAGACTTTAATGCCATTACCTGTTTACTTGTTTTATGCTGTAACCTAGTTTATTTTATGTAAAACCTATATCAAATGCTTTCATTTTTTTACTTGCCTTAAATAATTTGGCAATCAGAATAATGAAAAAAAAACCTGATTTTTTTTTTAATTTTATTTTATTTTTGTTTTTTGATTTTTGGGTGTCTATGAGCCACTTTGAAAGATGTGTCATAGCTGTAGATAGCAGAGGCTGCAGCAATGGCACAGCTCCTAGTCGTGCTCCTGCTGGGCCTGTGCCATTGTCCTCTCCCAGTGGGCAACGCAGGGTCCAAGCCAGATGGCAGATGGACCTCTTTCAGTTGACCCTTATAGGCTCAAAAAAGGCCCATGGTAACACTTTGGATGGTATTAGAGGAACTGAAGTCTCTAATACCTGTTTTAGAGCAGCTCTGTAAGCTATAAATTATAGGCAATTTTTTTCCTATTATATCTGTATTGCCCTTCCCTCCAAAAATGAATAGATGCCTAGAAACAGAGGACCTGTCAATTAAAAAAAAAATAAAGTTCCTTTGCTGTGTTTAACCTGCATTACCACATGATAAATATTTTATGTGGCTATACCACCTGTTTTGTTACAATGCAGTTAACACATTACATAGTAACATGAAATCGCTAATCATGATGTGAAAAAAATCAGATTTACTGGTCAGGTTTTTGAGGCTTTAACTTTTTTCCTTTTTTGCATATCCCAGTTACATTGATTGTCAAAACTGCTTTTTAAAGTTTTAGTGGGTTTTTTTTTGTTTGTTTTGTGTTTGTTGGGGTTTTTTTTGACAGGGTGAATTACTGCAAGTTAAAGGTTGTTCTTGAAGTTGGTTCCGTTTCTTCTACCTTGTGAATACTTAATACAGAAGGATGAATTAAAGATTCCCAACAGACAAGCACACTTGGACTTTTATATTACTATGATGAATCTGCCATTAATATTGCTATAATTGTTTTATTTTTATAGGCATAAAATCAGTTCCCGTAGTGAATAGTTATAAGGTTTATTGATTTTTACTACACATCATTCATCTGTGGCTTACTATTATTGTCTTGTTCTGAACACATTCAGAAGTCTCACAGTGGTGACATACTACAAGTTAGCCTCATAAAAAACGGGAAGGAAGGGGTGTTTTCTTTGAAAAAGGGGATATTGTGAATGCAGGGCTCTTGAAATAATAAATGCCTTATTACTTCTATAGTAAAGGCTCGGATGGCTTTTGTGTTGACATCTACCATTGACTTTTGTTTTTTTCCACCTAAACCATTAATGCTACCACAGCAAAACAGATCTTATAATTTCACACTGTTGGTGATTTGGATTTAGTGTGGTTTGAGTGTCAGAAGTAACTGGAATGAATTACTCTGATTGATACAGGGTAAGCAACAGTTCAAATTACAATTAATGTTACAACTTTGTTGTATCCTTGAAGTCTGTAAGAGTGGCTAACATCTATTGCCATTTACTGTCTTCCTCCACTTAAGATTATTATGTCTTCCATCTAGCTTCATAGCCTTCTTTTTGGTTTAACACTCTCCATACTGATCTCCCTAAAGGCTGTGCCACAGTGTCACTGTCTGGTGCAGCCCTCCCCAAAGCCAGAGGGTATCCACCCACATGTCTGAGCACTGATGTGCAGCTGCCAAGGTCATCTCACCACAGTGTGAGCATCCAAAGGAAGAGCAAACTGAAGCAGTAATACAAGGAAGACAATTTGTACACCTGGGAACTAGGAGCTGCAGAGGCTGGTCACTGAAAAGAGGCAGCAGAAGCATCACAATGCAGATACATTTGCACTCTGTTTTCCACAGGATGGAATTATACTTCTTGCCACCTCTAGCTGACCTCTACCGCCCTGCCCTTCCAGCAGCAGCAAACGGTGACCTCGCTTCTGTCTTCCATCCAGATGTTGCTGGATGTCTTGCAAAGGTGAAGCAGGGCTTACGCAGTACACTCGTTTGAGTTTCTAGTCTGTCCATGTAGATACAGCTAGAGAAATGAAAGGTCTGTCAGTGCAAGCCCATCACACAGACTCAAAAAACCCAGCCAGGGAGCTACTGCCTGTGATACTTGCAGTGGGAAAAGGTGGATGTGAACAGCAAAGGGAGGTGGGTTGCTTCTTCAGCTATCATGTAGCTCTAGGGGCTGAAACAGGACTGGGGTCTAACCAGCTGAGCTGGCCGGCTACCAGGGCTAGCCTAGAGCTAGTGAAAATGGGGGCTAGGAGAAACATAACTTCAGTTCTGTGATTTTGGTTTCCCTGGTGGCCTTGGGGAACACCTGAGAAGTCACAGAGCTAATTCTGTGCCATGCATCCCTTCCTTTCTTCTGATAGGTGCACTGGTTGGGCTTAACCATTTGGTCACTTGTCACACTTATCACTCTGCTGTCAGAACAAGAACCCCCAAAGGACATGAATTTAGAGCATCCCTGAACCCATTCTAAAGCACACACAAGGGATTGTTGAAAGAAAAAAAAATTGGTATAAACAAAGGACACCACAGTGCTCTTCTACAGCTCTCCACCCTGACTCATCTTGGGGAACCAGTGAGAGTCAGGCAGGGAGTGTAATTTGCCTTTTCTTCTGGCATCAGAGTCTTGACACTCACAACTGACAAAAGTGCTGTCCTCATGTTTCTTTCTCAGAATCTCACTCCAGTGTTTGCTTGCCACACACTCTCTCCTCTTTTCTCCTCTCCCCTCTCTGTGTCACTTGCCAGCTTAATGAGCCCTCTTACATCCATCTGATATCATCAAAACTCTATTTGCATATCTAAAAGCTTTCTGCATACATTTGTGAGCTTGACCCTTGATTAGTTCTCTCTTTCTTCTTATCACAATTCGTCCACTGACCTGTGCTTTTTTCTCTATCTTAGACTGTGTTAATGTATCCTGCCTCTCTTTAGTTATCCTGCCTACAGTGTTTGGGAAACAGAACATGTTACTCACTTCAAATTCATATAGCATAGTTCATGTTTCTAGCTACCTCTTAATAATAGCTACAGCACCTCGTAGATGCTAGCACAAGATGCCATGAGTAGCTAGGACAGACCACTGTTAACAAGGAGCTTAAGGTAACTGACAAAAAACATCACAGTTTTCAAAGGTATTTTGAAACCATCCAATGATTCAAAATTGTGAATGATACGAAGCCCACATAGGAAGTCTGAGCCTTTATCTCCCTGCATCAGAGGGAACTGGAGACATACAGTCATTACTTAATGTGCCAGCTTTGTTCTGCTTTAGAAAGAGAGCTCTGATTTCAGTTTTAGCACTTTATGTAGCTCTCTGTACTAAACACCCTATAGCATTACTGTGAACTACAGTTCTCCCTCGGGAAGTTTTTTTTTCTAGGTCAGTATTTCCTAAGTTGTCATCGCTTCAGCCTTTTTTGCAAGGTTGGCTTTTTTCCCCCCTTTTTCTCTTTCATTTTTTTTTCTTTCCTTTATTCCTTTTCTTCTGGAGGGGGTGAATCTTACTGTTACCAAGAAATGCAAGAGGTTTTCAGCAGAGGAGACATCAGCTGAAGTTGTGCATGTTCAGTGGTGGGGAGGTAGACACCAGTAAAATTCTTATGCTGGCTTTTAGTAATTTTTGTGCAATGTATGCTAAATAGGGCTTCCAACCTCAGTAGCAACTGAAATTTCTCATCTGGACTGATAAATTGGCAAACTTAAGGATTGAGCAAAGGTAATTATTACTTGCAGCCTAGAAATATTTGTCATGAAGAAGACTTAATCTCCACCATAACACGATAGAGAAATGTTCTGGGGACTATGAAAGCAGATTTTGTTATAAACAAATGAACTCCTGCAGACCCAGCTGATACCTGTAGTTCAGTCCCAGTAGCCTCAGAGATGTTTCAGCAGCATTCTGTGGTCATTTTGAATGTCATAAAGATGTATGTTAATTAATTACATGATATCTATCATTTGAGTTTGCTGATGGTAGGATGGTGCTTGGTTACTGCTTTGAGCACAATGCTACAGGATTTCCTGATGAAACAGTGCAGCAATGCCTTAAAAAAAGTAGAATTAGATCAGTAGGCAAAGGCCCTCTGAAAGCCCTGTTTAAACCGTTAATACAGGGGACTAATTTTAAGGCATCCATCTTGACAAGTAAATTACTTAGGTTTTTTTAATTATTTCCAAGGCCCTGAGGGTATTACCAAAGCCTTGCTTGCCCCGCCCTGCCTCCCACGGAGCTTGCTCTGCCCAGCCCTTCTCTGTGGCCCAGGACTCCTGTTTCAGTCCAGGCTGTGCATCCCTGGCTCAGGGGCACGGATGCTGTGGGCTAGAGCTGTACCCTAGTTGTCTTTCTTGCCCCTGGTTGGGGTCAGTGGGGTGGGACCTGCCAGCCTCCAGAAGCCCCCAGCCCTGGCTGCACCTTCAGAATGAACAAGAACGTGTGGTTTCTGCTCTTTAGGGATTTGTGTTTAGGCTCTTTCTTACAGAACATTATGCAGGGAAAGGGCTTCAGTAAGACCCCTGCTAATATTTTCTTAAATAGATAAATGCAAGGTTAAAGAGGAATTTTGTCTTTATATGTTTCAAATCAAACAGTGGAAATGAGGTGTGGAATAAAAAGCCCCAGACTGAAGAACCCCCTGCATAGTTAACCACCATGAAAAAAACAGACCTTTTTTTCATTAGTTTTTAACCCTTCTTTCCTCAATAGTATAAACTTGTATTTGAGAGTCCAAGAGACACTAGAAATAGGGTGCAGGAGCATTTTTTTCCCTCTCTCCTTCCAGTGAAAGTGACTGAAAGGGACAATTAGCTGTAAAAGGAGCTGGCTCTCAATACATGTACTCAAACTAGGCACCTTCTGTATACAGAACGTGTTTCTCATTACTGAGCTCCCTATTCAGCAGTGGTCAGCTCTGCTGGCTGCTTCAGCAAGCTGACTGCCTCCTTCCTTTGGGGCTCTCTGTTCCCCAGAAGAGAGGGGAAGGCACCACATCAAGGGCTACATGGACTCCAAGAAGAGCTGAAATTTCTGCTCTTCCTTTGCTTATAAAAGCCAGAGCAAGGCTTTTTATAATTTCCTTTAGTCCATACCTTTCCCCACTGTGTCACTAAGTCAGCTTAAGTATTTGCAGTGATGAGCCTCATCAAGCCACTGATTTTCAAGTAGAGCTCCAGACAGAAAAGGTCGTTAAAATGTCAATGACAACATGTTCCATGCTGTGCATTGGAACATAACAATTTAATACCAAGCTTTGCCACAAGTATCTGCAGTCCTCATTCATGATCTTCCTGCTTGAAAAGAAACTGATTTCCTTGAATGGACAAATTGCCAAATCCTCAGACTTTAAATGACTTGTGGCTTTCCTGAAACCAGTTGGCCACTTTCCCTTTGATCTGTCAGGAGTCTGTTCCCATGTTTGGATTTATTTCCCCAAAGAAAGTGTAGAAGAAACTGCTATAGAAAGAAAACACTAAAAATAGCAAGACAGAGTCCAATTCTTTTTGCTAGAACACCTCTCATTAGGCTTAGGCAGGCTCTTCTGCAACTCGGATAAGGATTTGGTCCCTTGAGGCAGAGCAAGTAATTGCTATTTGATATAGCTCCTTCCTTCTTCCCTGAGTATATGCACATGTACTCTCTCAGATGCTCGTTTATGTACTCACTCTCCCCTTTGTTACAGGGTCACACATAAATGCTATATGCATGATTTGATACCAGTTTGCTTAGAGGTTTCCTTTGTAACCCACTGGCAATAAAATAGCTCTCTGATGGCAATGACTGCTCAGCTTTGGAGTTTCGTATCTGCACTTCACACGAGGTCACAAGCTTTTAAAACCTGTCCCATTTGTAAAAGGGTTAGTGAACATACACTAAAATTCAGTTGTATTAAGGAGAGGAGTATATGTACGTCAGTGTGTTGGCCTGGCAAATCATTCAAGATGCACACGGAAAGGGGAGGGAACAATCAAAGCTGGCAGGACAGGAGACATAAAAGTGACCTGGCAGAAAACTTATTTAAGTCTGCTTTAAAGACTTTGGTGCTGTGATCTGTAATGAAATACAGGGCTTTAGGGAGTTGTGGGTCCAGCAAGGTCCCCCAAGCAGCACAAGGAGCAGTGGTGTCACAGAAGTCACGGAGCAGGCGTAGGTGAGTGCCCAGACACTGACACTACAAACTGCAATGAGTGCCAGTAAAGAAAGCTCTGGCACTGGAAAGGCAGACCTTCACTGTGGAGTTAACATGGGGCAAATGTCCTCGGGGCAGATCTGACTCTTCTGAAGCTGTTCAGTGCTTGCTACAGGCTCACATGCCACTGCCTTATGAGCCGCCCTCTCAGTGCCTTCCTCGGTGGCACAGGCCTGCAGCATCAAGGGACAGGGTGTTTACAGCCCAGAGAGAGGTGAGAGTTACCCTCATACATCTGAGGATCTTAAAGAGGGTAAGACAGGATAAAGCATGAGTCAGTCTTAAAGTTCAAGCATGGCTTGACTAAAAGTTTTCTTTAGAGAGCACTACACCAGTTGCATTAATGACAAGCAACTCCCCTGCCCCAAAGGACATGATTTCTCCTGCTTCAGGCTGCTGTACAGTGAAAATACACCTTCTCTGTCTGCCGTCTGAAGGCAGAAGTAAATTATAGAGAAAGAGAAGTTTATTGCAGGGTAGAGAATTATCAGTCAAGGGACTGTATGTGGCAAACCAGAAGTGTGTGTCTCCAGTTACACTTCCTCTCATGGCAGTAAGTTGAAACCTTTGGTACTGTTCTCTTTCATTGTGTGTTATCATTATCAATTCTTACATTCTTTTGGGCCCCATTAAATGGCAGTATTAGATTACAAGTCACCAGTGTAAAGGGCCCATATCTCCTCATTAATAGGCTGATGTGTGTTTGAGAAGCTATTCTGAGTATTTTTTCTGTAAGAAGGATTTTTCCATCATGGGATATGATCGTTTTTTACCTCCTTTGTTTTGGCTGTTTTTAAATATTAGCACTTCAGTATGCAGCTTAGATGAGCTCATCTGAGTCTTCAGGATGCAGTATTTCATACGTTGCTAAAGTCAAAATCAGTACTATGCTTTCATAATGAGTGCCCCATATATTTAGTAATGTTTTACAGTCTTGTGGGTTTGTTACTTGTTGTGGTTTTGTTTGTTTATTTGTTTGTTTGGTTGTTGTTTGTTTTAAACCTTATTCAATTGAAAGAGAAAAATAAGCTTGCAGGAATTCAACTTTGACAGTTTGGGGCTTTATTCCCATTTTTTAAAGAACAAAATTAATTCACAAATCATTCAGATTCTTGGCAGGATCTGGTAGCTGATAGGGAAAACAAATTTCGAAAAAAGTAATTGATTTAATGAAGACAACATTTATCAATAATATGATTACCCTTCTGACTCATGCTAAGACTCATTTGACTAGTATACAGTGATCAATAGGAGGAGGATTGAAAACCTACTCCATTTTGACTTTGTAAGGCAAACACAGGACTGTTTTCAGGAGGTTTTATCAGGGTGGCTAAGAGCAGTTAGAGATGCAGACCAGACTGCCATCTCCCTTTAACAACCCTGCACCCCTTTTAGATTATGCTTTGTCCCTGGGTTGCTGCTTAAATTTGCTATCCATTAGTCCCTAGTGATAGCATCAAGGTTGGATGCTCTACTGGAACCAACAGCTGAATTACCCCTATCTTCTGACACCATCAAAAGCAAATTGCTAGCTAATCACTAAGGAAAGGAGACAACAACAAATAGTTCTGTGACCAGTGAGGCTAATAAAGGCCAGTGGATCTCTTTTCTGTTTAGACCTTCAGATGTTCAATAATGTGTGAACTTCTTAAATTTTTCCTACATGAGGCCACTAACAGGCCATCTCTGCTTTGCCTTTTTGGTTATACTTGTGAAAGTAGAGACTGTGTTTGGAGTATCTAATTTATTTGCAACTGGTCGATGGGCTCAAATGTTTTGTGCTAGGGAAAGGTTGTAGGCTTGGTCTGGTCACAGGAACTGTAAATGAGAGCTTTGCAAGGGTCTCCTCTGCATGGGCTTGTTGTGTATGTCTCCTGAGCAGTTAAAAAGCTGAAGGGTGGCAACGTGCTTAAGAGCATCTTTTCCCCTCACAAAGATGGGACGTGTTCAGGGCCAGGCCATGGACCCTTTCTGTGAAATCACTCCACTCCACTGTCTTTCACCATGCTCTGCACCACAAGTAAGGTGCAGAACATCTCCGGCGTAACAGCTGTTCTAAAGAAAAGTAACTGGCTCACAGTTTATTTAGACTTAGGGTAAAGTTATGAACAAGGGACACTGAAAAAAAACTAGGTCATGGCTTTGAATCCTAAATCCATCAATAATCTTGAGAATATATAACTTGGAAGTAGTCCATTATATTTATGTATTTAGCTGTAGGCTTTATGTGCCATTATTATATACACAGAGGCAAAAAGGGAGCCTGGATTTAAGAAAAGCTGTAGTCTCTTTTAAATGCTTTTGGGTGCCAGCAAACAACAATGAATTTTTCTAGGTTAATAATAAGCTAGTTAAGATACAAAAAAAAGAACAAAGTTATTTTTGAAAGCGCTGGGTAAGAAGAACATAATGTGTCATTATCTAAAGTTCAGTCACAACAAGGACAAAAAATATCCCTCTTATGTATGCTGAAGAGCTTTTCAGTTTTGAAAAAAAATCAATACTATATTCACACTAATGTTGGCTTGCATAAAATATTGACTGTAGTCACACTGGTGGTTTTACATAAAGACTTAAAAGCAATTTTGGTCGTCTGAAAGATTCTAATTGTTTTTTCCCTTTCCTGAAAGAGTAATGAAAGGACGACTAAAAAGCAGAACTATATAGTTATTTTATAACTGGCACTAACAAATTTCAGCAATTACAGAGTCCATTCTGTAAGCAATGAATGTGTGGCTCCCAATTAATCTAGTGTACCTCCAGGCAAGGTCTAAATCAGCTGGATACAGCTAAAGCAATTTGCACACAGCTAAAAGCAAATTGGAAAATAAGTGTTCCACGCTACTGCCTATCTTTTCAAGCCAAATACACAATCAGTATTCTGGCAGCAGCACTCTGTCATGTTATTTGCAACTATCAATTTTAATTATAACAATTATTGATTAGTTGGGAAAGTGAATAATCTAATGTTCAAATGAGGTTGGCGCGGCTGCTGGGGATCGTTTTTCGCTTTCATGCACGTGTACATTCAGCGTTAGGAAATATCATGCAAAGAATATACCTGCACCACAGTGATGAGCTCAGATAACTACCCTTGAAGTTGCAGCTGTGATTTTTCTTTTTTTTTTTTTTCAATTTGTTTACAGCAAGCGTCCAGTTTTAGGATTCACCACTATGCTGTACAGAAAAATATGAATTCTCTTTCTCTACAAGATATGAATTGAATTAGGGTGTGAGAGGACTCAATGAGGAACATAGGCAAATACTTTCAAACTTGGGCACCTAAAATCAAGCTCCAATTTTCTTGCTTAACCACCCACAGTGCTACTGTTGCCCATTGGCACAGGCTATTTTGCTAACCTATTTACTTTTAGACTCAAGCTGTTCCTTTGTAGAACAATGCTTCTCTTGGAACAGAGAAAAAAGAAATATCCAGCCCTAGCTGAACTAACAAGAACATTATGTGTTTCAGCTAAATAAATAGCTGGGGGAAGAGGGCGTCCTGACTTGAGCAGAGTTACAGCCACAAAGGCTGAACATGAATTCTCTGAATCCGACTTCCTGGTACAGGTTCATCTCCACTGCTAATCAAATGCCCTGTGTAGTGTTTCTGAAGACATTCTGTTTCCATTTGAAGTGACCCAGTAAACACTCCCCTAATAATTACTGTGCTGCGGAGAAGCCTTTCAAGTGCCCTGCAGACGGCCTCTGCCGAGGCTGGGAAAGAACAGGGGAGTTTTCCTCACACGTGCTCTGCTTGCCTCGTGGCTGAAGGTGTCCACTGTGCTGGGGACACGTCCTGCAAGCCCAGCACGGAGCTGGAACCCTGCGCTCCTGCGGGGCAGGCTGGGCACGGCCACTCCACCGGGCTGGCTGCTGCTCACACAGGCGTGACTTCTGTGTCGCAAAAACGTAACGGGGGTGGATGGTGGTGGCAATATCCCAAAGCTCTGGACTGCCACTGAGGTCAGATGAGCGGGATCAGATCCAGGATCACAGCACTGCCCATTCACCTGCTTTTGGATTTAAAGCAGTGTACTAAGTAAACTTTTTTTGTGCAGTTTTGCAAATAATGGCCAGTGGATAACTGGCGTGGTACGTGGTGCATTGCACTGTTGCTGGGAAACTGGATGGATGTGAAACTGTGAAGGTCAGCTGCTGCAATTAGTTGTCAAGAGAGAATAATTTCAAAGACCTGCACAAGGATTTAGCTATGCAACACCCACTGTCTTGGCAGAGCCTAGTACAGCTAATCATCTGCTTTGAAAATGCGAGGGAATGCGTCCTTGAGTTGGACAAGAAGATCTCTCTCCCTATTTACCAGCCAAAAAAATGTGCTTACAGGGCCTTATACTGAAATGGAAAATAAGAAAGGAAAAAAAATAGCAAAGGCATGGAAATGAATCCTGAGTGTGCCAAACATTGGAATGCCAGTGTCTGGTAACAAAAGTGCCCTCTGAGAAAAAAAGAAATAGTGAGATGCTTAGATAAGTATGCATACATATGAGATCATCTTGTGATCAGGTACAGCTTGGGCACACTTGTGCACACAGTGAATGTAATACTCTTCTCTGACACGCCTCCTGCTCAGTCTTTTGTCTTTCTGAAGTCTTTTGTTTGGAGTTTAAATTATTTTATCCTGCCCACCAAAGCTTCCAACCTGCTCAGCCTAGTTCTGCACAAATGCACTTGCAGGAAGAGGCCTATCCCCAACATTTTCATTCTTCTTCTCTTTCTCTTTTGTTCTGTTGAGCAAAAAAAAGCCTCACATGTGGCAATTTCCTGTCTAGTAGTGTTTACCACTACAAATATTCTTGTAATAGAGAATCATGAAAAGTTATAGACTGCAGTCCTTTAACCTGGTGTAAAACAGTGTGATTTGTGTTTTGTTAAGCCATAAATTGATAATGTCACACCTTCTCTATTATTTAAAACATAGTATTAATATTAAAATTGCCGTGCCTGTCCTTAACTTTGGGATCAGATATGTACCTCAAGGGATCTCCCTCCATCTACAATAAGTGCTTTTCACTTCAGATTAATATATTTTCATTTGCCCTGTCAGCCTATGCAGATGGAGCAGGCCTCAAACCACACGGGGTCAAGTAGGAGCCCAATTAGGCAGAGTTATTTTTAAGTTCTGGAGGGCACAGGGTCAGCACACTGGAGAGACTTAAGCACCTAAAGATGTAGATAGGTGCCTCATGTATTTTCAGAAGTGCTATCACTCTGCAATCAAGGGGAGCTAGGCATCTGGTAGCTATCTTGAAAAACACATTTTGAGATTCCTGCAAAGAGCTTGAATCCTTTTGGAAATCCAGCTTCTCCTGCTATAGGAAGGCTCAGGCCACGTAGCTGAGGCCACCAGTGGTTTCACTTTCCCAGTCTCAACGTCTCAGTTCTGCTGAGATTTCTCCTCACAGCCGAGATTCCTGCAGCAGCCCCTGGACATGCTTACATTGGTCAGGAGGTCACCTGTGCATCGGCCATTCCAGGAGTCCAGAGCTTCACCAGGATTCATCAGGAAGCAGGGAAGCCAACAGCCAAGGGCGAGCCAGCTGCACGCAGGAATGGCATGGGGACCTCTGATGGATCTCTTGCCTGGCCAGAGGAAGGTCAGAGAACATAAACTCAACCACTTTCCAGCTAGCCATGATTAAATGCTTAGAGAAGAGCAAGAGAAGGGAATGTATAAATGCTAATTCTCCTCTATCTTCTGACAATTTTCAGTCAGGGGATTTCTAGTGTAGTTTCTCTATACAATAACTTGTAAACATTTTTTCTTTTTTTAGAAAAGCCAAAGGGCTTTTTCAGTCTCTTCTTGAACACAGTATGAGCTTTTTGTATCCACAAAGTTCCCCCTTTGCCAAGGAGTTTGCCACATGCATCGCCAATCACACAAAGACCCTTTCTGTGTCCTGGATACAGTCCTTCTTACCTTTATTTGATGACCAAAGATTCTTGTACTGGAAGTAACAGCAAAACAATTTATTTCCTAGTCATCCCTCTATACCTATCATGATTTTATAGTTTCAAACATATTTCACCTCATGTAATTTCTGTTCCACACTTCCAGCCTAATTTATTTTCTCTTTTTCCTATATGGAAGTTATTAACCATCCTTGCCATTCTTTGAAACTTTTGTATTTATAATATATCCTGTGTAGATGCAGGGATTCATATCTATCTTTCTGCTGTAGAACAGCCCATTTCTTCTAATGTTTAACTTTCTGATTTTGGCCAGGTAATCTTTCCTATGTGTGTTTTTATACTTCTTTAAAAGACATGGGGAAGGTCCCTGTCAAGAGCTTTGTGGAAAGCCAAATAGGGGCAATCTGCTTGAACCACCCTTTTTCATATGCACATGAGTCCCCTGACTGTCAACAGGTTTGTGAGGCAGGACTTCCTTTGCCAGAAATGGTATACAGGAACCAAGTTTAAAATGTTTGCAGCATGAAAGAGAACTAAAGTCACCTAGAGTTAGAGGCACTTTGGCATTTTAATCTTAGGCTGTGAATTGCCTTGGGATTTTAGACACACTTGGAATACAGCAGTATTCCAGTCTTCGGAGATTTTTTAGGAAACAGCTTAGGAAAATGAGAAACATATACCCTCAGCTGTATTTTATTAAATGTACCTCCTTATTTTGGTCTTATAATCACAGAATAATTTCTCCTGGAAGACACCTGTAAAGGTGTGTAGTCCAGCATCTAGCTTTAAAAAGTTTTGATTAGAAGAGGTTGCTCATGGCTGAAGAAATTTATCTTAAAGGCTGGAAATCCCACACCTCTCTAGACTTCTGTTCAGTATTTCACCACCTTCATGGTGAAAATTACCTCTATCATTCCTGGTTTAAATTTCCCATGTTCCATCTTGTATCTTTTGTCTTTTCTCCTACCCCTGTCTAGCTCTGGGAAGGGTCTGGCTCCACTTTCTCCTCGTCCTTCCACCAGGCAGCTGTAGCCAGCAGTCAAATCTCCCTTCCTCCTTCCTTTCTCAGGGCAGAAAAACTCAGTTCTTTTTAGCCACTAAGAGGTGATGCATTGGTTTGACAGCACCAGCAGCAACAGCATGTTTCAGTTCTTGTTCCTAATAATGAATGGGACAGGACCAGGATGCAAATGTTACCCACAAAGAGTTGGAATAAATCCTTAACAAGTTTTTTAATTAGGTTCCTCAAAAACAGGCGGTTAGATCTAAAGAATTTCACTAGAAGTCAGCAACTAATTAATTCCTGAAGCATTGGCTGAATGAAGTAACATGTACAGTACCTACCAGGGCAGAGAGCATGTGCACTACAAAGTTCAATCCTAATAGAATAATCACCCCAGAGGGGGTCATCAAAAGCCAGTAGAAATTAAAGCAATGCAGGATGCTCCAGCTTAGACTAAAGTGATTTCCATCGGAGTGGATCTGCAAAGACCAGATGAGGTTTTAACTGCTAGTTTGCGTATTTGAGGTCTTACAATATCCAGCAGCTGTGTGTGTTGCTGTTGATATTCCTGTGGTTCCTAGCAGAAGGGATGGTGCTGTACAGCAGTGGGGGCAGAGAGAGCCTTCACCACAGTGCTGGGAGTTCCTGTGTTAGGTACTATCCCACTCAATTGTCTGCCATTCCATTATTTCACCAGGGAGTAAAGTGGGAAAGTGGGTCTTTTCAGTCTGCTGGTGATACAGATTCATCTCTCAGTTGCTCCACAGAAAGTACATTTCCCTGAGTCTGAGTATGGTATGGGGTATGTAAAGGCAAATCAGCTGAAATCAGTCTGGAGGATAGCAAAAAACCCTCTCCAAAACAGCTGCTTTCATAAAATTCCTGCTGTTTTTATAGGAAATACAACTGGCAGCTCACAAGACACTGACCACAGCAAATCCAGCCTTGACTGTCTGCTTAGATTGGAATCCAGATCTGAAATTTAAAATATTCAGGGACAATAATGTTAATCCAGCTGTGTGTCCGCACATCTGCAGTTCTGAAATTTCTTGCAAATCTTTACCATTTCCAGAAAGTGTATTTGGTGAGCATCAAAAGAGGAACAATGCTGCAGATTACAAACCAGGCTCCAGTTTCAGATTTGTCTGGCAAATGATAGCGGCTTAAAACCTGGTGGTTGCTCCAGACAAGGTTTTCCTAAATATATATTGATAGCTATGGCAGGAAAAATAGGCGAGTGCTCCAGTGTTTGGCATACAGTTTGGTGACCTTGACACCTGTAGCTGCTATCATCCTGTTCTGGCTTCTTCTCAAGTTCATTTTAGCCTTGATAGGAGTTTTGTGAGGCTCCTGGGCACACACAGGTGCACAGACCTCTGTACCCACAAATCTCCTTTAAGAGAATATTAGTATTAGTTGCGTGTGTGTGTGTGTGCAGAAAAAACAGTGCTGCCTAAAGGGACCAACTAGAATCTGATCCATTAAATATTTTCAGTGTCGAATATGAGGTTGTTTCCAAACTGCTGACACTTCACATTTTTCTTTGTTCATATTTATTTCAGAGATGATAAGATGAATCTGGTATAATGGTTCTTCATCTTGGTTTTCAGACATAACAGTGCTAAAAATGCAAAACAATATAAAGCAAATCTGGACCATGTGAAAAACAAATAATAAAAAAAAAAGAGCAGCCAAGGCTGACCCTGACAACATTTCTGCTGAGTGTGACCCAATCTGAATGATGCATCCATCCAACCTAAGAATTTAAGTCTCTTACAAGTGGGTTTGTAATATGACAGAGTATTGGTAAAATCTTTTGAAAAAAACGAGAAAGTGGGCTCTGATGCAAACTTTAAATGATGAAAGGCTCATTAAAAAACTAGACCAAATTTCACAGTCAAATGCATCTCTTTCTCATTCTGTTTTTCTTATTTCTAATATTATATGTAAGTATACATATTACATGTAAGTCTACTTTTGAAACTTTGTATCTATAGATACTTATTTAAGTACGTATACATGCACATAAATATGTAAAAGTACAACTGATTTTCAGACATTTAAGCATCAGTGAACTAAGTTCTCCCTAAGTGCAGAAGGTTTAAGGGCTATTTTTGAAACAAGCCAGTTATTTTTGACTTAAACAGAGAAAGAATATGGTTGTAGAAGTGGTGAGCTGCTGTTGACCACCAGCCCAGGGTACATTCCAGCCCTGGCTGATATCTATGGCAGGTTTCCCTCCATGCTTCAGGAGCAGTGAATGCCACCACTGTCATCACTGCAGCGAGGGTGGCACTCTGCCTGTGCCCTCCCTGGCACACCAGGCAGCGATCCTCTGGGGAGGGCATCAGACAGCATATGCTTGTGGAGGGCTGTGAGGTGAGTGTTTATTTGGCTGAAGGACATCTTGTAGGTTTTGGGGGATGTGTTGTGTTCTCCTCATCCATCAGTATTTCTAATTTGTTTTAGAGGACTTTAATATGGTGCAAGATAACATTCTGCTTTTCAGCACATGTTTAGCCAATACTCCAGAGAGGTTCTGGCGCCTTTCTTCCCCCAGCAGCATCCCTCAGTCTGGGGAACAGTGCCAGTCAAGGTCAGGCTTTGGGACAGCAGGAATGGCATTTTCTTTGTATGCACAGCAGCCTCCTTTTGGGTACTTTATGTCCTACCTCCCAGCCATCTGCTCATCAAGTCCTTGAGTGTTTGGATCTGTTAATGCAGTGCACATTTTGAGAAGGTAAAAGCTGCCACCACCAGCGAAGTTCAAAGGGATGATGAAAATGTTAAGGTGGCCAAGTTTATTTTCTTATACTGACTCTTTCTTTTTGCTACTTCAGCTCCACTCCACTCTCAGCAGGTAAATCATACAGATTTATATTCACGGTGCCAGAGATGCTGACCTCCCTGATAAATTCAAATTCATAGCAGTGTCAAAGGTATAGAGGCAACTGGGCCCAGTGGATAAAATGGAGAGTAAAAAATATTCTATTCCCATAGAAATTAATGGAATTTGTTTTCACTTAAAGCAGGGCTGGCTGTGGTTCAATGACACTGAATTTCACAGATTTGCATTGATTTGCTAATGAGAAATTTACACCACCGTTTTCTTGCCTTTAAATTTGACCCTTTCAGTTCAGCTTGAATTGATGATTACTGTGGGAACAGAAGGAACTGGATTCACTTCTCTGGAGTGAACATAATTCAGTGAGCAAACTGTAAAAGAGTTTGAGGGTAAAGTAATCCAAGGATTAAAAAAAAGTCACCAAAGAAGCAGCAGAAGAAAGAGTGTCTGTCTGGTGGATGGTCACTCCGACTAGGACGTGATCCGCGCACCCCTAAACGTTGCGGCAGTGCCCCCCTTGTCCGAAATGAATGCTGTGGAAGAGGGCTGGTGTACACAATTAATAAACTTTAATAGACTTTAATAAACTCCCGAAAGGTGGTCTGAGCTGCAGCCCGCTGCCCCTAGATCCCGCGGGCCTGCGGGCTGCCAGGGGCCGTTCTGCAGGGATCTCGCTGGGAGCGGGGAGGTGGGCTCCAGGGCACAGGGATCTCGCTGGGAGCGGGGAGGTGGGCTCCAGGGCACAGGGATCTCGCTGGGAGCGGGGAGGTGGGCTCCAGGGCACAGGGATCTCGCTGGGAGCGGGGAGGTGGGCTCCAGGGCACAGGGATCTCGCTGGGAGCGGGGAGGTGGGCTCCAGGGCACAGGGATCTCGCTGGGAGCGGGGAGGTGGGCTCCAGGGCACAGGGATCTCGCTGGGAGCGGGGAGGTGGGCTCCAGGGCACAGGGATCTCGCTGGGAGCGGGGAGGTGGGCTCCAGGGCACAGGGATCTCGCTGGGAGCGGGGAGGTGGGCTCCAGGGCACAGGGATCTCGCTGGGAGCGGGGAGGTGGGCTCCAGGGCACAGGGATCTCGCTGGGAGCGGGGAGGTGGGCTCCAGGGCACAGGGATCTCGCTGGGAGCGGGGAGGTGGGCTCCAGGGCACAGGGATCTCGCTGGGAGCGGGGAGGTGGGCTCCAGGGCACAGGGATCTCGCTGGGAGCGGGGAGGTGGGCTCCAGGGCACAGGGATCTCGCTGGGAGCGGGGAGGTGGGCTCCAGGGCACAGGGATCTCGCTGGGAGCGGGGAGGTGGGCTCCAGGGCACAGGGATCTCGCTGGGAGCGGGGAGGTGGGCTCCAGGGCACAGGGATCTCGCTGGGAGCGGGGAGGTGGGCTCCAGGGCACAGGGATCTCGCTGGGAGCGGGGAGGTGGGCTCCAGGGCACAGGGATCTCGCTGGGAGCGGGGAGGTGGGCTCCAGGGCACAGGGATCTCGCTGGGAGCGGGGTGGTGGGCTCCAGGGCACAGGACCCTCTGGGAGCGGCTGGCGGTGCCGGACCGCGCACGGCTGAGCTGCTCCGGCTGAAAGGGAGAGAGCCCGCATTAGCGTGTGAGCAAAGGAAGTCGAAATGATCTCATTCATAGAGCTTTCTCCCATCTACGTCAGGGGAGTTGGTCCCCACAGAATGGCACGTCTTTCTCTGGGCCACACAGGGCTGTCTGCCTAATTTTCCTCATTCTTAACCTTTGCCTCTCCGTGGGACTGAAGTGCAAGACAATGCCAGGATGCTGCATTCTTCCCTTATATCTTAGCTACAGTGCCGGGGGGGGGTGGCAGGGTTCGAAATGTTTGCACACCCATGGGACAGCTTGAATTCAGGGAGCTGTTCTGGCATTGCTTTTCTGAGCTGCGAGGACTCACCAGCTTGAGTACCCGCATCTCGGCCACAGAGATGAGTGTGGAGCAGGCAGCTGCAGCCACCTAAACTTAACTGCAAGCTATCGAGTTTCAACTGATGGTAAAAAATAGCTTCTAAATAACAAAAGTCCCCAAAGCAAAACTTTCATCTAATACTACTAATTGCCTTTGAATTAATTCTTCTCCATAATGCCAGGTTAGCACAGCAGCACATTAATTATTAAGCAATATTTAAATCGTTCTGAACTAGGTAATGCATTCATTTACCACCTTTTTTAGATGGGAAATATCTCTTGTAGTATGTTACATTTTGAAAATCTTTATTATTTAAAAGAACATTTTTTGTTTGTCTTTCCACCTTACATAGTTGTGAATTGTTGTGAAGAAAATGCTGCAATTGAACTGCAGATTCAGAAGAAAAGTATTTATCATATTATTAATCTAATCTTTTTTTTTTTTTTTTAAATTATGCCTCTTAGCAAAATTTTTTTTTTTTGCTGTGTTGTTGGACAGCTTAGCAAATTGCTTTTTAAAGGAGTCTACCAGGATTTAATTAATTATATATGACACTAATAAACTAAGTATTCATAAACCATATTGATTGTGCCAACATAGGCCTTGAATCCATCTCACTATTGGATGGCTAATATTTACATTCCTTTGGAAAAGAATGTAGCCTTTCTGTGACTTTATGAGCTAGCTGTACAGTGTAAAAGGTGAAATAATCTTCCCTAAAAGTAAAGGCAGGAATATACCACAGTAGAAATATATTAGCCACAACTTCATTCCTTTACTATTATATTATTCTACAAAATCTTTCTTCTTTTAGCATATATTCAAAATATGGTTTTGTTATTTTGTAAGACTTCTTTTGTCTTGTCCTATAAAAAATACACCCAGGTATCTGTTCTATTGAATTTATCAAACAAATGCTTTCCCCTGTATTTTTGAGGTGCTCAGACAAGAGATTCAGCTCCTGAACAGAGACAGCTCAAGATGCAGGTGAGTGCATCCTGGCCTATGTAAATAAACCCTCCCAGACAGCCTAAGCCCCCAAGAGATGTGAGCGTGTTCTCGTGGAGGGCAGGCCTGTGAAGGTGCTGACTTTACAGGCACGCAGGACTTTGCAGTGGGCAACACAGTCTTGCACGCATATGGAATTGCTGGGAAAAGGGGAGGGAGGGGCACAATCATCCCTGCTTGTCCTGACATGTGCTGAAGACTTTCTTCACCGTTCAGAGAGTATTTTTCTTTTCTTTTCTCTCTGTAGCTGTCCAGTTGTTCCATGAGCTCACCTACAGGATGCTGTAAGACCCAAATGAACCTCTAAAGAGTTTCCTAGGTGCTACAGGAGCATCTACCTTTGCTGTGCCAATTTACATGACCTGCCCTCAAGTGCTGCACACAAAAAATTTGGAGGTGCCTTCTTTGTGTCCTTCCACTACATGAGGTGTTAAACTGAAAACAGTTACAGGAAATCACAATTAGATCAAAGCAGGTGCAGATCCAAAATGTTACAGGCTTTGCTACTGTCCCTGAGGAAATGATGGTAGATGTCTTCTTGTAAGCTATTTTATCCAGGCACATGGAGGGCAAAACTGTGACTGGGAAAGCCAGTACAGATTTACCAAGGATAAATGGTACCTGGCCTATCTTGTCACCATTTGTGGTGAAACAGCTTGGTTGGTGGTGAGAAGAGAGCTGAGGACACTACTTACCTTGATTTTAGCAGGATGGTTGATGCAATTGTGCCATTGTGTCCTGGCTGGAAACCCATTGTGTTAAGGGCCACGAGGAGTATGGAAAACTGTCTGACTGGCTGGTGGTAGTCAATGGCTCAAAGTCCAGCTGTGCCACCCATAAACAGAGCTCCTCAGGGTGAATGCTGGGACCAGCAGTGCTCAGCATCCTTATAACTGGCCCAGATGACAGCACTGAGTGCATCTGCTGCTCCAGGTTTGTCTGTGGCACAGCAGGAAGAGCTGTGCATACTCAGGAAGGAATAGCCACTCTGTAGAGAGATGAGATCGGGTTGTAAAGGGAGGTGCAAGGTTCAACAAAGGGAAATGTGAATTCCTCTTCCTGGGTCATAGTGATCAAAAGAAAAAGCACAGGTTGAGGTCTGCCTGGAGGGGTCCTGAGATTCCTGGTGGGAAACAAGGTCAGCATTAGGTAGGGGTATGTCTTAGCAGCAAGGCAGGCTTGTCCTGGGCCACATCAGAACACATTTTATGCTTGCTGTCACACCAGTTTGAAATACGCAGTCAGACTCAATATACCATGTCTGACAGGGCCCTATTTCTTCATTCTCAGATTTCTCCTTTTTATTCACTTGTTCCCTTCTGGTGCTTCTGATGTTTTTATTCCAATTTTGGACTCTTGCAGGACTATACTGTCTTCCTCTGGATCCCTTACTTCATGCTGTTTGCATCTAGTTCTATGAAAAGCTCATTTTTTTTTTTTCACTGAGGTGGTATTTTCCCACATATACTTCTGACATTTAAATCTTCAGGACAATATTCCCTTTGTGAGAAAATCCTTTAACGTCATAACCTCAGCCTTCACTAATATTTGCATTCATGTTGGAACTATGCCCTTTCCCCCAAGCTGCACATTTCCCCAGGTGACTAATAACTGCAGAATGTTCAAGTGTTTGATGGATTATTAAATTGTTTAGATGACCCCCTTGTAGGGCAGGATTGGAAGGAATATATGGAAGGATATCTGAATGTTGTGTCTCCAGTTTGTGATCCTTCCAGTCTTATCAGAACTAATGGAAGGAAACACGATAATGCATAAACATAAAAGCCTTCAGCAGAACTTTCCAACACTGAGTGGGAGACTCTACACAGCATTGGTGTGTAGTTTTGATGGATCACCTCAACACAGAAGACAGAAGAAATCTTCTAAAATAGGCCTTATAGTTGTGAAGCATGAAAATTTTCACAATATTGAGGTGGTATCATGTAAAGAAGGTCCAAAGATGGAGCATTGTAAGCACAGAGGATTACAATACAATTTTAGAAGTGTCTGAAATCTATCTTTAAATAAATTCTGAGTTCAATGATTCTCTAAGTATGCTCGCACTCTTCAGCAACAGAAGGGTTTTTGTGTAAGTCCAGCTGGAAATTTTTGTAAAGTTTTATATCGATGTTTTCAGATGGGGAGTATGGACAACCAGCTGTTCTGCATTTGGCACTTTCAGAACTACTACAACAAACTACGGTTTGGGTTTGATGAGATTGGTGTGAGGGGAACTCACCTCTGGACCCGGGTCACAGGCCCTAGCCAGGCCTTGCTTCTGTTATTTTGCTTTGTTGTTTTCCCTGCCCCCCGTTAGTCAGTTCAGGGCTGGTTTTTCACTTTTGCATCATGGCTATGACTAACACTCCCTATGGGGATACTTTCTAGGTGAATTTTCAGTCTTTTGTTTCCAGGGGGTTTTTGAGAATTTATGCCTGCTGGGACTTTGATTCACACCTTCCAGCTCTTTCCATATCTGAAGTGCCTATGATCCTCAGCTGCTACTATTTTCTGAAAGGTAGTTTGGAAGTTGGCACTATGCAGCAAAGAGCAAAAAGAGCAGCTGTGTCACTGGAACACTTGAGAGCTACTATTTTGTTCAGACTGAAGTATTGGTCTGAGGAGACCACCTTTTGGGTAGGAGGAATACTTTTCAGTCATGTGACATGTTATTTCCTGTGCCTATACATCACCCATGAAGTTATGTCTATACATCACTGTGCAAGAAAACATGATGTTTTGTCTGTATCTCATTTCAGACTGTGTTTCAGATTCACTGTCCATGACACTTTCCTTCTGGATTGTTTTATCCATCTTGTGCTGTAAAACCAGATGCCTAATTATTTTTAGCCTGAATGTAAGAAGTGGAAGAAGATGTTTTGTTTGCTGTCTTTGCCAAGAGCAATTAGACTGCCTAATGGAAGCCAGTTGTCTCAGCCTTTCTCTGAGAATTGGGTATGAACATTTGGACCAGGGTAACAAAGTGGTGAGTAACCTGACAGGTGAGCAAAGGTCTACCAGGAGATGTTTATCTCCTCCAGACCTACCTGCTCTTTGTCCCTACTTCACTGATGAGATGATCTAGGAAAACAAAAGAGTAGCAAGAAGAAGAAAGGAGTACAGCTGCCTCAATGAGATACTGAGCCTGCAGAGTCACTGTGGGAGGGATAAACTCTGAGTGAGAGACAAACACAGGTATTCTTGTTTGTGGTGTGGTTCCTTTATTGTCGAAGAATAAAGTGTTTTAAAAATTCCTTCCTTGTTCTTTTCTTTAAAAGTGCTTTCTAAGGAGAAACACTTTTGACAAGAGTGACATGAAAGTGGAGCTCTTGAAAGATTACATGAACTACCAAGGAAATTTTGTGGTGGAGGGCTTCTTCCCTGACTTGTCCAAGACCCTGTCCCCAGGCAAGAAGGAGGCTCCCAACAAAGCACAGGCACCTGTATTACACACAGGTGGCTCATGAGTAGAAAATATTCGGGATCATTTTTGAGGGAAATCACAAGATCCAGACCCTGGATAGACTGACTGCAAACGATGTGGTAAGACTCTGCCTGTGCTACAGTGTAAATAAAGCAAGAGGTAAAAGAGCAAGATGGGAGAATAGAATTTCTGTCAGTGTAAATGTGCTCTGAAGCACTACAGGAAGAAGGCCCCATCAGGAATGAGAGGGTGGGAGACACCATATGTTGGATAGGAAGAGATGTAAGATTAGGATATAGGGAAATCCCCTGATGAGAAAGAGAAAAAGGAAGGTATTCAATAGCAAGAAAAAAGAGACTTCAGGGATAAAGGATAAAGAAAAATTAACGTGGTAGGGAAAAAAAAAACACAAGAAAAAAAGAGTAGAATGCAATGGAAAGAATCAGATAAAAGAAAATAAGAAAGATCACAGGAAAAAGAGGAGGAAGTGTGTGAGTCAGTAAAGGGAGATAGGCATGAAAGCATTAAAGAATGAATGGAAAAGAAGCACTCCTTTCAGAGTGAAAAAGAACAAATAGTTACTGAAGAGAGGCAAGAGAACAACATGCAGAACAATAAAAATATAAGATAAATAATACAGACGTGAATGAAATTAATCATAACTAATAAAAGATAAAAGGAGGGGAAAAGACTGAAGAGAATAAAAAGATGAGTCAATATTCAGAAAAAAAATAGATGATGGATTTTAATTGTTTGTTTTTTTTTTTTTTTGCCTATATCTAATAGTCTTTCTGTAAGAGACATACCTTCTGAGATTTTGGTATTAAAATCAGTGGCCATCTATAGAATAATGTGCTATATTTATCAAATTTTATGCTTATAATGCTTATGGAATGGCTTTTATTAGTACTGCATTAATATAATCTGAATAGTAGAGGGAATCTGTAGGAAAGGTTACCCAATAGGAAAAGTGACCCTCCCCCCAGAGTAATTATTTTTTCAGTTTAGAATTGAATTTAATTTGGCCTCTTTTAATTAGGGGCTCAAAAAAAAGCTCATCTCCTTTTGAGTCATATTTTTTTTCTTACAACCCACTGTTTACAGTTCATCTGAAATCTGAGGGTCACATGCCCTGCTCTTTTGCACACAGCAAAATCAGCAGCTTACGTTTAAGATGTTTTGCTTCTTTTCTGAGCCTCTTGGTAGTGTACTTAGCAGAAAATGATTAAAACCTGTGCTCTGTTAGAACTGTTCCAGTGTTTAAACAAGGAAGTCTGTGTTTGTTTAAGAGAATGGGGAAATGGTTATCTTGACAGATTAGGCTGAAAAAACAGGACAGCCACAGTCTAGCACAGATGTCCAAATTTGCCACTTGGCTGGTTTTTTGAGGTCCTCTAAACAAAACTTGCTTGTGTGTTTGTGCTTTTGCTCTGTTTGACACCTGACTGAGGAATGTGATTAAGCACTACTGCCAGGGATTACATGTCTCTCTTGAGCAAGTGTTCACAGGGCTGAAGTTTCCTCATGTCTGTCTAACTGTGTCATAGCCTGCTAAGGCAATACAAGAAAAACATCTCAAAATGGATTAAAGCCCTTGAAAAAAGGTTGGATTGTAATGAAACGACCGTTTTGGACAGAAATCCAGTGAACATTTTTTTGAGCTGAGTTTTCTAGCATCTCCCTTCACTTAGTGACAGAACACATGGAAGTGAGAAATAAATAATTTGTCTGTGAAATACTGAAGCCATTTGCAAGACACATTACAGCCTCCCAGACATAAAGCACATCTCAGTGGAGAGAAATGTTACCTCCTTAATCAGTGTGAGATGATCATTTTCTAATACATTTAAGATACATGCTTCACTTGATAAATCCATACAACTCTCTACTCAAACACTTTATTAACTCCCGTTAACATTATCATCTTGAATTCATTGTCCTCACATTACTTCCATGATGGAAAAAGCACTTTTAAAGCCACTGCCATTTAATTTCTTTAAAACATGCTTATCTGTAAATGAAGTTTTGCTTGGTTCGATTAATGTTAAGCTGAAAAACAGTAACAAGTACTTGATAGATAAAGACCATTTGCCTACCAGAAGAGCTCATTGCACTGTTCAGGCTCATGTGTGTGTTAGGGTTTGTGTTTTCACAGTGCCATATGAGAAGTGCCTTGCTTGATGTGTGTGTTCTAGGTATCACATTCATCCTGGCCGTGTACACAAACTTGGTGTACACTGTAGGTCCCCAGAAATATGTCAGAACTCTGGGCCAGATTCCAAGAAAACCCAGCAGTTCATGGTACCTGACAGTGGGGATAGATAAATACCATTATAGCAATTTCCATTGATTCCAACCTTCAGAAGCACTCTGAGGAATCCCATCTTTATATATCTGTGTGATTACAGCAGGTTTTGGCACTATTAATGGTGAATATACAGTTAGAATGAGAAAGCTCTTTTTTTGAGAAATTACTGGAGATATGTTGATGAGTTATTCAGACTCCTATTAGCACAGTGCTCTTGGACAGACATTTTATAAAGCACCTGTGGCAGAGGTATTAATGCAAAACTTCGGGGTTTTTTCAGGCTATCCTGTATCTAGAGTTCAAGTAGTGTTTTACCAAGATTAAAGATATGTACCTAACATAAATATGAAGCACCTGATAAACACATAATACATGATGAATGTGAAATGCATGATAAATATGAAAACGAAACTTCTTTGGGAGTCAAATTTCCATACAGCTAAAGGGACCCTGTAAGCAACTGAATTTTATGACCTGAGGAGTTATTCTAGGACTTTGAGGAGAGATTTTAATACCTGCTTGGATAATAGTTTAACTTACTTCAGCATCTGCTGAAATATCATGACACTATTTAAAGCAGTAATGAAATTGAAGTCACAGTCTTGTTCCACCTTGAAACTTAGCAGGTGTTTTAATTTTTTGCTGAGGAGCTGGGAGAATTTTCAGCCTGACATCAGAAGAAACGTGAGAAGGCCAAGGACCTTAAGGGAGAAAGTGTTTATGCCAGGAGACTCTTATTTAGTTGCTGATAGGCTTTTATCTATTTCTTCTATCACCAGTTCCTGATTTTTGTTTTCCTTCCAAACCTTGAAAGTTGTGATGGTTGTGAAGTTATGTGCCAAACGTGCTGTGAGAGCAGAGATGAATAAATTGCTTATGGTTGAAATTGTTGGCTTGAAATGTGTGACTTGCCACAAGATGCTTAAAAAGTCTCTGAGTTTTTATATTGTGCTTGTGCAAGTGTGAAAAAAGGGATTCTTTGCCAAAGCAAAACTGGAAACTGTACTAGTTGATTTTCTTTTTTGTGCCATGGTGCAGAAATAATTCCACCACCTTTGCGTGGTGAAGAAAATGGGAATCCAGATTAGCGCAGCTTGTTAGCTGAGGCTAGGACGTGAGTTCATATTTGAATTCACTGAATAATGCTACAACAAATAATAAAACACATTCTATGTAATTACTTGGAACAAGTGTTGCCAGGAATAAAAACTTTCCAAATGGTATTAAGAGTGATATATAAAAAACAACTCTTTAATCAAAGCTTTCCGAGGCACAAGTATGGCTCTGCGCATGCATAATAAAGGATTTCTACAATTTTTATAAGGTTAATTAATCGGTATATCTAGCAGGTACATCCAATAGGAGATCAGTTGCCTCAGTAACCCACTCTTGGGTCACCCCCTTGGAGCTGATCCAGGGGCTTCTTTGCCCCACTTCTTGTTATGTCTCTTAAGTTCTGGTGGAAAACAAGATGTCCTTGTCAGAAATTCTCTCCTTATGAATAAGATGAAACAGAATTTCAAGAATGTGTTAGTAAGGGTTATCTTATTTTGAGAAAGGGCAGGAAAAATACTAGAAGCCATACAACTGTATATTAAAAATCTACAAAGCTACAAATATATGAAAAATATTTACAAAGCTAAGAAATCTTTACGTATCACAAGAGGTTGTGTAACTGTCAACAAAAAAGAACAAATAATTATAAATTAACCAAATCTTCTTCTCTGATAAGGCATTAGGAGAATAACACCAGATGTTACCTATCTTGACTGTAGTTAAGAGACAAACTGTGTCAATACACACTTTGGGTGTGTATTACACAACACTCCCGAACAGAAGTGGGGGAATTGTGGTGTTTTTAAGCTGTTGTGAAGTAGGAACAAATGTGACTGGTAGCCTATTTTTGGCAAATAACTATCAACACTTCTTGGTCAAACTACTGTGTGTACTGAGGAGAGACTCCCATTCAGCTGCTCTGAGACCACTCTTCAGTATATTAATCAATACCTTACATATTGAAATAGAGTATATACTCTTAAGAAATGTATAGTTCTTCCCAAAATGGAATGGGTTGGAAGTGTATTAAGGGCTAGGACTGGACTGCTGAATAATCATCACAAACTAGAAAAGTGCAGTGCAGGAGATATGCAAAATACGATGCATAAGTGAGGAAAATAAACTTGTACAAGTAGTGGTTAGGTAGTGACTCTGTAGGGGTTTATCGTGGATCAAAGTGAACAGTGTCAACAATGTCATGCACTTGTGAACACATCAACACATCCTGCTGGGATATGAAACAGCATGGAACACTTTAACTAACAATCCCTCTCTACTGAGCAGTGGGGAGAAGTCAGCTCCGTGTCCTGTCTGTCTTTTGGCCATTTACACTTCAAGCTGTGGTCTGAGTAAAGTGAGTTTGAAGGAGAATGGGAATTGCTAGAAATGGAGAATTTCAGTTTTGAGAAAATCTTGTCAGAGGTGGAAGTCTTAAAACAAAGAAAGAAATCTCCCAAAATAGGAAAGCAACTTTACTTCATGGCAGTTGTAGAAAGGCTGAGACGTTAAGGAATGAGGTTCCAGCAAGGGAGGTTTTCATTATTCTTTAGAAAGGCAGAGTGTTAAGGAGTGTCTTGTCTTACAGGGTCTTAGAAAAATTCTTGTAAGCCAAAACACTGGTCATATAGTCCATATATAGCTGATTCTTGAAGCATTGTTAAGGTGTAAGGTGTAAGCTCTGAAGGCTGGATTTCATGCTGAGACCCAGCCGGCATATATGTCTAATTTAAATATATATACATATTTTTATATCGGTATATCTCTATATAAAAAAATATTGTGGTGATATCTACATGTTCCTAAGGGACATGTTTAGTTTTGCATGACTTAAGCATGTGCAAACGCTGTGGTTGCTTTAGTAGACTAAATGATGATGATGACGATGATTCTCTCTTACGAGGCGGAGCATTCGTGAGAGTGTTGGACATGAAGATCCTGCTTCCACTTATCTTTTTGTTATGTCTGCTGGTTTCTGGAATTGCATAGGATGGATAGGGCAGTTTCCCTTTAGATTGTTATGCACCTATTGGAAAAACATTTCTGTACTTTTCCAGTTTATTTATTTTTTTTTAAAATTACAATTATTTGTTACAAAGATTT
Source organism: Daphoenositta chrysoptera (assembly GCA_013397915.1). Taxonomy (NCBI): domain Eukaryota; kingdom Metazoa; phylum Chordata; class Aves; order Passeriformes; genus Daphoenositta; species Daphoenositta chrysoptera. The sequence continues at coordinate 599,515 of VZRO01002536.1, forward strand.
ATGCATGCTGAGTTTCATGGTTTTTTGTTTGCAGTCCATAATCACAGATTGCTGGGTTTTTCAGTTCTTGTAAAATTGGATGATCTCTTAGGAAAAATATTTTACTGTTGAATTGCCCAATGCTATCTTGTGGGACCAATTAATTAAGCTTTGCTAACTTTCTGTAGCATTTAGTACTCATTGATTTACCATAGATACAATCCTTTTGTCATCCTGCTCTGGACACAAACAGCTCTCCTCACAATCAGGTCAGCCAGGAATAGCTGAACTGATTGGATTTTTTTCATCTTTTTTAAAACTTCATAACTGAATACAAGTTGCAGGGAAAGCATAAGGCTATGAAAGGAATATGCTAGCTGAGCTGAAAAATTTTGTAAAATATTATTTGACTTACTCAGATGCTGCTGTGGTGACTACTGACCTTTCTTGTATTTCCTGCAAGTTTCTGAAGTAAAATTAATACAGAAGGAGTAGATCTACTCCCCAGAAATTTTCAGGAGCATCAGAACAAGCCTCCTGCTATTTCTGTACTGCTAAATTAAGGAAACCTGAGGACCATGCTGGGCACTAGGCTTACCTATCCATACTGACACACTGCCAGGGCTGTTTTATCCCAGTTTTGGGCCACACCATCTGCTGGGCAAGAGATGGGCCTATACCCAAGCTGTAGGTTTGGATTTGGTTGCCTTGTTTTGAATGATAGGATAATTTAGAGAAAAGAATGTTTGCTGTTCTGTGTAGATTGGCTAGAGGATGGCCTTGGGCACACTGAATTTGCTACCATGTCTTAGGCTATCTGTCCTGGAAAGACAGGACGGAATTAATGTTTTACTTCTAGCAAAGAAGTATATACCTCATAGTAAAGGTCAGTACAAGGTCACAGTGAAAACTATTGTCCTCTAAGTGTTTAAACAGTGACTACCCTTCCAGTCTGCACAAAACCCACCATCTCCCAATGTAACTGGTGCTTTTGCTGTTGAGAGCACTGGTATTCACTAGTGATAATGAGATGAAAAAGATATGGAGCTTTGTTCTTTAGCATTTGACACATTTGAACAGCACTGAAGACAAAGGCTTGGAAATTCTTGCTGATCTTATTTCTCAGTAATCATTAGTACATCAAAACATAGAAGAATAGCCTTCTGGCCCAGACATCCTTATAAATTGTAAGTATGTTGTGAGTGGTGCAGCCACTGTCCTTCAGCAAAAATAGTTGTCAGCATTGTGCTATTGGTAAGAATTTTTTTTCTTGATGAGAACATTATTAGAAACATCGACATCTTACAGAGAGAATAATACATTCCCCACGAGACCTGCGATTTAACCTTGAAGGAATACACTGTGACTGAGTAGAAATCTGTACATCTCTCTAGGTAAATGTAGAGGAGAAACAAACAAATAAACAAACAAATGAAAATAAAAATTTGAACATTTCCTTATAAAAATGTCAATGTAGGTGTTCACGTACTGGCTCCAAGGAATGTCCGATATGTTTGTTGACAAAAATTTAATCTATGGCAACAACCATAGTATTTATGTTGTTAGTAAAGCTTCAAGGAATTAAGTTAGAAAATTTCAAATGAATTACTAGGGTAACATCATATTGTGTCTTGCATATTGCTCCTAGACTGATAACAATGAATACAATATCATGGCAGTTATTTTATTTAGCAGCCCCCAGAAGGTACATGATAAAAAATGAGAAAAGTGTGACTACCAGGCAGACTTTAGCTTTTTCTGACAACCCTCTAGCAGGTCCACTCTTACAGTAGCTTTGGCTTTACTCCTCTCTTGACTGCAACCCTAAAGCTAGAATCACACTGAGACTCAGCCATCAGAATAATTTTGCTTGTTTTCTTGACAAGAAAGTAGATTTCAGTTTTCTGACTGTTAGGGCGCACATGTAGGTGGTCAGAGCACTGGTTTAGGGGTGCAGGCTGCTGTTGCTGGGTGCCTCAGTACAGGATGCTGAAGTACATTCTCAGTACAGAAATGCTGCTACAGACTTGTCGGGACACCCAGGCTTGGAGCATTGATGGAGATGAGCAGCTGCAGCACCTGCTCCTCCAGCCCCAGCCCAGTGACTGCCCCAACACCCTGTGGCCCTGAGCCAGGGCAGTTCCAGGGTGAGCTGAGCTGCTGGGGTGTCCCAAGGGATTGGGGTTGTCTTGGGGTGACTTTATGATGTGTATCCCCTATCACCACTCTATGCCCAGAAGATGAATTCTGTGCCTTTAATCCTGGGTGCGGGAGAAAAACTGAGCAAACTTTTCAAAACAATTGCTCAAGGACACACAGCTCTCTGCTCTGGGCTCGGCGGCAGGGAGAGGAGAGAGGCGGCCTTGCTTTCCAGCCAGCTTCCAGTTCTTTCTCTCTGGAGTTTTCTTGGGACTTTTGGTTTGTTTTCTCTTCTTCTTCTCTTCGGGACTGTGTTACAACACCGGAGCGTATCGGGGGAGACCTTTCCTTCCGAGGCCCCTGGAAGGGGGGACCACCGACCCAGCTCTGAGGAGGGGAGAGGCCACACCCAGAGAAGGACTCTGAAATCTTCCCAGGTTTCCCTCCACAGCGAGGGATTTTATTATTTAGCATTATTATCCTTTTCTCTGTGTGTTTGTTAAATAAATAGTTTCTATCTCTTTCACTTTCCTTCGAGGAAATTCTTTTTTTCCTAAACATGGTGATGGGGGGAAGGGGTGGTAGTACCCTGCCTTTCCCTCAGAGGATATTCTCCTTTAAATTTTGGCAAAACCGGCACCGGGGTCCTCCAGGGGAAAGATTTGTGGGAAGAGGCTGCAGTTGCTGGGGTAGGTGGGCAGGATCTTCACATTGCAGCTTCCCAAGGTGAAGAGGGCTGGAAATCTGTGGTGGCTGGCAACAGAAGGAAACCTTTCCCATCAGCTAATGTGTGTTTGCAGAATACGAGCAGTGTCCAGGTGTCAAAGAGCTCTTCTGAGGGACAAGGCATCAGAAGTGGCTGAACCAAAGCTGGCAGCACAAGCTGCCAGACCAGTTCCCACTTCACCCCAGGGGTGCACAAAGAGTGGTGACCATGGATGGAAGAAGGCAAAAAGGTGACAGAGAAGAGAGGGGAAGAGCTCTGTGCTGCTGTGAGGACTGCACATGCATCCCACTGAGAAGGCTGCCGCAGTCAACTCTACATAATTCGTGAAGTGCAAATCTTTTTTGCTTGTTTCCAAATCTACTCAAGTCTATCAGGCTCCAAAGTCCAGTTCAAATTCCGCGCTATGTGTTTGTCTCTGAGCTGGTAGCTTTAAGTAAATAATCAGGGAGAGAGGGAAGGAGATGTCTATTGAAAAAGAAAAGGGAAAAGCAGGAGTGGAAATGTAGAAGGACTCAGTAAAAATAATAGGAAAATAAAACTTTCCTCTGCATAATTAATGCTCCATTAATTCTGAATTTTTAAGTAAATACAGTTCACATTGCTCATGTCTGTATGAGTTCTGCTTCACATGGTTTCAGCACACAGGCTGCTTCATATTCCAGTAAAGAAAACCCAAACCATATGAAAATACTTAAATGACTGTACATTTTGGTATGTTATTGCCTTTTTTTGATTGACGATGTGAGATTGCGCACCTCATTGCAAAGTAATGCTTTTAACTTAAATCAAATCAATTCTAAGTTAACATGTTTTATGCATTTATCCTTGTAGTTTGAAAAACGTGTTTCCTAAAAAACAGTGCTGGCTTTTAATTATCCAGTGAACAAGTCACTGGAGATGCTTTCCTGTCTCAACCAGTGAACATTTACCTGTATTGTCATGCAACTGCTACAAGTATAGGGCTCACAGAGCTGCTGTAGTCTTAATGAAGCAGTTAATGATGTGTGAATTATAGATCCTGACAGCCTCTTTTTAATAAAATCAACAGGACTGCATCCACAGTCTACCAGAGCTGCTAAATAATGACAATACTCTCTGCTTAACATAACGCAGTATCTTTAAGTACCATTCTTGAATGCTTGTACTGAAAAATTCTCATCAACGTAAAGAGGAATGTGAGCAATGAAGGACAAGCTGATACACATAACACTTCATTTCTTTCAGTTTGGGATAGAAATGCACTAGCCACAGGGAATTCGCAAGTGAAGCTTCATGTAAAGCAATGTGTTTTTCATTGTTGTAACAGCATTTCTATGAGATCCTTCACTGGAGTAAAGAACAACGTATTGGATAATGGAGTTTAACAGTGAAAAGTTTTCAAGGTGTTTTTTGCTTTGTTTTGTTTTGTTTTTTTTTTTTTTTTTTTGGTTTTTTTTTTTTTTTGAAAGCTTTTTGCGTTTTTCTTCCCAACAGCTTTCAATGAACAAATGTCTTCACATTGTAGCTAGCTGGAATGTCATAGTTCCACACTTACTTATATGAAAATAGGTACTCTATATAAATATATATATGTCAAGGGATCTTTTCCATACATTCAGCTAATAGAAAAAGAATGATTGCTCTTAGAATGAAAGGGCTCTTTTTTTTTTTTTTTTTTTGCGTTTTTTTTGGTGATCAGTCTTACAGCTAGCTAACAATTGAGGGAAAATTTTATGTGCTCCTTGTGTATATATTCCCTAAATAATCTTTATTGCCTGGTAGATTGAAACTAAGCACTAAGGACTTTGGAAAAGTGCAAGGCTATTTAATGTAGGTGTTTTCTCTTTTTTTATGATTTTTTTTCCCCACAAAGATTTCAGGCAGCTGTCTTTCTCTCACTTATTTAGCAGATACTGAAGCGAAGAAAAGGGAAAAGATCCAAGTCACATTCACTAGCTTGTGTAATCACTTAATTTGCTATCTTGGTTCAGGCAATATGAGAGCAAAAAAATACCAAAGCTAGAAAGAAACTGACATGTAAAAAACCCCTCCAAGACAACCCAGCTACAAAAGAAGGAGTTACCTAGCCTGTTATGAACTTGTGAATATATTCAGGATACAATAAACCTGGTCTGCTGGACTGAATTTACCCAAGTGAAATTTTTGTTGCCAGTAAAGAAGCTACAGTCTGTAAAGTCTGTTGCAATTATCGTGTGCAAACAAAGCAGGATGACTTGCTAAGGGAAGCACAGCCAAACATGCCCCAGAAGTTCAAAGTCTGTTTTCATGCATTGCTGCAGCCATTTGTACAACAAACATTGGCCATTGCTGTACTCTTGAGCAAAAATCTTGGAAGTGCTTCCTGCATTTGCACCTTTCTACTCCTCTTTGGCTTCTTTCTTTTGTCTCCTGCCTCAGTCCTGTGAGGAGACAGATGTGCACACATATTCATACTAGCAGGTGTTTATATCTCCTTTCTTACATGTGTCTCTTAGTTTCCAGCACTTCATGCCCATCCTCTCTTCTGTAGTCTTTATTCCACCCTTCTCAGTTAACAGCTTGTTTAGCCACCCCAAATAATATCCTGTATCCTCTGGTCCACTCATCAACTACAGGGAAAAACATGATTGCACATCCCTTATGAATTGAGAGACCACCCCTGCCAGTGGATCCATTTTTCCTCCCTGATCCACCCTGAATGCATGGGGTCGGAATTGCTGCATGGAGCAGAAGCTGGAGGGAAGATGGTGAAAGGAGAGGCAGACCAGCTGTTAAGACCATTAATCTTCCAACAGGTGAAGACTTTTGGGTGACGACAGGCCTTTCAATCATTTCTCTCAAAGCAAAACCAAATTTTGTATGGAAGAAAACCAATGTGGAGAGGATGGATGTACCTCTTGGGGAAAAAAACTTATGTATCTGGTGCTCTGGATAAAGTAGAGATGGTAAAGTAGTAAAGTGCTCAAGCACTTTTAAAATCGTATACCTGGAAGGCTTGGAGTCCTAATACCACTCATTATTTTTGCTATTACTAGAGTAACAAAAAACCTGAAAGTTGAGACTCTTTCATAAGCCAAAATCTCAGCCGAGTAGCTACTGTACATCTCCTTTCACTTGTCTCATCATTAGCATCAGTGGCAGCAAATCCTCGAAAAGCAGAGGTAGTAAAACTGCCATCAGAGAGAGGCTGGGAATGTGCCTGCTCAGGAGCAGGCACAACAAGAGCTGAAACAGAGTAAATCTCCCTTCAGTGCAACATGCCATCCACTTCAGGCATCCTGAGTGGTGCCATATGCTGTCAATATTCCTGTTCACATCAGTCACTTCCTTGGAGAATAAAGCTCCTGGGAAGTATGGGTAGTGCACAGGTGTTGAAGTTATAGTCTCCAGCACTGGAAAATCAGTAACAAATGTGAAAAAACTTAATCTCTGGACAAGATTGAAGCCAGTTTTATCTTTTAGGTGAGAAAGCAAAAAGTGTGCTAACATTTTACTTACTTAAGGTTTTTCCATTTAACATTAAGATAAATATCGCAAACAGTATTGGTTTTCTTTTATTTTAGACCACCTACATAAAAGAGAGTAAGAGATCCAATCATGCAATGATCCTCTGCTTCATTACCACACAAAAGAGGTTTAGAAAAGCTTAGGATAAGCAATGGGATTTGTGAGCATGTTTCTGAGTCAAACCTTAGAGATTTCTGAGGTTTGTTTACAGTCCCTTGCCTTTTTCTGCAATCAGACCTTAGAGGACCTTGGAGAAAGATAGGTCATTGAACGATTCAGTTCCAATCTATAATGGCTTCTATTGATATCAGCAAAACCTGTGCTTTCCATAAACCATATCTCTTAAGCATAAGCACTGTTCTTTAACTAGAAAAACACTGGCCTATCCTGATTTTTCAGTGCAATTTTTTCCACACTGGTACTTTTCTTTTGTTTCTCAGTAGTTTATGTATTCTTCTGTTACAATGTTCAAGAGAAAATCATTGTGAAAGTGTGTCTTGCATTGCAGATTGCCTTAGCTGCTTCAGTGCTGGCAGTGTGACATATCTGATGATAAAGATGGCAGTATTTTATGGTCACAAAGAAAGAGCTAAAAGGTGAAAAGCAGTTACACTCAATAAGCTCTTAAAATGCGTAGGTGCTTTCGTTGCTGTTAGTGGTTTTCAGGGTTCTGAGGGGGCCAAGCAAGTTTCATATGATTCAGGGACTTTTAAAGTGGCATCTCAGTGCATTGCACTGCTGTTTTTGTTAAAGCACAGATCTTATTGGGGCTGGTGCTGTAGGGAGTGTAAACTGGCAGGGTGCCACCAAAATGAATGCAAATCTGCTGCTTTTTGCATTGAGAAGCTTGCCCTGAGATAAAGCAAACTCAATTCATGTGCTATAATGAAAAGGTCATGCACCACATAGAACCACTTTTAAAGTTTGCTTTGAGTAAACTCCGATGAAGAAAAACGTGTTTCAAAATACCAAAAAAAAAAAANTGAATGGTTTGGATGAGTCATTTGGTCTCACCTGAGAATACATGTAGATAAAAGAGTATAGCTTTGATAGAGGCACTAGTGAATTGGTTATGTTTTCATAATGACTTCTTTACATTATTGAATACAATGGGAACTTTAAGGCCAACTGCAATAACAGTTTCTCATGAAAAATTAACAAAGAATTTATGGAAATGTAACAAAAGTCCCAAAGCAATTAGCTTAGATTCCTCTAGAGTCTGAGAAAAGCCTGGATAATTGCAGACAGAAACTGCATAAAGTGGCTATTTTCATTATCACAGGATACAGAAAGTCCTTTTTCATCACAATGGGGCAGAATGATGTTAAAGCTAACATGGAGATCTGTTTAAAGACGTTGAAGCACAGTTTACAGAATGGTTTGATTTACATGGCATTCGGATCCATATTAAAGATCCTTCGCTAAGTGATGTGGTGTTTTTTACCTGGGGTCTTCAAAACCTCCTGCAGGGTAGGAAAGAAAAATAGATTTCAGTCTCAGGAAGCTAATTGCACATTACAAGTAGAATGCACAGGAATTAGTTTAATTTAACTTGAATGGAGAAAAGTGAAATTGGGATACAAATCGGTACATACATACAGATATGAAAGTACTCATTATATATATGTTTGTAAGCTAATGCTGCAGAGTTTAGAAACAGAACATTTGTGCAGGTTATGGCCATGTGAGAATCACCCTTAAAATTATAAGAACATTGCTGAGAGCACCTGTAACACCTCCTCAGCCCAATATTCTGTTTTGTCTATGAGATCCATTGATGAATTTTATTTTACTTCACTACTCTGTACATGGTGTACTCTCACCGATCTAATTACTCCTCACATGAACTGGAAAGTCATATTCTGGTTGGATGTCCATGCTCAAATGATTTATATTACATAAAACAAGCAGCCTCTCGTAATCACAGATGTCCTTTGCAATGTCACACGCTTCGATCTAGAGAGTATTTCTGCAAAAGACCTCCATAAATGGCGGTAGGTAAAAGTTTTCTATCAAAGTACAGAATAATTTCCACACTATTACAGTACATCCCTGTGGTCATTGTGCAGGTGAAGTTCTCATTGGTCTCCAAGGGGATTTTGACTACACATTCAGGCCTTATATGTTCTCACAGCTGAGTAGCACAAATAGCATACAGTCTAGCTGTTAGGCTTGATTATAAACTTGTTCATATCAGTGTAAATCAAAGCAGCCTTGCCAATGTTTTGCATCAGTGGAAGTCTGAAGTACAGATGGGCTAGCTTTTATTTCCACTAGTTTGCTGGTTTACCTCTCTCTGAACACTGATATGTACTGGTATAATTATAATTTAGATCCATTTTACAATAGACTAAACATGATTAATGTTTACGCTAATGCATGATCCTTTTTTCCTCCATGAATTTTTTGATAATCCTTTTCTCCTATGCGGGCAGGAAGGATAAACGGTTTCAGTGTTTTAATTGGCAGGGAGTTAGCATCATAAATCAGAACTCATGGGTAGCTGCTTATCACCTGCGTGAGCACAAGTGAATTTATCTACATACCCATCTGGTACCTACATACCAATTTTATCTGGTTTTGTATTTTCACTGTTTTAAAAGTAAATATGCTTCTAAAAAGTAATCTATTTTATTCTATCATACAGCTACATTAATTGCTATATGAGACTAAGTAATAATAAGAGGCAATGCTTAAATATTGCAAATGGTTGTGATCTTTTCTTCCCCAAAGACTGCTTCCCAAAAGGAAAAGAAAAAATGAAAGAAAGAAAACAGGAAAAACCTGCCAGATTAGAAAAAAACCTACACAAAAATATTTCTATAAGCCTTCAATGACCAAAACCCAATTTGGATTCACTGAACCAAAAGCTTACTTGGAACTGTGCTGAACACAAAACTGACATTAAACACCCTTGGATCTGAAACTTCTGAATGGTTTAGATACCAGTAGGTCAAATGAAGTCATTGCTCAAGGGCTAGTTTAAAACTACTTGTAACATGTTTTGATTTACAGATTATCAATTCAGCTGAGCAGCAGAGGAACATATTCGGGGAATCGCACAAACAAATACATTCAACTGTACTGAGGATTAACCTAAAGTGACACATTTATTTAAAAATCTGCCTACTCCTTGTCCTCATTGATTAAATGCCCTTAAGAAAGTGAGTCTGATGAAATAGAAGCCATTAAGATTCAGCACACCTCCTCCACTCCTTTTGATGGTTGACACATTCCCTGGAGTGGGAGATTGGATGGTTGATAAGCTAACACTGAATTATAAGCACTTTGTGCAATGTCACCGGCAAATGAAAGATCTACTGTTTTGCTTGCAAAGCAACAGTGCACCTTAACAGCACAAAAATATACATAGTGCAGAATTATTTCATCTGCTGTGCTGGGAATATAAATGAATGTATGTATATGCATTTATATACATATTGTGTGCATTTTTATGGCAGAGACCAGCGTGCAGCACAGTACAGCTTGCTTGGAGGCACAGTACCATTGATCAGGAATACAGGACTGTCTGTTTCAGTGTTGTCAGAAAGCCAAACAACTATGGTGTGATATCTCTATTGTATGTGCCATGGGAAGATTTTTCCAAAGCCAGGTCAGGGAACAAAGAAATGGAGAAATGTCCTTCTCTCTAAGTCTCACTGGGCTCAGGAGGAGATTATGCTTGAGTTTTAGAAGGACCAGTTGAAAACAGTCTAGAGATTACTTGGAAAACTGACCTTTGGCATTTGGTACAGGTCTGCGTAACCGTCTTAGGCTGTTGGGAGCCATTCATGCTAATTACAAAACCGTCCACAAAGGTGATGGATGGTCTCTGGGTTATTCCAAATGGTCAAATAGCAGAAACAAAAGCTACACTCTCACAACGATGTGTTCAGTAGCAATGAAGGCATAGAAAACTGAGTCTTCCCCTTTCATCAGTCACTCCTTTAGCTGCCAGCCCAGGACACCACAAGGATGCAAGGTGATCCTGGACTGAGGAGCCAGTCCTGCAGGGGAAAAATAAAAGTTACAAAAAAAAAGTCATGTGGGCCCTACCACCAAACAAGGAACTACAGTCTCCAGTTTTTTTCCAGAGCTTGGTGTGTGGTCTGTCCTCTCAGCCACAAAAAACCCAAACCAAAACTAAATCACTTGACTGCGCTCTAAATTGTCTTAGCCTGTTGTAGTTCCAAGCATTGCATAGATTCTATTTGTAGGTAGCTAATTGTGAGCTTGAACACCTGCTGTCAGCCCCTGTGTTAATATCTTATTGGTTTCTCTTGACATTGTTTATTCAGTTTGTTGTTCAACACATCTGTGGTGCTGAGTCAGTTTGGACAGCTCCAGAGCAGCTCACCTACTCATCTGGGTTATTTTGGGTTCCAAATCACTCAACTGTACTGTAGATATATTTTGAGTCATGCTGTGGGACTTTCACCATTATTAAGAGCAGTTGCCGAGGAAAATGTTCTTAATGATTGTGAAGATCCTGCATCATGACAGCTCTGCCCCTAAAAATGTCAGTCTAAATTGGCAAGAAAAGGAAGGGCTGGAGGTGAAGGCATTTAGACAAATAGAATAATCAAGTACCACATTATTGTTAGTTCCATGAGCTTACTGGTGCGTTGCTACTGCTGTGTATAAAAAGTAGTTTTCACTGAATAGGAGAACTAATGAAACCTGTTTTTCTGCAGAGCAGCATGCTTTATCCTGCATGGTGCCATCCTTGTAGTCAGTGCTGCTTCTCTACCCTTCTGCTGACCCCATTGCAAGGGGGACAAGTCTGCTCCAGAGCTGCTCGTGCACTGCTGGCCAGTTATGGCTGAGCACAGCCACTCTTCCCCTTTGCACAGGCACTGGGAGTATTTCTGGCCTCTATGCAGCTGCCAATTTTCACACAAGTTCTAGGAACTTTATTATCCTAGATTTCTCCTCTGCTTTTAAATTCAATGGAATTGGCAGAATTACAGCATGTCTTTTCCTCCTTTATTAATCTACCTGCAAATTTCCATTCTCAGTTTCCTCCTGGCAGTTTCATGCCTCAGAAATATACGAAGAAACACTCAACATAGCCCCGCCCACATACCCTATGCTAAATACAGCTATTTGGCATAGCTGTAAACCAAGACTCTAAATCACAATGTTTTGGTGTTCATGACAGGGAGGACAAATAAAGAAAGGACTAGCTCTGAAGTTTGTGCAGGTGAGGAGTGTTTTGGGTAGAGGGACTGATAAAAACACACATAAAGGCATGTGTTAAATCGAGTGGGTATGTGCCACAGAATGACTTTTTTGAGTCCATCACCTTTGCTCTGAAAGAGACCGAGGAAGTTGGAGTTACTCCTGATATCCAGCATTTGAGCATGTCCTAGAGTGTCTTTCTACAATGGAGCACTGATGAAGGGACTCAGCTGCCCACACAAAGATGTTAGTGACGTGGTTTTCCAGCTGCCACTCCAGAAAGCCACAGGATTCCCAAACACTGCCATCACTTATGCACAAAGCTAGTGGGTGTCTCAGACACATGGAGATCTGGCAGTGGTCATCACTTAACAGCACCTGTATGTAGGCAGTGGAACTCAGCCCCAGATTCATAAGTAGTTCCATCAGTGTGGAAGGAGAAAGTGGGATTGGGGATGCTGGGTAAATGTTCCACTTGGGGGGTTTCACTTGTGAGACCACGCCTGGCATGCAGTGTCCTGTTTTGGTTCCCCATTGTACGACAGATGTGGGTCCACCAGGGTGGTCAGTGGGCTGCAGCACTCGGCATGCTGTGTGAGCTGGAGGGAACTGAGTTAAAACTAACTGATCTTGGCCCTGAGCAGCCTATCTAACAGGAATGGATCTGACCTCCCTGCATCCCTCCCCTGCCTTGCAAGAGCAAGAGCCCCATTCAAGAACCACGGCACCTTCTGGCTGGGCCAGCTCTCCTTCATGTGGGCCAGCAGAAGAACAAGCAGAAGGTTCTGGGCCATGAGCAGTGATACTCAGGGACACTGCTGAGCCCTCTTCATGTCAGCCACATGGCCTCTGGGCTCCCAGCTCATGCTTGGCCTCTGCTGTGGGACATACTTGGCTATCCTGAGATGACAAACCTGTGGTGACTTGGAACACAGAGCCTGACCATCACAAGGGCAGTCTTTTCCCCACGTTTTGACAGTATAATATCTTGGTTTCAAAAGTAATATAATGGAAAAGCTTTTAAGAAGCATCACTCTAATTCCTTAGCAGTTGCTAAACATTCACAAGTGTTCTGGCACTCAGACCATTTCTTGTCTAATAGCTGTCATGTGAGTGAACCTTATCATAATTTTTGATCAGCTTCTATTGCTGTTTTGAAAAGTCCAGATTTACTCTGTCTACCTCTTAAGGTTTCTCAAAGGTACTGGGATACAATGACAACTCTATAATTATTTCTTTGCCAAAAAGAAAGTCATGCATAGCATAAAAACAAGTAGCAAATAACAGACTGCACAACTCCAGCATGATAAGCTTACATCATGTACTTGACTGATCTCAGAAAACCAAAGCCATGCACAGAAAAAACCCAAACCAATCTCAGCAAAAGAAGCCATTATTGTCTAATGATATGTCATGGCCCAACCCCAGCCAACACCAAACCCCAGGCAGCCACTCAGTCAGCACCAGCAGGAATGGGGAGAGAATTGGAAGCTGGAAAACTCATGGGTTGAGATAAAGACAGGTTAACAGGGAAAACAAAAACCATGTACACAAACAAATTAAAACAAGGAATTAATTCAGTGCTTCCCATGACAAACATGTGTNTAAGCCCTGCTCGGCAATAACAAAAACATCTCTGTGTTATCAACCCTGTGTTCAGCACAAATCCAAAACACAGCCCCATACCAGCCACTGTGAAGAAAGTTAATTCTACCCCAGCCAAAACCAGCACATGACAAAAGCTGAAATATTCCAAAAATCACTGAACATGCATCTCAAAAGACCCCTTTTATTGAGATGCACATTGCCTTGCTCATAATGTTGATTCAAGAGGTCTTTTGGCACAATAACGGGTTTTAATCCTTGAAGCCTTTGCAGATAATGTCACAGAGAGAAAAGATGACCAAATACAATTTTATTTCATCCTTCATTTCACTATATGCTTGATATATAATCTATACATGCTGCTGAGGATGTATATTTTCAGAGAATAGGTGTGTGTAAGCACATATTTAGAAATCTAGAAATACATCTAGAAATACATCTAGAAATACAATGAAAAATTCTGTTTATTCATTTTTAATGAGTCAATGTGGTTTTTAATACTTATCAGTATAAATTTCTGTCAGAATGTTTAGCATTCAGAAAATATGAATATACTTTGTAATTATAGCTTTGATAACTGAATCCAGGGATAAAGTGCAAGAAATGAAAAATGAAATCTTATCCATTTAACCTGTTTTTTCCATACAAGTTGAAACTCCTTTAAAATAAAACAAAACTCATAGTGAAAGAAAAAATTCAACCCACTTGTTTTTGTGCTTTTAGACCAAAGTAAAATTTTCTAACATGTTCATTAAGTCTTTGGAAAAATACCCAAGATTCTTCATTTGCATAAGTATTTAATCACATTAATATGTCTTCCTCCTTACCTGCCTGAGTTCCCCTGAATAATCAATTAAACCTCGCTAAAAGTATGGAGTCTCTGTGGTTATGTGCAAACAAAAGTGTTGGTCCAACACTTACGCCAAATTTATCATTAGACATTACTTGACCCTTAATGATAATTTTAGTTACCATAGGGCAAATTGTCTGGAACTTGATCCACAAAAATAAAGTCTGGATTGAATGATACCTCTTCCCATTGCTTAGATGTTGCCTTAATTGTTAATATACCTAAGATAAAAATTATAAATCTTTCAAAAAGATTAAATGCTTCAATATGGCACTGTCAAATGCTTTCTTTCCATCTAAGTACATAGGCATGGGAAGCCTGCCCAGTCCCCCAGCAGACAGTCTTAAATAGGTCAGTGCTTCTGCTCTCTAAATCTTCACTGGTATTTAACACTGCTTGGGGAAAATGTTTGCAATTTCATTTATTTCAAGTACATGTGTTCGCAGTACACTGTGTAAAGTAGTCCTAGTCCCACTTAATGTCATTTTTTTGCAGCTGTGTTGTAATAAATCATGGAAGTAAAGTCTAGATTGTGAGCTTTCAAAATAAACCTGACCTCACATTACTCAGATTATAGCATACTATAACTAGCTGGTTGTGTTTTGTTACTTACACTCAAATCTGAAAACTCTGAAAGAGCTATTAGAAAAATCTAAGGAAGGACATAACTGTTAAATATTTGTGGGCTCAGTAGAAAGGCATTTAAGACACATTGCTTAAGAAAATAAAATAGGAGTGTTTTTTAGGAATTGAATATGAAGTTCAAGGTTGATACAAATACGGAAGTTAAGAGCATTTACATGAATCAGATATTCAAAGCTAGCTGCATGTTTTTGACCGTACTATTACTCTCTGAGTGTGATTGTTTATTCGACATTGAAAGGCACACGAAGACCTAGTAGTTGACTTGGCCTTCAGCTGGAGGCGCTCATATTTCTTCCCAGCTGGACTATGTATACATAGCAGGAAAATGCAGGCGAGAGCTACAGGAAGTGTGCATGCTGTTATAAACACATAGCTCAGAAAACAGTGTCTCAAAACTGTATTGACAGGGATTGTCTTGATATTAATGAGATGCCTTTCACCAGCATTTATTTCCATAAATGCATATTAATATTTAAAAATGCCATCTACGATTGAAAAAAATATTTTATGTTTGCTTAAACATCAGCATGTTCTAACTGAAGAATACATACTTAAAACACAGCGCTGGAAAATGGATGCTGCAGAAGGGTGCAAATGAAAGACAAAAGGTTTCTGCCAAAAAACCCAAATAAATAAACAAACAGGTAAAATGTACTTAAAGGTAGTATCTGGAAGAATGCTCTTTCAAGAAGAAAAGAGCTAGCCATAAAAAGAGAATAGTATTTGAAAAGGCCTTTGAGTTGTGGTATCTTACAGCTCTTTGGCATTGCACTGCTTGGCTGAAGAGAGGTCATGAAGAAAGACCCACCCATGGGAGGACACTGAACATCTCATACGCGTTTCGCTGCAGCCTGTGCTGTCTTGTAAATCAGTGACAGCCTCCGTAAGTGCAACGCTTTTTGAACATCACCTTTGAACATGATTTGGTAGCCTGCCTTGATGGAAAATCTGTGATATTGCTTGTGTATTCTCCCTATCGGTTAATAGACCACAGTAAAGAGAAACTTATTTATCTTACGTGGTTAAATATCCTAATGGATTTACTGCAAGTGCTATGAAGCTGGGTGAGTGTGGCAATTTCCCCCCCCTTCATCTCCTTTTATCTACCTTTTAGCCTTACCTTCTTCTCTGTCACCATCTTTTTTTATATCTATCCCTTAGAGGATCTGATTCAAAAGGTACTGATGTCCATGGTAATCTCTCACTGACTTCAAAGGACTTTGGATCAACCCCCAAATGACTAATTTTAAGCAATTGTACTACACACTGCTTTTTTGTTTGCTGTGTGAAATCATTTTCTAAACAAAAAGATGTCAGATATTTGCTGAAAGGGTAAAATGAGTGATGAAGAAAAATAAATCATTCAAAAGTATTTCCTCTAGGACTTATCCAAGTTTACCCAGAGACAGTCAATTTCTATAAATCCATTTACATCAATATTGATGCAAAATCTACTCCATGTATCAACACAATGAATATCACTGATACCAATCCCATAGCAGCTTTCATCATGAAAAAAACCCTGTACTTTCCCCCCTTTCCCTCTGTAACATATTTTTTTGTGGCTTGTCATTGTGACAGTTTAGTTACAGTTGTTGTTAAAGCAGCATTACCTAATATTTTATTCTCATACACAATGACACTCTTGAAAGCACAAGAAAGCAGTGACCAGACAATATAGTAGATTAACTGTGGGTTAAACTGTTTCATATGGATGTCACTGGCTTGAATGTAGTGCATTTTGGCACAAATCAAGAAGCATCTGCTCTGAGAAGCAGTGGATAATGCAGTGATAAAAATTCAGTCTGTGAGACAACATTGCTTCTGCCACTGCTACTTGGTCAGCAGTAGGAGATCTTCCTAAAATTGGAGAGCCATTTTGCCTTAGCTCCACATATTCTGGTGGGATATGCCAGAAGCTTAAAAGCATAACAAAGCTATTTTTACTCACAGTTTATTCAATGCATGGTTTATTGCATGACAGGGATTTTCACAAAGCAAATCTGAAATCTGCTTAACAGCATGGAATTTCTTGGGCATTTCTCTCTGGCCCAACTCTCCCAGAAGAGAGGATGCATGAGGCTGAATTCTATCTTCACGTACTACAGCAGCCAACATTTCTCCACAGCTCATGGTATCTAGTTTAAAAGCAGGTGATAGTGCAAATGGGTTCAGCATGTGCTAACAAGACATCATAAACAGATACTATGTCAATTTTCAAAAATTACAGTAGCTCCTCTCTTACAGCTATAAGCACTGCCAAGAGGGAAACAATATACTGCATTGCATGGTTCTTAGGGTAAGTTCATACACTGTAAATAATTCAAATTAGTAACATGAAAATCTGTGCAGCTGGGCAGGAGTTAGACAATGTGTCTTTCATGTTGGAAGTGATTGATAGGACTGGCAAGTGTGTATGGCAAAAATCTGAGGATGCATTCCAAATAAACCATGTCACGCAGTGAGTTATAACCCAGTAGTCAGTGTTTGCTGGCAAACTGCATAGAAGAAAGGTGTACCCTATCTGCTGGAGGAAAGCAGATCTACTTATGTCATGTACTTCTTAGCCTGAACTGGCTAATGAATATTCTATTACATGTTTGCAGCATTTTTATTTATTACTATTATTATTATTACTACTGCTACTATTACTACTGCTACTATTACTACTACTACTATTTTCTTTGTGTGCTCCTGTTTTGAAAGAAATTGGACTTGATCTGTAACATTCCCTTCTGTGCTAAAATTAAGAACAAAAATTAATGATAGCCTCCTATATTTATCTACTTTCTTGTCCTGGCTATTTGTCAGAGACCTCACTAAGTTCATTTTCACTTGACTTTCTAGGTTTCTCTTTCTCATTCTTAGACAGTGTATGGTAGTTAGTTAATTTTATGCTTTCAGATCAAGCAACATCAAGACTAAAAAACTCCTAAAACTAAGTCAACCAGTAGAATTAGTAGAGGTTTAAGCTATAGAAAAAAAGGTTGCAGTGTCCCTATTTCCATGCTTGCAGGAAAAAATGAAAATAGAAGCCCTAACACTACAAATACAAAAACCCACTCTCCTCTTCCTCCAAACTATCATAGAATGTTTTGGGTTGGAAAGGACCTTGAAGTTCATGGAGTTCCAAACTCCCACCATGGGCAGAGACACCTCCCACTAGCCCAGGTTAATCAGAGCCACATCCAACCCGACCTTAAACACTTTTAGGGATGGGGCATCCACAGCTTCCCTGGACAACCTGTTCCAGTACCTCACGAGACAATTTTTAAAATTATATTTAAAAATTATTTTTTCATAATTAAAAACTGAAGTTATAAGGAAGGCAGTTAGAAAGATATCCTTCATAAAAAGAGTATAGAAGCAATATATAAAAAACAGAAAATAATATTATCCCTGACAAGACAAATTTGAAGCCAAAAAAGCTAGAAAAGGTTTTGAAGAGGAAGTTATTAAAAGCAAAAAAAGCCTTTTCTTGCCTTTTAAGTGCATCAGAACCAAGAACCTGTCTAGAGGGCTAGTGGAAACTAGTAGATGGTTGATGTGGAAAAGAAAGATAAAAACCATAGCAGAAAAGCAAACTAGATTATTTTGGTTTTGTCACTGAGGAGAAAATCCTAAAGTCTGCTGGTTGGGTTCATGCTGCACGACGTGATTCTATAGAATCATCATCATCAATGAAATCATCAATGAAACCTGCTTTTAGCAAATCCAGGGGGAAAGAGGAGCAAATTGCTGAGTTGAATCACCTTGAAACAGCCTGCATCTAGGTTGGTGCTTGGTTTCTGTGCCTTATTTCCATTCCTGGCTTCTTCCACCTGCTTCCATTCATCACATATTACAGACTTACAGCCCCTTTGTGGATTTGTTCTAAAAGGCTTTAGTGACACTGCAATCTGGGGAGCACTCCCAGGAGCTGACGGAACTCAGGCGCTCAGGTGTTCCCTCAGGCATCTCTCAGGTGTTGGGAAGGTGAGCACTTTACTCGTGCACTTTTCCTATTTGCTCTAGCCTTGCTGCCAGCATTAACTCAGGACTTCCAAAACAAATGAGATACGAACATGATGAACCGCCAGCTTTGCAAAAGGAACAATAGCATATGAAGAACTGAGAGCAAAACAAAGAATTGCATTATGCTACCATATAAATCCTTGACTGCACTTAAAAACACTAATCTTGATTCCTAAATATATATCTGGTCACCTTATCTGAGGAGGTTTCTCAGGAAGAGACACCAGGGATGGTCAGGCATATGGAACTATTTTTAAACACAGAAATTTAATTGGCTTGGAAGGTTCTGTGGGATAAGAGACAAGTCTGGAGAAATGTGATGAACGGTCATCTGTAAGATAATAAAGAGTATTGAAAGCGTGAAAAGGAAATGCTTCTCTACTTTTCTTGTAATACCAGGAATAGGAAATATTTAATGGAAATCCTAGGCAATAACTTTAAGAGAAATATAAATTCCTTTTTTTTTCTCTATACCACTTATAACTAATAGTGTCCTATTAATTGCTGCAGAAAATTGTGAAGGCTTCAAGCATAAGGGAATTTAAGGAGAGATTTGAACACAATCACAGAATTAGGTTACTCAGTGAGCATTAAAAATGAGGATCTTGATTCAACTTCCAATGAGAGTCTCTAGCCCATGAGTTGCCAGAAACAAGAACCTACACCGTGCTGTAGGTCCATTGTGCTAAAGTGTGCTGTATCCCACTCTGAAGCACTTCGTGCTAACTCCTGCTTGCTGGACAGATGCTTGATTTGACCAGTTGTAGCTCTTTTTATTTCTTTATATGAGTAAAGACAGAACATGGAGCTAATATTTTGGTTTGCATATTTTTTGGTTTTTTGTTTGTTTGTTTTAAACAAAATTACTTACATAGCGTAAAATGTGGCACCAACTCCGACCTTGCTACATACTATTTTTTTAATGAAGAAACAAGCTTCATTCTAACCTAAAAAAGAAAAAAAATTTAAAAAATAGAAAGGAGCAGTATACATAATAATTGTGCTATTTATAATGAATAACCTTTTTTTCACGTTTTAATTGGAACAAATTGGCAAGCAGCTACTCACAGATTCACAGATATTAATCACAGAATTCAGGCATTCTAAACATTTCTGACAACATGTTTATTATCTTTTCTTTCACCATTTTAATATTAAAAACCCCCCACAGTTAATTATGCTGTTAACAGCAATTCAATATACACAGAGAACTCATATATAGCTATAGACTATGTGGGAAAAAAAGAAAAGAAATAGGGAGTGAAACTTGTTTTGTATAAACAGAAGATAATCAAACAGTAGTAAATACATACACTCCAAAGTATACAACCTTTTGCGAATAAATTCTCTATAAAACATACGTTTAGGTGATGTGAATTTTGTTACTATTATTAGTAGTAGTAATATTTCAGCCTATTGGAAATCAGATTGTCATTGCTACTTCTGAATAAGAAGATGTAAAAGGGAAAAATCCGCCTTCAATCTGTGGATCAAGTAAGATAAGTATCAGATAATATATAAGAATATCTAACACAGATTGTGGAACTGGCTATATATTCCCAGTGTGTCCTGGAGGAATATCCTGCTTTTAGGTGAAATGCTGAAACCACCTTCATCATGAGTAGAGTCTGTGAATAACATTGACAATCCAGTTTCTAGTCCTGCAAAACAGCTTAGAGACTATTACAAGTAAATAGGTCAAAACGTCCTCACACAGAACAGTGACAGGGGACAATTAAAATTAATAGAAACCCTACCAAAGTCGTGTTTCCTAAGCAGACCCAAAGCATTCAGCCACCAAGGTCACATGGATTTTTTTTGGCGGGGGAGGTTGCTATGGATGCAGTTCAGTCTTACCCCTGTCCACAGAGGCTCAGGCCCTTTCCCTCTCTCTGCATGTGTATTAGTGCTGGAGAGACAGAGCAAGAGGTGGAAATGTCCCAGTGGCAACAGGGAACGATGGGCAGTGCTTTTCAGGGCAGAGAAGGAGCTGAGAAGCAGGAACTTTGAAGTGAATCATGGCTGCACTGCAGAAAGATCATGTGGATATAGCTCACCGGGGGGCTGAAATTCCCTTCCATTAGTCTTCGCCACATGTGGCACATGAACAGCATGTCCCCCAGGTCCTGCAGAATGTCTGGGTGTTTTCAGTTTCACGTTTTAAAAAGTTGCACAATGGAGCACAGGTAAAAGTTGCAAGTAGGCAGCGTTCACAATCCACAAGAGCTTCTTGGAGCTTTCTCCAGTGAGTAGTCCTCTTCCCCAAGTTGTTGATTCCCTCCATCTCTTTTGATCATCTGGTATGGAGAACTGGAAAGCAAAGTCTGAAAACCTACATCTCCCCCCACTCTGCAGTTTCCACAAACTGTGAAGTAGAGAGAACAGAATTTGGACTTATGTATCGTCTTTGATAACCACACTGTGAAGCCAATGAAGGTAAAGTCTTTCTTATATTGGTCCACATTTATTTCTGAGGAACAAGTCTGACAGAGGTCTGCCAAATTGAGGGCTGTTGGTTAACACATTCATTAACTCCATCAAACTGTAGAATCAACTTGGTCCAAACTAATTATAAAAAACATTCCTTCAGTCTATAAGGAGACATATTAGCTACATATATATAATGTGATTTGAAATTAGGAGTAACTGCCACCAGTTCACACTTCTATGCATTTTAGAAGCACATACTTTTTTAAAATAGTTGGGAAAATCATGTCCATGCAAAGTGTAGCCCTCAAAGTTGAGGGGCTCACAGGTATACCCATCTCCTGGCAAAATGGGGAATAATACAGTAAGGAAAAAAGAAAAGTCCATGAGGAAAAAGCATAAAAAGATGTAAGAGCAATAGTCCTGCCCATCCTCAACTGAAGATCTATATGCATTGCAAAGGGGTTGCCTTGTGAAAGAAAATTAGAGGATTTTTTACTTCCCTCAATTTTATTATTATATGTAATTGAATTTGTCACTTTGCCAAGAATCCAGCTAAGGAGATCTTTTTAGCAGGAATGAAAGTTAGGATAATTTTAAAAGCAAATCTTAAAAGGTATATGCAGCTTGTTTGGCATCATTTGTTTTCCCTGGATAACCTTTATTTTCATTATAAATTACCCCTCTCACTTCACAAATCGTGACTATTGGTGGAGAATTGAGGAATTATGCACACCCAGCTGATATGTTAATGGTGTGCTGTTTGTTTAACAGCAGCATCAGGAATAAAAAATCCTCTTCACTAGTTCTCTGAAAGCCTTTACAAATAACAACACTTATGTAAAAATTAAGGTCTGAATATTCTGTGTTTATGAGTAACAGGATATTATCATATTAAAATCATTACTAAGTTAGTGCCTGAATATTTGTTCTGAATCCTGTCAATACTCTAATGGCAGTAGTCTTGGAAACTACACATCTGCTACAGGATTAATTACACACATAAAACATTATCATTGCCCTACATCTCCTATGAGGTAGAGAGGCTGCTAGAATGATTAATGGCTCTGTATGACATACAAGGGAATAAATGTAAATGTTACCCAATGGATAGAAAGATCTGTTCCTTGCTTATATTAGAACAAGCTGAAGCACCTTATTGGTGCAATATTATTCTTTAAGGTCTGTGGGCAATTTTAAAAAATCCTAATCCACAACTTCTACATTTGCTGAACTGTTGAGAGAATTTCTATCTGTCACGGTGTTTCGAAATATTTTGAACGTAGGGTGTGTGTGTGCTCACAGGTGTATTAAACAGTTTCCATACTTGGTGAGTCACCTTTCCTGCTTATTGTAAGTAGTGGTGATGCTTCTAGGGCCTGTGTTAGACCTAAGCCATTAGGAACTTCTGAATTTTGACTTAGAATAAGTCTTCAGGCACAACAGGGAAAAAACATTTCCTTTTATAATACGTCAGGGAGGCATAGGTTCAGTTGTGACAGAAAAGAAGGAAAACTGGAGGAAATATTTAAAAGACAGTCCATTGTTTACAATTAAAGTTAACAGAGCAGAGTTCAAAGGTGACATACCAGTATGCAATTAAGGCCATGGGCAGACCCGAGCAAGCAATTAGGTGAGAATTATAACAAATGTAAACTGGAGCTAATCTATTGATCATGTCACTTCTTCACGCTTCATTATTTCTTTAGACGTCCTTTAATAGAGACCCCAAGTGGTCCTCCATACCTTTGTCACTGAAATATGAAATATTAGATTACGAAGACTGAGCCCTTTGTTCATCCAAAACTATTTGTTTCTGTCCCTGCTAAGTCAAACTTCCTTCCTTTGGAGGATCACATCCTACATGTGGGACTGAGAGCTGTGGCAAATCATTGACACTGCAAAGCTGTTTGCCTTCAGCCACCTTAAAGCACAAACATTTCATCAGCCAAATAAATCTCAGGTGCATTTTGTAATTTACACTTGCATTGATATAAAATTTTGCAGACTTCTCCCCAAGTGGGACACAACTTGTATGTACCTCAGCAAGCAGCATTCTGCAGGAGACCCATTGCAAAGTAATTGCAGAGAAGGTGCAGCCAGCTGAGAAACTGGCTGATACTCTAATGACATGGCAGAACAAAGAAAGTGGATGCTGAATGATGCATGTAACCTGTGTCATTTGCCATCTTGTATATTAAGATGGCAATAAGCTTGCCAGTGATCATTTGTATTGGGGTACACAGGAAATATTGCCCAAGCTACCTGGCAGTGCAGATGGGAACTCCACAAGTGAAACAGAAGGTGAAGGAGATAGTGTCCTACCTTGATATAGATGCAAAAGGGATAGGTGCAGACCATAAGTTAAGACTCTGACCCTCAGATATCCTGCCCCCACTGATACAGCACCGATCCTTTCTTACCCACAACCAGCTGTAAAATTACTGTTTACTCCTGGATTCATTTCTTTCCACAGAGGTGTGAAAATAAGAAATGTGCATTGATCTCTTATATCTGAATGTTCAAGTTCTAACTGCATGTGCTTTTGGTGCTCGAGTGAGCAATGTGGAAACCTGAGCCTGATATAAGCCACTCTATAAAGGGCTCATAGCACCCATGGTAAAGCCTGGAAAGAAAATAGGATGGTGTATTCATTTTCCACACTTCATTACTTCATAACTGAGTGCTTAAAGCTAATGTCAGACCTCACCCTCTGATATTTCCCTCGTACCAGATATTGAAGTCGTAGCTTTAAGTCACTTATATATCCCAGAGGTTGTGCTGCCAACAGACACATTACTGCCAGGCTACAGACTTCTTTTCTCCCCAGTGAGCACTGTCAGTGGCAGTTTTTGAATGAGTGTCTGCTTTCCTTTTGCTCTTGCTGACTTTATACATATGATCTCTTTCTATATAAGAACGCTACTTTATCAGAGGAAGGTAGTCCAGTGTCTCACTAGTGTGACCCATCACATATCTCATTTGTGAGACTGCTGTTGCTATTCCAGAAAATCTGGCTCTGTACATCTGAGAGGTATGAAGATATCAAAGGCACAGGCCAGCATTACAGACTCCTGCAAACAGACCTGTGTTTAGCTTTTCCTATTGACTGCATCTGGACTATCAGCATCTCTCAATTTACCAATCTCACGGATAACTCACATGGCTCAGGTGCCTGTCTAGTTACTGGGAATCACAACATACCAGATGTGCTGTTGCACTACATCTCTGCAGGCTGAGTCGTGTCTTTAAGTGTCTAAATGTCTCTCCACACAGGGCCCTGTACTCCAATTATTTCTGCTAGGCTCAAAGTTATTACAACGATTGTCACAGAAGAAGAGATCGAGTTCTGGAGCCCACACACTTTATAAGATAAGATATCTGGTCAGTGTTCAACAAGAAAGCAAACAAAACTTTTAGACAGCATCCCTCTCACCATTTTGGACACTTAATTTACTCAAATCTGAAGTCCAATATGTTTTAGGTCACTGAGGTCCTAAAACTTACATTAGAAAATTATTACCTCTATTACAGAAACGTTGTTGTCGTTTATATAATTGTGCCTTTTTGAGGAACATGTGTTGTATTAGTGATGAGGTGTAGAGAATATAAATGGAGTTCGTAAATAATAACAGCAGAGATTACCAAATTCAGATAAATAAAATTTTGAGATAAGCTTGGTAAGTACTAGCAGCATACAGTATAAACAAGATGTCTTGTGGTAGGATATAATGACCACATTATCCTAATCAGCACAGTTGTACTCATCGTTAAAATTTAATTAAGGTTTTCCCTTTGCTTTGTGTAATTATTAGAGAACCTTCCTGTGAAGTCTAATTGCTCTATCATAAACAAACAGAAAAGAGAAAACTCCTTTGTCCAACAAACAAGCTTTCCCTTTACGGCAAAAATATCACATAATAAAGATTTTTCAGAAAGGATTCAGTCTCCGAAAGGTATAATTAAGGTGCTGGAAGAGAAACAGCTGCTGCAGGCTTAAGAGATTCCGTGCAAGCCCTACATTTTTAGAAAACACAAAGGGAAAAACATGACCATCACAAAGAAGGGACACCCTAACTTCCACGACTGTCAGAGAAGAAATACACTGAGCCAGCACAAAGGAGCTCCTCCCCTGACTAGGCAGCCAAGTGGAATCTGTTTTGTGTTCCCAAGTGCCAGCTCTGCATCAGGGGGTGGATGCACCTCCTTTACATCCCATCAAACAGCACACAACTCCTGCTTTAGGTAAGAATGGCACAGTTGTGAAGAGCTTAGCAGGGTTAAGTTTATCATTGTTTTTACCAACAATAAGACAACTGTCAGTTGAGGATATGTTTTTTTTTTTTTCCTTGTAAAATATTAGAGTGAAACAAATGTAATGCACAATGGTTTGCTTCCTCTAAGAATTTCAGTGGATAAACATGTTTGTAGTCTACAATCGCTGTAGTGATTTTTGATGCTTTTCCACACTATGACTTTACAATAAAACAATTTTGTCTTACATTGGCAAACAACACATTTTTGTTTTGTAGAGAAATATCTTAATAGATGATGTTAATGTCCTGTTATTTCACAGTTGCAGGATTATGCAGTTTCCTACTTTCATACGCTTGCAGAACACATGATGGAGGATGAGTGTTTTGTGTGCAAAAAATGCAGAGGAGACGTCCATCAATAGCTGGAATTTTATGTGTTCCAAAATGATTTTTGCCTTTCGTTCTTCCTAAAGCAATCTAATCCCATAAATGCAGTCCATTTCAGGAGATGCATTAGATCATACAATTATATAATTCATGTAATTGAATTTTGTTTATGTTTGAAAGTGATAAATAGACCCAAAGCATCCTCTCTGGATATGGTGTTGGAGACTCCAGGAAGAACGAATTTTGTATTCTTCTGTGAAATCATTAGAAACTCACATGGTTCCTTTTAATTAATAATCAATAAAATGCAATCCTTACAAATTACATTTGCACAAAATCCTTAGGCATGTCTCCTTGCTTCAAAATTTGTTTAGGATTGAACCTTTGCATTGGGGTTTCACCCCAGCCAGCATCCAACCCCAGGCAGCTGCTTGCTCGCTGCCTTACCAGTGGGATCAGGGAGAAAACTGGGAGGGTAAAAGCCAGAAAATTCACAGGTTGAGATAATGAAAGTTTAACAGGAAAAACAAAAGGCATGCACACCCGCAAAGAAAAACAAGGAATGATTTCACTGCTTCCCGTGGCAGGCAGGTGTTCAGCCATCTCCAGGAGAGCAGGGCCCCATCATGTGTAATGGTGACTTGGGGAGACAAACCTACCACTCTCCTGTATAAGTTATATATTAGATCCCACAGATTTACATCCCACTGACTCCAAATAGGTACAAGCTCATATTAAATTGCCTGCTGAAATCCCATTAAGTCAGTGACAAAAAAGCAGTATTTACAGTTGGCTTCACTCATTTTTTTTGCTTGTCTGGCTATACTTAAGCCCATGTTTAAACCTTTGATAGATCTTTGCTTCCCCTGACAAGCAAAGTTTTCTTCCCCCCAGCTGGCTGTCTGACGCATGATGCAGCAAAACAAGCAAGGCTCTTCCAAAGATAAGCTCAAGTTCAAATTCTGCAAAAGCAGGGCAGCTGCATTAGGAGTCAGCAAGTAAGTTGAAGACTGAAGTTTTTAAAGAAAGGGTTCAAAGCATAGGACATATTTTGTCAAATATTCAAACTCTGGTGCTTGCTTTTCTACTCATAGCTTAAACCTGGGGAAATCACTTAAGTGTGAGCTCACTGATAATCTTAGCTTTTGCATATTGTGCGACACCCTTAACAGCTTGAGAAATGCAATAATTAGATGCCTAAATATTTTTGTTTACAAAAGATGGAAAATAAAGATTTTAAACACCAGAGACATAGTAAGGAGATCCATATTAATGTTTGTGAGGAGGTGATGAGAGCACCCAGTGCCGTATATGTGGAAACCATATGATTAGAGAGGGAAATTAAGCTTTCCTCTTTGAATGAAGTTTGAAGTATACCTTTGTAATTTAAGAACTACAAATGATATGCAATAACATCATTTCAAATAATCCATCTTTTAACCAAATTACTTTATGCCACGTCTCATAAGGTATTTATAGATAAATAGGTTTAAAATTAGATTTTTTTCAGATATAAAAATATTGGTTGGTCTGCTTTATAAAAAGTGATACAGATTAATTACTATCAAACACATAGGTTGCTATTTTACACACAGTAATATCAGCTGTGGATAGCCATGAGGGTATCAGCTGTATATCTGTGTGGGTGAACAAACTGAAGGTAATGAGATCAATTTGGCACAGAATAATGTTGCAATGCATATATTGGAACATCCACTGAGTCTAGTCTGACTAGTACTATTTGGAAGACTCTTGATTAAATTCTTCATTTTTTTAGAAATTTGCAACTCATTATTTTTATAGACATTAAGCTGTGTAAAAATGTTAGACATGCTACACCATTGCTAGTTTCCAAGACATTTCTACAAGATAAACTCAAAATATTTTTTTTTCTCTGACATTTTTCTCACTGCTATATGTTTCAGAATAATCTGTTTTTCAGGTAAGCTAAATATAAGAAATTACATGAGTTTGTAGAGCAGTAAAAATAAGCATTTCAAGCTGCCTGAAATGTGAAAATATTGAGCTACATGACTGGATACAATAAAAAGTATAAAGGAGATAATCAGAGATGAGAACTTTCATATGAATACATCTTGAGTAGACTGAGAACCAGAATTTGTTACCACAAAAGACGAATGACTGAATACAAAATGTAACAGGAGCCTCTGAAAAGCTGAATGACACAGAGGCTGTGGGTATGAAGTGACGATTCACATTTAACACAACATAAGAACCAACAACCACACAAACAAAATTATCAGGCTTTAAGCTGGAAAAGGCATGAAGAACAGTGGAACTTACCAGTGCTAGTTATCTTAAATAACAAAAATATTAATGTATGCCAAATGAAAATGGAAAAATTAGATGCACTCCCCACTGGAAGAGGGATTTACCAGGATGCACCTGCAGAATTGAGGGTTATGAACAGTGGCACATGTCCCTCCATCAGCAAGCTGACAACAAATACAAGGAGGAAGAGCTACGGTAGCTTTGATTCTCATACTTCTTCGCATAGCAGATGTAACAGACCATAATCAGGAAACAGAACACAGAACTTTAAAGAGCCTGATGGCACTATTGTATTCTTATAATTTAAGAACTCCAATATATTAATTTCTCAGACAAGGTATGAAAAGACTTTTGACAATGAAGCTAGGAATACCAGTTCTACAAACAGGTTAAGATCTGTAGAAACATCTACAAATATGAATATTTTAATAGAATCAGAAAGTGTTGTACATTTCTGGCTAAATATACAAGTAATAGAGTCATTGAATATATGACTTTTCAGTTTACTTTTGCATCTCCTTCTGGACACTGGGTTTTACACTTTCCACATTCTTCTGAGATCCTTTCAGTTCTTATATACAAGTATTTTGTTCTAGAGCAGGTATTAAAAACAAACAACGAAACCCCACATACATCTCTCTTTTGCTACAGAATGTTTTCCTATTGGTTGTGTAGGCATGCAAGTCCAGAAGGACTGAGCTGAAAATGAGTGATTCCTGGCTCATATGAACTGAAAATACAAAGAAATCTGTCAACTTAATTTAGGGAAGATACATCTTTGACCTTGAATGCAGTTTTCTAAAGTAATTCTTAGGGTGTGGTATGGCTTATCTTTTGTTATGTTCGCACAGTTGCTCATACAATGATAGCCCAACCTGTGTCTCTAGTAAAAAAAGATCAAACACAGTACAATAATGATATTGGTCCTTCATTGTAAGCTTCAAAAAAGATGGATGTTAATCCTTGCTAACCTTTACTAGCTAAATATACAGCTTGTTAGAAAGCATGGATATCAGTACCGAGCTTTTAAAATTACATTTTTTTAATCCCAGCTACACCTTCAGGAGAAATTTTACTTTTCTGAATTCAAACACATGTGCAAGTTTGTATATGAAGTCATGTTACATCCTACTTGAATGTGCTATGAATTTTACAGCCCTTCATAAAAAAAAAGTCCTGTTGACTTGAAATGGCTGTGAGCCTACTTTGTAAACAGATTGTACAAGCCAGTTTAGAGTAACATGAGAGTGGGATGAAAAATAAAAACAAAAAACAAACAACAACAATAAAAAAGGAGGAAAAGAAACTAAAATGTCCCTTCCAATCCCTGCTTATATAGGCTGATCTGTGGAAAAATAAAACGACTCTATAGAAAAAAATGTTAGGAATCAAGAGTTGCTGATTACCATATGTTATGTTAGAAGTCTTATATGTATATATTAAGAACATCTGAACACCAATAGTTTAGAAAAGTACAATCAATTCAATGAAAAAGGCAGATGATAAGTGTGAAGATTTTTGAGAGATTAATAACCCTTCTCTCTAGGGGTCACTAAAGAAAGAAGAGGAAAGTATTTCACGTAAGAATGCAGCCACCAGGTCTGTCAGGCATGCCACTAGGCAGCTGAACGAACCTACGAAGATGACTGATTAAAATAATTTCTCACTTGTTAAGCAGCTTGCAGAAAGACTGAATTTAAGAAATGTGACAGCAATAGGGACATGTGAGGACTGGTGCAGTATTGACAGTAGAGATAGATCATCATGTGAAAGATTCACCTTGGATATTGTAAGATTGTTTACCTTGAAATATGACCTGCTGTGTGATAGCACCCACACTGCTAATCCAGGTGCTATGAAAATTCCACTCAATTCTGCTAGTGTAGAACTTTATTTCAATTGTTTGCCTTCAATTATCGCAGATTACACAACAGCGCAAGTGAAAGATTTTTCCTTTTGTTTCTAACATGCAGTGTGTACACAGTAGGTATGGCATGCAAGTTGAGGCAAATTCTAAGTAAAAGAGTCTGAGCCAGATGATTTGGTATAGTGATATGACTGTGCATTTGGATTAAAACCAATTTTCTATGGAGGAAGTTGCCAAAAATTTAATACAAGCACAGTGACATGTTGCAGATGTGCCAATCCAGGCTTTGAATGTTCCAACCTAAGATTAACCCTCTGAAAGGATCCATATTCATGTAAAGTCTGACAGTCCTGGCTGAATGGTGCACTCAAAAGCTAAAGTTGTTACTGTTGTTATTCTGATTTTTCATTTATATTTTGCAAGAATTTTGTAAGTTTGCAATGTGGCAGGTATTGGTAGGAAGACAGTTAATGGAAATGAAATAAAAATGAGATGGACTTGGGGGTGTTGATCGATGAGAAGTTCAACATGTCTCAGCAATGTTCAGAAAGTCCAGCAATTGCAGACAGCAATGTGTCACAGCCCAGAAAGCCAATCATGTCCTGGGCTGCATCCGAAGCAGCGTGGGCAGCACGGGAGGGAGGGGATTCTGCCCCTCTGCTCTGCCCTGGTGAGACCCCACCTGGAACACTGCATCCACCTCCGGGGTTCTCAGTACAGGAAGGACATGGACCTGTTGGAGAGAGTCCAGAGGAGGCCATGAAGATGACGAGGGAGCTGGACCACCTCTCTTACAAAGACAGGCTGAGAGACCTGGGACTGGTCAGCCTGGAGAAGACAAGGCTCCAGGCAGAACTCATGGCACTTTACAGTACTTAAATGGGGTCTACAAGAAGGCTGGAGAGGGACTTTTTACAAGGGCATGGAGTGACAGGAGAAGGGAGAATGGCTTTAAACTGAAGGGAGTAGATTTAGATTAGATATTAAGAAGAAATTCTTCACTGTGAGGACAGTGAAGCACTGGAACAGATTGTCCAGAGAAGCTGTGGATGCCTCTGCACTGCAAGAGTGCAGGGCCAGGTTGGACAGGGCTTTGAGCAACGTGGTCTAGTGAAAGATATCCCTGCCCATGGCAGGGGGATTGGAACCATAAATAGTCCTTTCCAACCCAAATCAGTCCATGAGTCTATGACTCTGTGAAATCTTATTTGCACCAGTAAAAGGCAAAAGTAAACTCTCCATAATGGCTTGAAACCTTTTCAGAGCCACAAACTTATGAAGTTTCCCCATGTAAATAACAGAATAAAATGATGCCATGGGCTAATGTAAAATAGAGCATAGCAATTACATGACAATGCATGCCTAATGTATAATTGCCTGATAGCTGAACCATTAACTTATATCCCTGCAGACAATGCACGTGTTTTAATAAATTTTCATTCTTCATGAGCTGCATCAAAATTGCATCGTTTTTAAAAGACGGCTGATTAAAATTGGATGATTTCTATACTCTCTAAGCCCTTTTTAACTTTCTGATCACAAATTTATATTGTAACATTATTAGGACAAGACACAAGGTAAGGTTGTATAGTCTGTTATAGCCCTGTCTGACATAACAGTGTGCTTCTCTCTCCTTTTTGTATGCCAGGTATTCAGGTTTTTGTACATTTGTATATAAAGGTGTGTATAGCACTTCCCTCATTTTTTAAAGATAAAGCAGTTGCAGCAAGTACTGTAGTGTAAGGGAGAGCATCTGAAGTCCTGGTTTATCTAGTCCTCTGCTTAGCAGAGAGGTGCCTGGAGTGTGGAAGACGTTAGTGATAACAAAAAGCCAAAACAAAACAAAAGAAAACAAAAAGCTTTACTTAAAACTGCAGAAAAAGACTTTTTGAAATCTTTGTTTGCATATGTATGAGTGCACGCATTGCTTTCCTGTGTTGACCTTCAACATAACTGCAGGCGAGCCCAAAATGATGGCAAAGTTATGTTTAAACTAAAACACCTCCCTTTTAATTTCAGCATCCCTTTGACAGAGAGGAATTTGCTTCATCTAGCTTATATCTGAATGATTTGCTGAACTGTAGAATAAACCAACATTCTCAAGCACATAGACACATAATGGAGCTTAGGAACAGTTAGTCCAGCTAATATCAGCAAGCTCACACCCCACAGCTATATTCTTTTTTACTCACACAGTCCTCTAGCTGCCATCTGTTCAATACAGCGTGGAATAAATCCCTTTTGATGTGTGTTAACACTATCCCTGGATGAGCATTAAAAAAAAAAAAAACCCAACAAAACAAAACAAAAATATGAATGAAAGAGAAAAATAAGCAAAAAAGATGGAATATTAAAGGGAAACTGTAACACAGTGTGAATAGCAATTTGTTGATTTCAGTGGTTAGGATTGTGAAATCTTTTTGGCACCACCGGCTGAGCTCTGATGAATGGAGTGCATGTGTTTGTCACTGAAAACAAGTATATTTTATGATTTTGTTCTTCTACTATATTTTAACAGGAGAAATTTGATTTTAAAAAACTTATTAAGACCTGTGGATACTTATGCTGCCACTGACAAACCCAGTACTATTATTTACATTCTCTTGTCTATTTGCTCAGTTGAAAACTGATGAGAATGTATTTTGTCTCATGTTTTTTTCTCAAAGGTTAAATGACAACACTCTCTTTTACTTCAATGGCAGCAACATGTCTGTAGGTATAAACTTTTAGAGCAAATGTATTTTCAATAAGTAACAATAAAGTTAGCTACAAAATCATATTTTATGTCCTAAATGTGTAGCTGGCAACTTGTTAGGACTTGCAGTAGACTGCTGTGATGGTTGATACTGTGTAAGAGATTTTCACTGTCACCATGTTTATTACAAACTCAATTGAATTGTAATGCAAATTCTGTTGAGAACTTAAGAATTATCCTTTTCTATAGCAAAGGGGTCAGGTTTTTTTAGTTTTTATTTATTTATTTATTTATTTATTTTTAATTTTGGGCAAGGGGAGGAGGTTGCCCATAGAGAAACCAATAAAATATTCACAGTGCCTACTGTATGCTGGAATGTGCCTTTTTGGAGATCCCTAGCAACATTATTGATCAAGCCATTAAAAATCTTAGCTAAATGTCTCATTATTAGGTTTCATTTTTGGAGCAGAGCATTTTGCCATGAACTAGGACACAGAGGAACAGAGAGCTTGTCTAAATTAGTGTTGCATTTCCCAGCCATTTTAGTAATGAAAACTGTGTGGGAACAGGGGATAACAAGATCCATGAACTTGTTTTTGTAAACTGTAAAGGGAATAAATTGTACCATTTTACAGTCACTTTGAGATGGGTGCAGCCCATGAGGCTGACTCCTTAGTGTTGGAACTGAGTGTGACATCTCAAACACTTCAAAATGCTGCTTCACAAAGTATGAGAATATCCAGTTCCCCAAATAAACACCGTTGTTGTTCTCTGATGAACTTTCTTTGTGATATATATACCCTTTGACCTGTAACATTTGGGATGTTTCTGCAAACCTCCATAAGTCTGAAATCTGCAAAAGCCCAGCATGGTTGCTCTTGAGCTCGCCGTAATGGGCTGTTAGAGAAAGCAGAGTTAACAACTTGGGGTCAAACCCATACAATAGTTTGAGTTGTTTGTGTGTGAAGGAACTGGCTGTTTCTATGGGCATAGAAGCACAGAGGTCAGCTGTCTGTAAGCGACAAGGTCAAAAGTTAACCTTCCCGTTTCTTAGGAAATTCTGAATTTGGGAGGAGAGGGGAGGGAATTGCCCCACCCTGAAACACAAATTACACATTTGAGACTTTCCCATAGAAGGGTAAACATAATACTTTAAAAATAACCTATAGATTTTCCATCTGAACCCAACCCTGCAAACTCCAGCCAAAGGCTCTCAACTCTATTTTGGCAGATTCGTGAGAAACCCAAAGTGCAGAAACCCTTCCCATCTGGGTGAAACATTTCACCCTGGAAAGCATAAGTGTTTCCAGGATGTTAGACTCTTTTCAGGATTGCCAGAGCATTCAGGGCACAGCTTCATCACAGGAGACAACATATTTCATCTGGAATATTTGGAAAACACCAAGATATTCCTGTGTATTAGGTCACAGCTATGTCAAAACCAGGACTTTAGACATCATCTAGCATGGAATGAATATTGTTTCATAGAAAAATTATTGAGTGGGAAAAATTATATACTTTGTTATTTGTAATTTTAAGTATGTTTTAAATCATTTCAGGACAGTTTGGTTTGGCAGGGGTGGTTGGCAGATCTGTTAAACCAATTTTATGAAACTGTGTCCTGTGTCTTAGAAAGGGGCTGAAGATTTTGTTTCAGCTATGGCCACTGCTCAGTGATCAGCAGTGGTAAATCTCCTGCTGCATCCTGGTGTGGTTCTGGGTAAGTCAGTGGATTCTCTGTTTTGATCTTCACAGTAGGAAGTGGTTTAAGAATATTTATGTGCCCTAGGAAAGGGTTTGGATCCTGACTTTGCATTTGTCCATTAAGAGCTTTGAGCTTTGTAACAAAGCTGTAGAAAACGCCAGATTCTGAAAACATAATTCTACTTATATAAATATACATGTACACATATATTTTTTAATTGATCTAGTTAGATTCAGGTAGGTTTTAGGGCACATTTTAGGGATAGTTTTAAGCCGTATGATTGCAATGGCTGTCAGTGATACCCTTTGTGATTTTGTGACCAGTTGCAGACACGGTCAACTGATTACATCAGAGATGTTTCATTTTATTTTAGTTTTAGTTTTTTATTAGTTGATTTATTTTTTTCTTTGTGTTTTGGAATATCTCTTACACAGTCCATTAGTGCTTATATCAGTTCACTCTACAGTTATTTCACACCACTGCAAAAAGACTGTAAAGAAAATGTGCACAAATCAATTTAAATAATATCATCAGTGTGTACTACAAGATCTAACTTCATTAGAAAACAGAAAGAAGATTGGTCAAAACCACTATACAAATACAGCTGGTGCACCACGCAATCAGGAATCATTGCAGTTGAAGATATTGTGAAAAGAAATGAGTTTTCAGGCTTTGCAGAATATTCTGCACTTCCTGTCTGGGGTTGGTGAGACACACCCACA
The DNA here is from genome assembly GCA_013397915.1 of Daphoenositta chrysoptera. Lineage (NCBI taxonomy): Eukaryota > Metazoa > Chordata > Aves > Passeriformes > Daphoenositta > Daphoenositta chrysoptera. The sequence continues at coordinate 634,492 of VZRO01002536.1, forward strand.
AGCTGCATGCCCACCAAAAATCCCTTCAGTTTATTGAAGGTTGATAAGACAAACAAGATTTTTCTTTTGTAGATTTTTAACAGAAAATTATTTTCTTAGTAGTAAGCAAATTAAATATAAATTATTATATGTTTTTTTGATAGATTGTATTCAAGTATTTACCCAGTCAAGCAACTATGTCAACATCACATGATTTGTTAGATCAGTCATAGCCAGGCAACACACATAGAGGAAATACTAAGTGTTAAGTATACACAAGCTTTCATGGGGTACATTTTCGAAATAAATTAAAATAATGAATATGTTAATGGAGATGACGATCTGCTCAGCAATATTCAATAGCCAGGAAAAGAGGCAAATTCATCTGCTAAATTATTCATTGCAAATTATTCGCTTAACTCTAATAGTCTTGATTAATGCTTATCTGATCTAGAAGGAGAACAGCAAAAAGCCATGGCAATAAGAAGGAAGGTGGAGAAAACCAATATTACTGCTATTTATTTGATTCACAAATGTCTGTCACGGGAAAGCCACGATGCTCCTCTTGAGCACTCTTTGCAGAAGACCACCAACTGACTCTAATCAGTAGGGGATTTTGCTGTGGCTAGCAATGGAAAAAATCCTTCACCGTGGAGGGTCATATTTGACATTTATTTTCCAAGGCTTGCTTTAGGTTGGAAGCTCTATTTTGCCTCATCGCTGTCTTACATGAAAATGTTTGCTGTCTACAGTTCCTTTTTGTCCTGCCTGTAAAGGAACAACTCAGTGCACTTCATTCAAAGAGACCCAATACATTAAATGTATTCTGGCTGCCTTTTCTGAGAAAGTTTTTTTCCATTTTCCTTTCCTCTGTCCACAAAACAAGGCAATAACTCTCTGTTTTCCTCTCATTCTAACTCCTAACAAATCATTGCCTGCTTTCCCTATCCCTCTCATCTCTCCTAGTCCCTGCTAGACTTTCACTTTCCCAACTTCATTATTGTATGCCACTTCCATCTCCACAGCTGCCCACTTTGGGTTGTACATGGCTGTCCAAACACAGCTCTGTCATTCTGCTGAGTGACTCAAATATAAGCAATTTCAGAGACCTAAGAAATTTAATCTGATGGTTTAATCAGCACAGTTTTCTGCATGAGGACTTTGCAGCATAATCTAGACAAATGCTCTAAAAACTGAGCTTTCTTGGATTCACAAGCTCAGGGACTGGGTCTTCCAGGGACTGATCACCAAGAAAGAAGGTGCCTGTTCTGTACGGAGGTGTGATTGTCTCCAGACTAATGGCTGTCTTTCAGCGTATGGGCTGAACAATATTTCAAAGGCTTTATCTTCATGATGCTGTTGTCAAATGAATCAGTGGTACGCCAGGAAGCTCGGGGTGCATTAAAGCTGTAGTGCTCTCCCTATCCATGATAATGTATTGCATGTCAGGCAGGCTAAACAGCTCAGAGCAGGGTAAGCTGAAATATTAAAAAGGTACTAGTGGACAGGAAGCTTATTTCTGTGTTCTAGCACAGTACAGGGCTTTGTGGTCTTTAGCTACTTAAGTGGCCTTGAGAAATGTCTAAACTACAATTTCTTCCAAGATCATACTTCCCTGGAGTACACAGGTCTAAAATTGCTGTTCTCTAGTTTAATTATGCTTATTAAGTCCCAGTTCATTTCCTGTTTTCTGCACAAATGACACCCTAAAGCATTATTTGGTTATACAGTAGTCTGCTTAATGATTCTTCTTCTCCGCTTTCAGATTCAAATAACAAATATTTGCCTTTAGCCAATAATTGAAGCTCTGTTTATGGAGCTGACATGAATGCATGAATAGAGTACAATATGTTTGCAAATATATATCCAACATAGAAATATATATACATATATATATATATGAATGAAAATTTAATTTAATTTCACTTTATAGAAATCATGTATACATTCTATTGTGGTGTAATATTCTATTCAGATATTTTCAATGCAGTTGTGTTTTCATTGGCATTCCAAAAGGGTACTTTATTGTAAAGCCCTCCACTGACACTCTGCTCATGCTTGCTATTATCCTTCCAGCTTTGTCTTCAGCTGAACATACTCCTTTTTTCCTCCTTCACATGATTACTTGCATGAGGATTTGCATTTCAATGGGTGTAGAAAGTGCATTAACAACACCTACAGTAACAAAGCAAAAGCTGCTCAATACTTGTTACTGTCAGATATGAATTCAAAACAAATCAATTAATGTTTCATATAGCTGTTTTCAGTGTTTGCATTTAGGTGGAAACTCTTCTTTGTATTATGCTTAATACAGACTGTTCATATTTAACACAGATTATGCACAGAGAATTATTTATTTGTCAGTAGCCTGAACAGAAAAAAGAGTGATGTTCAAGATCTAGAAGTCATGGATGAGACCTATTTTCTGTTCAGATGATTTGGATCCTTAGAATCTCAGGATTAGATACTTTATTTCCAGTTTATATCTTCATTTGTTTTGTAATAAAAGCAGTTTAAATTATTTTGGGATTTGGAAATCTAAGCCATTAAAGCATTAGTAATGTATCATTTTTGTTATGCAGATCATGGAAATTTTGCAAATAGCTCGAATATATAAAGGAGACACAGTGTGGTTATGAACAAAACTGTTGTGACTTGCATATAAAGTATGAATGTAAGATGTTCTTTTAGTGCTGTGAGAAAAATAAATTAAACTTGGCCAAACCATTCTATTGCAGAATAATGCTGTTTATTGTTAATTTTCTTGTGCTTACAATAGCCTGCTTAAATGTATATTTTTAATTCAGTAACACAAATACATAACACAAATAATTTACAAAAAAAATAAAATTAATTTCTAATTAACTTCTGGCTCTGGTGGCTTGTCAATTTGCTCCAGATACAAGTTTCTGTTTTTCTGCCAGAACTTTGAGGGGTACAAGTCACCATAATTGCAAACATTAATTTTTTAATGTATTGTTAAACTAAAAATGTGTCACAAGAGAAAAGGAGAAGGAAAGGTAGGCTGGGAGTCAACAAACAATATTAGACTTATATTTTTCAAGGTAGAAGAGAGAAATTTGTCATGATTCTGAACGTAATACGGTACTGACACCTGTGAGTCCTAAAATGAAATTATTGTTTATTACCTGAAATAATTTGCTATATACTGTGTGTGCTAAAGACAAATCCATAAACATCAGAGCTAAATCACTAGCAAGTCTTTCTTGTTCATACAAACAAAAAGAAGTCTGTATTTGTCTTCCTTTTGATGTGGAATAGGCCTAAATAAAGCAAATTCATTGCTTCCAATTAAAGCAGTGAAAGAACATGATTTCAGATGTCATAGTTAATGTCTTCTATGTCTCTAGTTTAAAAAATGCAATAAATATGGCAGGTTCTAAAACTAGCCCTTCGAAACCAGTAATTGACTTGCAGGTTGCAAGAGAAACAATGATTTGTAAATCATGTGAAACTATGTAAGTGGAATCAGAGGATTAACAAATATTCTCTACAGGTTCTGTAATGTTAAATCTTCCCCTGTAATCTTCCTTATAGCTTTCCATAATTTCAAGGCAGTACCTAAGAGGGAAGGCAAAGCAGTAATGGCAGGAGTGCTTGTGCATGCTACCCTCATCCATGCAGTGGAATGGGGCAGGGCCCCTCTGTCCGGGCAAGACAAGAGTTGGTGACAAACACTGGTGTCCTGTACACGGACACCCCCACTGCCACAGAGGAGGACACACGCAGCAGCCAGGGCCTCGAGTGTGGGAATCCTGAATGCAGAGAATATTTCCCTGCCTGTTTTGAAGGGTTCTAGCCCCCTGGACAACACTGTCTTTGACCTTTATCCATGGAGAAAACTGCCAACTCTTTGCGAAGAACTAGAATCTACTCTAGTGAGAACTAAATGATAGAATGTTATGTAAGGTTATCACAGGGTGAAAAATCTAAAGGTGTTGGGTTTATTAATGTAGTAAATAGATAAAAAGCAAAAACTCCAAAATGGAGGATTGTTGTTGTTTTTAGACTTTCTTCTTCTTTTTCTAATACTCCATATTCTGCAGTACAAGATGTCTGAAATTATTGGGTGAAAAATTCTGCAGTTCCTGTAAGCGAGACAAAAGCATTTGTCTAACATTGGTAGAAAAGTGAAAACATCTTTTGTTTTAAGTTTTAATTGGATGATTTACCTTTAAGAAGGCCGTATTATCTTGATAAACAAGCATTCTCAAGCATTCTCTCAAGCATTCTGCAACATTCTCTGTTGTGTGCTGTGTCTGGGTCACACTAGTGACTTTACTTCTCTGATAAGACTTAATAAACTATCTTAAAGCAGAGAGTGCTGAAAGTTTCTTTAGAATCACTCCCCCATCAGGGGAAAACCTTGTTTAAGACACAGCTAAATTAGGGGCAGGGGTCCACACTTGAGCCCTGCCACCAGGGCCCTGTGTGCTCAGAGCGAGTTCTGAAGGGTTGCTGTACAAGGCACATGTGTTTTGCTGGTGCAAAGTAGGAACTAGGCTGGCAAGCTCCCTTTGATTAAATAAATAAAGCAAACACACCCTTCTCCCCTGCTTTGTGCCAGTCTCTACCTCTATTAAGGAGTAAGGAACAGTTGGCTTAAACTAACCTAGATTTACTGAAATCATCAGTATTTTAGATCAGAGGAAGTTCTGCCTCCAGTGTCTTCACTGATGTTTTTATGTCCATTTAGTTCTCCTGATGAGAATTTAATGCACAGAGTGCCTGAATCTCCTGCGGTCTTCCATCTTCAGAGCTGCCATCATGTCAATAGACTAATTTAGACTGAGCACAGTTCTGTGTATTATTCTTAATATACTTTCACAGTGTGCAGTGTAATTGCTCCTTTGGAGCTGATAATGCATTTTTATTGCCTAAAAAACAACTTGCTGTACTCTGTGGTAATATAATCATTGGTTTATGTTGTGAATACATGTCATATATAGTGGGCCAAATTATCAGATAGAGTTTGTATCCATATGCAATAAAAGTAAAGCCACAAAAGTAAAAGGACCCCACCTCACAGCCCACTGACCAAATTTAGAGGGACCTGGGGTTGTTTAGCCTGGAGAGAAGGAGGCTAATGGGAGACTGTCACTCTCTACAACTCCCTGAAAGGAGGTTGTAGCCAGGTGGGGGTTGGTCTCTTCTCCCAGATAACAAGTGACAGGTCAAGAGGAAATGGCCTCGAGCTACACCAGTTGAGGTTTTGATTAGATATGAGGGAAAATTTCTTAATGGAAAGGGTTATAAAGCCCTGGAACAGAATGCTCAGGGAAGTGATAGAGTCACCATCCCTGCAAGTGTTCAAAAAACATGGATATGGCTCTTGCGGACATGGTTTAGTGATGAACATGCTAGGTGGTGGTAGGTGGACAGTTGGATGTGACAATGTTAGAGGCCTTTTCCAACCATAATGATTCTATTATTTTATGATTTTGGCCCTTATATCTTACCGTCTTCTGGGCTATGCAAAAAGGACACTGTGTGCCTCATTCCCAACTGAGTGCAGTTTTGCCTGGGCAGGGGTTCACCAGGAGCTGAACCACCTCCATCTGCCTCTGCTGTGGGGTTGGTTAGAGCTTTTTATGTCATGTCTCACTTGGTCAAGGCCTGAGGTAGGTAAAGGATGGGTCTGAGCATGGGAACAAGTAGGAAGGACAACCTGGAACAAACAGCCTGGAAGACTACTTACAACTTAAGTACTGGTAAGCTTCAGAGTCACCTCCAGGACTATGTGTGCCAGTGTCACCTGGATGCTGAATGTGGTGCCTGTGGCTCCATGCTTAAGCCTTCCTTTGGATTCTATTCATTGGATTAATAAGGAATGAGACACAAATGTTTCAGTGGGAAATAAAGACCAAACAAAATTATGAAGAATGTGTTAGCTCACCTGAAGGTCTGAACAGAGGCAGGTCATGGTTCACTGGTAAATGATTTCCAGCTTGAACTGAGAGGACCAGGGGATGGATTCGTCCTCTGACCCATTATACTTGGGCATGAAGTGGGAAATCATACATTTAAAGCAAAGAGCTCTGCCCAATTCAAGGTTGGCAGTGGGTTCCAGGGAACTGGAAATCTTCATACTTTCTCAGCCTCATCTACAAAGCAAGGGAGTACTCTGAAAAATCCATCGTCTTTTTTTTTTTTTTTTTTTCCTTTTACTAGAGGGAATAAGAGGCCATGACAGGAAACCTATTTGCAATGGATTTTTAAAAATACTAAGTTTATCTGAGAATAAGTATCCGTTTTATTTGATCTATAAATAAAATGTTGTGTTTGATTGTCATTAATTGTCCCCTCAGAATATAGCATTTTATCATAGCAAGACTGCTATATTACAATATCAAACAAAGAAACCTAAGGAGTAAGAAGCTTTAGAAAACATAAAATAAATAAACAGCAGTAGATTGCCCTAGGCACATGCTTTTACTAATTTTGGTTTGTTGTTGTTCATGTCAGTTAGGTTCAATAAACCAGCTTTCTGGTAATGATTTGCTTTCTTGTGTGACACTTCAAGAACCAGCTGACAGTTTTCTGTGTTGTCATTAGATTTTCTAGTTCCATATGGATGTGTAAGGTCCAACTTGCCTAATTCTGCTAGATTTCTTACAGTTAGTTTCAAAAGATGCTTGGAACAAGGCCAACAGCAGAACCCTCTACATGTAAGTGTTACTTCTGTGTTTTGCCTCACAAAATGTTCAAAGGGAAGTTGAAAATGTTGCCTGCTTCACCAGTTTGCAAAAATATGCTAATTAGAGCTGGCTAAAATGTGACAAAAATACCAGACAGTAAAAAAAAAAAAAAAAAAAAAAAAAAAAAAAAAAAAAAAAAAAAAAAAAAAAAATTAGAAAAGGGAAAAGAGAGAGAGAGAAAAAAAGAAAAACAAAAAAGAGAGAGAGAGAAAGAAAAGTCTATGACTGCATTCCAATGTTTCTTTCTTTGGGGATCAAGAAATACCTTTAGAGTATTAGGTTTTAAGAAAAGAAGGCTGTTCCTATTTCTTTAAAGGTGCAGTTTCTTGGAAGAAACTGTAGAAAGCTGATTCCATACTTATATGAATTCCTCTTCCAGCCACTCTGTTCCAGCCACTTTCTTCTCCCTGTATCAAACATGTAAAGGAACTGTAGGGCCAACAGGAGTTTTTCAGACCTCTCAGTGCAACCATTAAAATTTGGTTGACTGTAAGAGTGAGTAACTGTACAGACAGGACCAGTATAGATGTTCTGAATATGTCTATATCTCTCACCCCAAAAATTGCTCTTATCTCTACTTTTTCTAGACACAAATTTTCATCAGAATAGATTTACATTCATTTCCTCAAATCTGGAATACTGTTTGCATTTACCTGCAAAAAGTTGCAGAATAAGTTTAGAAGATTGAGTTGGTGGGTGATAAAATAGCATATGAAATTCAGTGTCTATAAATGCTAGGTAATGTTTATACAGAAAAAAAGGAATCCTAATGCATGGCATGTACAGTTACAGATTATTAAGTTGTTCAGGTAAGAGGGCTTATCAACACTGTGAGTAGTTCTATAAAAGGTAATTTCAAGGGCAATACAAAAAAGGCAAGAATAATGTTAAGAGTTATCAGAAAAGGCCAGGCAAATAAAAAAGAACACCACATTATGTCAAAGTATAAGTCCGTGATACAGACCCTTTTTTAAAGTCACTGCAGAAAGAAGTTTCTTCTTTCTCAGAAAGCAGTCAAACTAATATGAAAAGCAACAAGAATTGTCAGGATTGACAAACAGTTTTTCTCCTGAGAGACAGTATACAAAAAAAAAAAAAAAAAGAAATCAGCTTAGAAAAGAGATGAGGTGGAAGGGAAAAGGAAAAGGAAAAGGAAAAGGAAAAGGAAAAGGAAAAGGAAAAGGAAAAGGAAAAGGAAAAGGAAAAGGAAAAGGAAAAGGAAAAGGAAAAGGAAAAGGAAAAGGAAAAGGAAAAGGAAAAGGAAAAGGAAAAGGAAAAGGAGAGGAGGGAAAGAGAAAGAGGAGGAGGAAGAAGAAGGCCTGTGAAGCCATCAATGGATCAAGGAGATAAGGAGGGAATGCTTATTCCCTGTCTTGCAATATAGGGACTGGAGTGCACAATGACTTTATGTAGCAACACGTTCAACACTAGCTTTTCACACAGTGAATGATTAGAGGGGGAACTTTTCTGGCACAGAACACTGGGGGATTGGAAAAGAAGGGAATCAGCTCAGACAGGGTCATAGTGGGTAGGCTTATTAAGGACAGCTGCATATAACACTACCTCTGAGGTAATCATTCACCTGCTGTTGGGTGGACATCACTACTTTTTAAAGTGAGCCAAAATTAGCTATTTTAGGTGAGATTAGTGCCATAATAAGTTCTAAAGGTCCTCTTAGGATCAATAGGGACATGCAACTGTATGAAAGATAATGTCATGTATTGTAATAGAAAGAAACTGTCCATCATATCACAATCCATGAATTGTTAATTTGGGAAAAATGTGCATGCCACCATGCATGACATTAAATTAAAGAAAATCTGAAGCAATGAGTAGAAAAAACAGCAGAAAAGAAGATGTGGTCTTATGCAATTTGAGTGCACAGAATAGTTTGGGTACAGTGAACAGTTCTGGCCAGCTTATCTCAGACGATATAAATCTAGCTAACAAGAGAAACATAAAAAAGTCTAGAAAATGGCAATGAAAATGGCTACGACATAGAAAATTCTCACTGAACAGTTATTTGTAAAGACTGTTTAGATCACAAAGAAAAGGCATAAAAGAGGACACAGCCGACCTATGTAATGGAATTAGTGGAAAAGGCTGTCTTGCAGCTCCAGTTCACCAGAAAATGAATCAGAATACACAGGAGATTATTAGTTCTGAGTTCAGAAGAACTATTTTTTCTGCCAGTATTGCTTAACCCACCTGATTTGAAACAACCATATGCTCAGTCAGAGGAAGAAAAAGGATAAAAATCACGTACTGCGTAAATCAGGAGAGAGAGAGTATTATCAAATCAGCATATGTTTTTTTTTTCTCATGTGTCCTCTTTCTGGTACTGTAATGCTGTCAGTAGAAGCAACTGCTTTAAAGATCTGAACCTACAGCACTCAAAGGAACAACCTTTTTAGGATGTTCCTCCCCAGCTGACTGCTTTATAGGAAATTAGATTGTCAAGGACAACAGAAGCCAACTTCATTGGTCTGAAGCTTTTTTTCCAAAAGTAGGGACTGTGATGCTTAGAAAGATTGAAGAGAGTGATAAAGAGAGACAGTTCTTAAATTTGGGTTGTATGGCCAGTAAACTTAAAATTTCATTGGTTTAGAGGCCTCGGTTTTGTCACCTTCTCTTTTCAAGGCTTGCAGAACCAAATCCAATTTTTAGCCTATAGTTCCCCCATTCACTATGACAAAGTTGTTTCATTATTCAACCTTAACAGATTTCTCACAGAAAATTTTCTATTTCTGCCTTTTCCAAATTTTTATTGTAAAGAAACCGTCTGAAAGGATCAAAATGATTCATCTTAGAAATAGACAGCTGAATTTCCTCCCTCAAAACACAACTGATGACCTGCTTTGGACTTGGAAATAGCCTACCACTTGATAATGTTTCGCTTTGGCTGCTTCTTTTTTTGTATATTATTTGTGTATTTATATATATATATATATATATATATGTATTTATATATATATAAAAATATATATACATATAATCTTAAAAATATTAGCTTTTGGAGTTTTTGATGATTAATTTCAGCATTTCCTCCATTAGTTCCATTAATAACACTGTTTATTTCTGATTCTCATCAACCTGTAAGATAAGAGCTTTGGAATCACCGTTGTAAGAATCAAAGCAGGTTCTAATAAGCTCTAATTAAGGTGAATGGAGTGTCACACATTATCTCTCACTGTGTTTGTATGTTACTGGATTGATAACTTTCTGCTCAGATTGCCGATATGTAACATTTTTTACTTGACCATATCACACCTCTGTTGACAGAAAGGGCAGGAATAAGGCCTTAGACAGAGAGGAACAAATTTGTTATGAAATAAAGTGTCATGAACACAGTTTAGCAGAGAGCCCTTTGCTGAGGAGAGATACATGTACTTGGAGCAGTCCTTTCATAACAGTACACACTTCACACTTGTGTGTGTCAGCAGTTTGGTGTGCTCAGCCTACCAAGGGCTTCGGATTTAAATTAACATTGTGCATAAGGATGCATGAAGAGCTAAACTTTATATACAGCAAAATGACAGAGATTTAAAGCTTCTAATGGCATCTGGTTTTAATCAACTTCACAGCATTGAAACGTTCTTAAGGCTCTGTCACAGAGCTCACTGATCACCTTGGGAGAAACCTAATTGAGTCCACCAAAGTGGGTGGTTTAGTGTTCTTGTGTTATCGACAGAAAAAAACCCCTGCCTCTACAGTGTAGTCATGAAGCTCAAGCAACATTTTTATTCACCCACGTGCCCAGTACACTGAGAAGATCTCTTTAGAAATACCTTATATCTGACAAAAGAGAAAAATTGAGGATGCCCTGTGACTATTGAGATGTCATGGTTTCACCCCAGCCATCATGCAAGCCCCAGGCAGCCACTTGCTCATAGCCCACCAGCAGGACTGGGAGAGAATTGGAAGGGTAAAAGCTGGAAAACCCATGGTTTGAGATAAAGACAGATTAATGGGGAAAACAAAAGCTGCACACACAAACAGAGCAAGACAAGTAATTAATTCAGTGCCTCCCATGGGCAGCCAGGTGTTCAGCCATCTCCAGGAAAGCAGAGCCCCATGAAATTTGACAGAGATGTGGGAAATCAAACGCCATCTCTCCAAACATCCTCACTTTCCTCTTTCTTCCCTCCACTTTATGTACTGAGCATGATGGTCTGGAATATCCCTTTGGTCAGTTTGGGTCACCTGTCCCAGCTGTGTCTCCTCCCAACCTCCCCTGCACCCCCAACCTCCCCCGCAGCGTGGAAGTACAAAAAGCAGAAAAGTCCTTGGCTCTGTGTAACCCTGCTCAGCAATAACAAAAACATCTCTGTGTTATCAACCCTGTGTTCAGACCCAATTCGAAATATAGCTGCATACCATCCACTGTGAATAAAATTAACTCTATCCTAGACAAAACCAGCACACAGGATCATTCATGTCGCAGTTCATTGCCAAGGATTCACCTGGTTAGTTCACTTGAGAGGGTTACAAGAGAAATGGAGGAGCAAATTAAGTTGCATGCTAAATTAATGCGTATAATGGACAAATTAATTACTGATAAACTTTTCTGAAAATGTGTCATTCATGGCAATAACATCATCATGCCCATGAATCATGTTTTTTTTCAGGACATTCTAAGTGCTGTTGGATTTGCTGCCAACCTCTCTTCTATATTGTCTTCTCCCCTGCCTTAGCTGTCCTCACAAACAGCTGAAAGGATGAGACAAGATACGTATTAAAAAACTTGGATTGTTGGCATTAGGCCCATGCAGGCAACTTTAGTGCTTCTAGTTCAATGAAATCAAAACTTTTGCTTTAATGATACTAAACAGCTACTATTGCATCTTTCAAATTATTAAAGAGTTTATTGCTTCCCAGGTATCAGCAGATAGCTCCAGAACCAACAAACACTGGGCAATGGGAGGAGGAATGAAGGAAGGTTACTGACTTTGAAAAGAGGCAAAGACAAAGAGGTAACTGTCTTAAAAGGGAAATAAAGGGAGAGAGAAAGACCAGAAAAGCAATGAGATAGAAGAGAGACTAGGGAAGAGAGATGGAGGTGGGGTAAAGATTGAAAGCTTTTGCTGTTGAAAGTACCTGCTTAAAGATGCTGACTTTCGAAATTCTCACCTTTCTGCCTCATGATTCTGCATAACTGGTCTCTGTTCAAAGGTAAATTTCCCCCCCTTCTACAGTTTGGGTAAAATGCTTTCAGCTGTTTCTGATTTTTGCCTTTCTGAAAACATTACACCTTTTAATAAAGAAAGAGAAAAGTTGTTTCAAATTGATTTTTTCTCCTTAGCATAACTTAGACATGACAAAACTTTGATCTATGAAACTCAGGATGTAACTAGTCCCCAGTGAGTTGTATATATTTTTGCTAGGTTGTATTAGAGTTGATTGCAAAATAATAAAGTTATGAACATTTTAAAACATGCCCCAGAGCAAATGCAGTAGGAAATTCCATCAATGTTTAAATGGAGTTGTTAACCAGAGATGCACACGTGCATAAAGGATTCTCTGTGTAACACAATACTAAAGCTACAACAAAGCTAACTTTTCTACAAATATTCGAGTGTTATTTTCGATTACCTCAAAAGGCTTTTTTCCTGCCTTGCTGTGCACCTGCACCTCAATGAGTTATAGATTGAAACCAAAGAGATCTTTAGATGTTGTCTGCCACACAAAACACAATGAGCTGCTCTGGAATGAGCAGTGAGTAACCACTAGTGAGGCCAGACATGTGAGTTATGGTCTTCTCCATGAGGTTGAGTGGAGTTAAACCTAAATATACATGACTATGAAAAAAATTACAGTTTTTGCATAAATAAAGCAAAAATATTAATTTTTAGCTAATATTTTTAACAGAACTACATTGCCGAAAGCTTAGTTTTTTATGTTCTATAGGTTTGATTTCATTTCCTTTGAAATCAAGGACTGAATTGAGGCCCAAATTGATATGTTGAAAATAGCAATAAGACTGTAAATATTTCATGAGGTGAATAAACTGTGTTTCTTTCTAATAATTTATCTTGATATGAATTTAAAAAAATGGGAAAAAATATGCTCATTTTGAAAAATGAGGGAGTCTATTTCCTGGCACAAAACTTGTCTTGCCTACACATGTACAGCTGAGCTACTTCATACTGCAAGCTATTCAAGATGTTACAAGCTAATCAAGTTTGAGTCTGATTTTTAACAAGATGGACAGCTTCCAAAGAAAACCCAGGTGCTGTAGGACATGATGTTGATGAAGCAGTAGGTGGCAAGTTTCTCTGCACTACACCATAGGCCCTCACCAGCCTTAACCCAAACACATGCTTAAGTTTAAGCAGCAAGTATTCCCACTGAAATGAATGGGTTTATTCACATGCTTAAATTTAAAGAGGTGCATAGGTGATTTTCTGGACTGGGGTCTGAATCCTTGGGAAGGTGTCTGCTGCAGGAGATGTGCATTGGGAAAGAGGGCCCTACGCATACACAGTAGTCACTTTGTGTTTATGTGACATGTTTTGTACAGATAGGGTAAATAGTACTACTTGAGTAACCACTATGTTGTCTAGAAATTATTGTGCTAATAACCCACCATGACACTGGTGTAGGCTGCTCATACTAATAAAGAGTAACATAAGTGTTAAGCCTATGAGATTGTCATGGAAAAAGGTGTTTCCATTAATATATATGAAGTTAAGTTCAAGTGGACATTTCCTCTCTGCTGTTTTTTTTTCTTTTTTTGGCTTCATCCATAACATTGCACTATGGTTTGCCCAGGCTTTGAAAATTCTTCATGTATTTTCACAGGGAAGAACAGGTATGGGATCTACTTTTTTTCTTTTTAAGTTTCTGGTAAAGTTCTAGGTATGGATAAAAAATGAACACAGTGTTCTTTTTCATGGTACTACAAAACTTGCTAAAGCCAACTCTGTCTATGGAGTGAACAGTAAATCAGTATTAAAATTTATAGAATTAATTATAAAATTTATATTATAAAATGTATACAACAACACTACAAGCTACTTTATGATGGCAGGGGCTATGTATTCATTATAACTGATGTTAATGTAATCAAGCAATGTAAACGTCTATTGTCTTACTGAGAGAACAAATTGTAGCAAATATTTTTACTTATTTTTCCAAATAAATATTTTTCCACTATCCTGAAATAGCATTAGCTAGAAATTTTTAAAATTTATCTTCTACCCTTGTTCTGTGTGGTTTTGATTATAATGCATTTTTACTTGGCAAAAGCCACAGATTAAAATTCTATTTTAGGCATATCATTTTGAGTTAGAAGTAGAAAACCCAGGAGTGTACTTTTCAGCACATCTGTTTTTATTGTTAATTGAGATGTGTGCAATTGAAATGCGTCTAGCATATGAAAATATTTATTTGAAAAGATTAAGCTTTAATTATAAATGATGCAAGAAAACTCACCATGAGGAGTATTTGCAAAAGAAAGCAAACTACTATTTAACATGGTGGCGAAACAGCCTGTGACAATAAGTAATGTTAATTGATTGGCCATGTTTGATACACTGACTGGAGCACACAGACCAGAGTTTGTATGCTAGAGTTATAGCTTACAGGGAACAGTGACCACACAAAAAGACCCAGCATTTTGACTTTGGCTTTAATAGGGTTGTCTTGAATATGTAGGACAAGCAATGATAAGCCTGATTAAGTGACTTTATTTCATTGACATCTTTAAAGAGCTGAGTAGGCAATTTGTGGCTTAACCTACTCAGTTACCTTTGTGTTACCATGGCAGTAAAATACACACTGGAATGACATTTGACATTCTTTTAATTCTTCGTGATTTGCAATCAAGACAGCTCTATGAGTGTGCTTTATTTTAAGGTCCCTTGAAAATAAGAGAAATGTAAATACCATCTTCACAGCACCTCTAAATCATAGTATGCATTGGTTACATTTGCTTTTGAGAACATGTATATGACTTGGAATCACTTGAAAAGCTCCCTGTGGACATCAGTTTAATGGTCGGTGTCAGTCTGAAATGAGAGTATAATATTTGCACTTAATTGAAAAGGAGCTGGAAAGTAGATAGAAATCACCATGTTGATCATTGTCTAAATCCAATTTCTTGAACACTGCACTTCAGTTCTGGTTGCTTTTCTCATATAGGATACAAAAACACAGCCAAGAACGTGTGATAAGTTGTGTGGGGCATTTTCGCATGCAAATGAAATAGACACCTATAAAATTATGAAAAGCAGTGAGATTATTCATGGATCCTCAAAAGAAAGAGGGCACTGCAAGTTTAAAACAAATAAAAGAAAGTACACTTTCATAGAATACATAAAAATGAGAACTATAGAAACAGTCCCACAAAAGACTGAATGTATAAACAGGTTTAAAAAGGAAGAAGAATACAGATTTGCTGGGGTCCATTAAATGTGGTTGTCCATATGCAATATCTAACACAGAAAGTCAGTAAATTGTTGTGGGGAAGAAACTGGAAGAAGATGTGAGGGCTAGTCATTTCCTATATGAACTATTCCTTTTTCTAAAGTGTCTGCTACCGGTATTTTTCAGACATCAACTACATATTTGATGCACCTTTCATCAAACACTCTTTAGTAATTCTTAGGTATCTTATCTGCTAACAAAAAAGCATACATTTGAAAGGTTAGTTACATAAAAATCTGCTCTAGATTATT
The DNA here is from genome assembly GCA_013397915.1 of Daphoenositta chrysoptera. Lineage (NCBI taxonomy): Eukaryota > Metazoa > Chordata > Aves > Passeriformes > Daphoenositta > Daphoenositta chrysoptera. The sequence continues at coordinate 649,868 of VZRO01002536.1, forward strand.
ATCCATTACATTAATTCCACTTTTAAGTACACCTAGTTTTAGACCAGAAAAGTTCCTGAAGCAGCATACCACATTAAGTATGATGACCTGAAAACAGGTCCTGAAAATTTGGAAGGTCCAAAATCTGACTCATTAAATTCAAATAAGTTTTGCAAGGAGAGTTGTCCCATTTCCAGCTGCTGTCTTCTGCCAGGTTAACGCTTAGATCTCCTTTGAGGTTCTTCAAATACTTTTGAGAGGAACATGAGGGGAAAAGATTACCTAGAGTTTTTGACTCTGGCTAGTTTTTTTGGAGTATTTTGACTGTCCAGTCAGAAGTGTCAGTCTAATCAATCTATTCCTTTTTGCAGACAGAAGAATGGTCCCCTATATGAGAAACTGTTGATCCAGTCAGAGGTCTGGTAAGCTGATTTCCCAGTAAACCAGCAAGGATCTCTGACTTCCAAGATACTTAACCTGAAATCAAAATCTGTGGAATTTATAGCAACACAGAAATGCTTTGAAATCCATTTGTCCCATTCAAATACAAATGTCATGATGATAGACCATAATGATCTGAAACAGAATGGGATTCCTCGCTTCAAATTTTATGGTTCCAGCTTGCCTTCAAGTACAACTTCTCTCTTCCCTTGGATCAGCCACTTAACAACAATGCTTAAACATCTAATTAGCTTCATTTGGTTACATTAGTTAAATGTGTTACTGAACATCAATTATTTTAATTCTCACAAGATACTTATTAGACAGGTAAACAAACATTGGTTTCCCTCTGCTACAGATGAAAGAAATTAATGTTCAAGTAATGTGTGCAAGGCCATGCATTGAGAAAAATGGTAAAGTATTATTTAAATGTGAAGACTGCTGAGGTCATTGAAGACTTTTTCTGGAAAAGCATGATACGACTGAACAACATTATCACACAGCAATCTTTGAAAACATACAGTACAGAAAAATCAATTTTATGCTTTTAAATACAATTTGAAATGTGTTCATAAAGAAAATGCCTTTTTTGTTACTATGAGGTGCTTCTGTTTAGCAAAGTATAATACAAAACGATAGGTCCCTTACTGACACAGCAGCACTATCCAGCAGTACTTTGGCTGCATCAGCATTTTCCTTAACTTTGCAGTCCATCCCAAGGTAAAGTTTTACATACTGTAATGTCAGTGAAAAAAATGTCAGCATTTTGTAATGTTGTCAATTGATATCCGATAGAATTAGAATAAGGAGGCCAGGGACCCGTGGCTGCTGTCACTCTGACATTGTCATATTGTGGAGCCAAGGAGAAAGAAGCAGGCAGCAATCCTCTTCGTTATACAGAACAGCTAAACTACATAATTCATTGCCGCCAAAGGCCTTGCAGTCATTTTCAAGCATTTAAAAAGTAAATTTGACAATGAATTACTCAGGCAGATTTTCACTCCTGCAGATGTCCTATTATTACAAATAATAGCCTTAAAGTAATTTCTGAACTTGCTGGCTGCACTGGTAGGCATAGCCCTATTCACCTTTCACAGGTGCTTTGGTAAGGCAGATGTATGGAAATTCTGAGAAATTGAGTATAGAGCTGAGTGCTCACATCTACTTTGTGATTACCTGAAAATAAGTTTGCTATTATCAAGGGCTGTAGATTCTTCGTTTTTTCTAAAGAATCTTGAGACAGAAAGACTGCATAGAGTCTGGGAGGGAGGTGTAGGAGGCATCAAAATGGGGAAGGTTACTGCATCTTCCAAACAAGGGAGGGATGGCAGGTTGTTAGGTTGCAATGACCAAGAAACGCTGCAAAGATTATCTGAGTTTCGTTTTTGGCTGGTGTTGCTTTTTGTTTCTCTGCCTGGCAATCTTCACTCTTCTGCTAGTTTTTAATCTTGTTCTTACAATAATGTTTTTTTCATATTGTTCTTACAATATGATTCTTAATTAATCATGAATTAATAAGGACAGTGAAAAATTAACTCAAATGACCAGGCCAATGTGCCAGAAAAAATGGACTTGCTGAGTTCCACTTCCATTCCAAATCAGACTATAAGAAGCAGCATGGAGCATCTACCACTCCCTTTCTGAGACAGTTCCCAAGCTTTTTGATGTACCCAGTGATAATAATCCAACAAACTTCCACACTGCCATCAAAAAATGAAGATTAGTGCAGACAAATACTGCAGTTATATATAAACAGTTTTGTATGGGATGTTATTTAACACACAGCAGGAGAGGTGAAATTTCTTCCTCACCATGTCTCTGATGTGGAAGCTGTTACAGACATCACGAGAAGTGCCTAATCACACATCATACTTACTAATTTTTCACCCCTGGCAATAACACCAGAGTTATTTGCATCTGTTTGTAAAGGTACACAACATTTCATCCAGTGTTAGGTGGGGTGATACTGACGGCTTCTAGCAAACTGCAGATGGTTAAACTGCTTTCATGTGGTAGCTATACAATATATTGTTGACCTCTGTTTTGTAATAGTGCTCAGTATTAGTCAGAGTCTGTGTTCCCAAAACCAATAACAATCAGGCTGATGGAGTTTATGGGGTGAAGAAGACAAACATAAGCATGCCCTTCACTGCAGGGACAGACCAAACCCCTAGCCAGAGCCTTGATACAGAATTAATTAAAAAAAACAGACAGAACTGACTATGGCAAACACAATTCATTTCTGTTAATATGAAGAAGGAAATTAGTTGGAAGTCTGATCCTGACCTTCAATGTCATTATAAAACATGTTTTCAAGCTTTGACTTTTCTGTCAAAGGTTATATCAAATGGCAGATTCAGAACTTCATAGTGACTGCTTAATCCTGATTTTCCAGCCTCTCCAGTTCCATAGTCTTCCCACAGATAATCAAAGACCCAAAGAGCTGATCCTGTCATCTCTACTTACTGCAAATATATTAATCTAATCAAGGGAAAGTAAAACACGTCATTGCACTGAGTCAATTTTAAAGTCCTCCTGACAGAATGAATATAAAATAGATTTAAAGGTCTAGATTCAGCCCAGCTGAGATCAGAGTATCCACTGGAAGTGCCCCTCTCTTCTATCAATTATGAAAGCAAAGGGTGGAAGAGACACAGACTTCCAACTTAATAGCATTTTTTTAAATGCACAGAGTGCCAAATACTAGAAATTGATGCATAGCATTACATATCCTCTCATTTGTATTGTGAAATAATTATGAACAAGGACTATTGAAGACAACAAAGAATATCTTCATGGAAAACAATAAACAGATTGTTACCAGAAAATATCTTTTTAAATATTTCTTTGTGAACTATCCCCAAACAATATTCTCACTGATGTGCAACAAACACAAGTACATTTCACAGCAATATGACTTTGTGAAAAAGTTTTATTTCTCACCTCACAGGTAATTGGAGATCCTTTTCCTTCTCTTTTTATTTTTTCCCATATATCTATTTAGGTTAGAATTTCCTGGAAAAAATGTTTCCAGGCCAACATGAAAAAGGAAAAACTATTTGAGACGGACTTACCTGAACAGAAATGACAAACAGAACATCAATAAATCAGTAGAAGCATGACATCACTATAAGTGTCAAAGTCATTGGTGAAAGACAGGTGGTCAGACTCGTTGGTCCAGAATTGTGTGGATTCATCCTATTGTGTGAGCTGGAACACAGTGGAATACAGGAAAACGGAATCATAGGATGGCTGGTTTGGAAGGGGTCTTTAAAAACCATCTTGTTCAGCCCCTCTGCCTTGATCAGGGATACCTTTCACTAGGTCAGGTTGTTGAAAGTACCACTTAACCTGACTGTGAACATTTCCAGTGATGGAGCAACAGCTTCTCTGGGCAACTTCTTCCAGTGTCTCACCATCCCCACTGTAAACACATCTAGTAGGATGTCCTAAGAAGATTTGGAGTCAGATGGTCAGTATGCTGCCTTTTCTTGCACCTGTAATACCCTTCTGAGACACAATTTTTTTAAATTCCAGGACTGTAGTATGATATATAGTTGGATTTGGGATGGAAAATATAAGAGCACCAATATCTCATTTCCTATATATAAAAGTTTGTTTCATATATATAAAAGTACTTAAGACAAAAACCTGTACTATAGAAAATTTTCTGCCTGGTGATCTTGTAAACTGAATATTAGACAAGGAGAATGGGTCTTCTCTGTTCAGTTACATTATCAGTCTCAGTTACTGCTTAAGATGTTGCTTATGTGGGGAATCAAGAACCTATATCTATGCTCTTGTATATAAGTACAGAGGAGAGATAGTGTTTTAAAGCCTAGGTTGATTTTTTCAGTCTCAAGGTCAATGCCAGTTTGCCAATAGCTTCAAAGTTCTAACATCAAATTTACAATACACACTCCTTCAAACAACAATGATGTATAAAATTTTGCTTCTGATATTGGACTGGAAATGCTGGGAATTTTCTCAGTGGAAAATTAATTAGATTTAGCAGAAGATTATTTTTAAAAGAGTTATAAATTATAGTTGTATTGTAGGAAACCACTTCAAACAGAAAAATATTTTATGGATTTGAGTACATTATGAAATTCATAGTAACAGTTCCAATTGTGTAAGATTTGTTCCTGGGGACACTGAGTAGGTAACATGAATACCAAGTTATATGACTTTCCCTCTGATGATATAGATAGCAATTTGTTACTCTAGGCTTTGTGCAATTTAAATTAATCTCTTGTGTTAGGTAATATTCAGATTGATTAATCTTCTAGTTAACAAATTGTATTCTGATGAACTGTAAACTACTGAGAAAAAAATAGTTGTCCATCTTTAGATAAAGAATGTTATTAGAAGTAGAAAAAACAATGGATCCATGAGCAAAGGAAATAAAACCAATAAGGCCTGAAAACAGCAAAGGAAACATTAATTCAGTCAGCGCCCTTTCAGTTCGCCTTAGGAATCATGAGTAGCAATTTGAAATCCTGTTTCTCTCCTGGGAAGAAGTGATGCTCTAAACTATACTGATCAAATAAAAAGGGAAGCCACAGGCTAAAACAGAGGGAAAGAAGTTACAACAAAGAAAAACAGCTAGTTGTATGAAATGACACATTTATACACCAGCAAAGTAAAATTAGAATCCTCTCCATTTACTTTATATCAGCTGCAGAAGAAAAATAGCTGTATTACAGATACCAGACAACAGAGTAACATAAAATAAAGGATGATTTTGAATCATCCCAGAGGATATTATCCAAAATATGTATTTCAGATATGCAGACAAAATGGTATCATTATGCAGTTTTTGGATATCAAAAAAATGCAATAATCTCAAACATATTAAAGAGATTTAAAAAGACAGTATAAGTAAAAATTGGTAAGTAAAAACCATGTAAAAAAAAAAGACCAAAGAAGAGAAAAAATCCTTTATTTGTAACAGAACAATTACAGTGTGAGGGTTTCTTAATCCCTGAGAGCCTGAAATCTCTCCTTCACTCTAGCCTGTCTGATATGAAGTCTTTAGATCTACACCGTCCCAAGAAAGAAAAAACGTATTCCTACCAAGTGGCAGGGCCACAGGAAACTCCCAATAGCTCCAGAACCTGGGACAGGACAGCAGAGGTGAGAGAAAATGGCTAGTTTACACGATGTCTTTGAAATGCGTTGTGTGCTGAAACATTCCTGTTCTATGTTCAGTCTGGCACCATGCTTCCAATGAGGAGGAAACAGTGCCTCAGTAATGCTCTGGGTATTTGCACTGGCTATTACAAAATAATGGCTTGTTCTATTACATGTGATTGTTAAAAAAAACCCGCCCTGTAGCACAACATGGAAGTGACACAGCAGAGCTGGGCCCTCATTTCAAACTTTTTTGACAAACACATCAGTCCCAAATTTTAGATCCGAAACTGATATCACTGCTAATTAAAGAGCAGCATGCAATGGGTTAATTTGATGGCTTTGTAACAAAGGAGGTTTATATGGAATCAAACACCCAGAATGATAGGAGAACCCCAGGTCAAGCTCTTATATCTACATGAAAATTTATGAATAATATCAATTTAGATGCTTAAGTAAACCATCCAAAAGCTTAATAGAGGTCACCTTAACAACTGTACTGATCTTTCACAGCTGTGAGAATAAGTATCAAGGCAGAAGGAAAAAGGAATAATCCACATCTGTGTTATGCTTGTAATCAGGCAGGGTATAGCAAAACTGAGTCAAAAAGGACACACAGGAGTTAAGACAGAATTAGGGGGTTTTCTAAGTTTCATAGCCTCAATATAAGCAAAAGGCAATTTTTCTTTTTATTTCTCAATTCCTTCCTTTATAAGAATCCAGAGAGATGTCTGTAACTTAGTAAGAGGGATAGCTAGAAATAATTATTTTCATTGGTTTCTGAGGTTATCTGGACTTTGGTTGACAAATGATTGTTTAAGAAAATATAAATAAAACAATTTAAATTATAATTGGAATAATATAGTTTCACAGTGGAGCAACAAATGCAATCTTAGGGCAAGTAAGTGATATTGGCCTTTCAATCCATCATCATTTGAGTTTCTTTTCTAGTCTGTTTGGAAGGATACATTGGGCATGATGTGAAATTAGATGCTATTTTCCACAGGTCACTACTTACTCATTATCACAAGTGAGAGTTGTACCTTGGAAAAAACATTCTGTTAATTTGGTACTTTTGCTAATGTTGTGTTTCCCTTTATTCAAGTTATGGTCATAGTTACTGCACACTATTTAAAGTTTCCTGTCACTGTAGGACTGCAGACTTTCACATCAGGTGTGGCTGCAACATCTCTCCACTTCACCTGTCCTATAGATGGAATCTGGTATCTCAGAGATAGTAAGGCTGAATTCTGAAGTATGTGCAATTTTTTTCGGTGCCTAGTTTAGAAACATACAGTCTGTTTCCTCACAATATTAAAGGTTTTTATATCACTTGGTAAATGCAAAAGTCTCCTTGATATTAGAGATAGCAATGAGCTCTGAAACGTTCAAATCATCAAAAACTTCTTGATCTGAGTGCTTAGAAAATGAGAAACTTCAATGACCTTCAGGTAAAAAATTGATTTAAACAACTAGCTGGTACCTCAGGGGCAAACTCAATAACTAGATTGACTTTCAGGTAGTTAAGTAAAGATATAATCTATTTTTTTTTACTGTTTCTTGTCTCAATCACTCTATAGGTTCCAAAATCTTTAAAAGGTGGGGACAAGTTTTATAGACAATTGTTTAATGGAATGTTCAGGACTATCATTGCAGAGGTACTACAACTGTACTTTCAAGCTAATGAAATGTGTCACAAAATCTAAATGTAGTAGGAGATTCAATAGACAATGTTATTAGTTATCTATATCAATGTATTAGTTGATTACATTTGGATAAAAATTACTTCCTCACAGAAATAAAAGGCCAATATTCACTTCTCTCTGTAAACATACACTTGTGACTGAATGTATTTATGTCTGTGTTTCTTGCAATCCTCTATTACATATTATATAAATTAATGTTTGCATATTTCTTTTAGAATAAATCAATAATATATTTGGAACATTGTTACAATAGTGCATATTTGACTTTTAAAAAATATATATGCCAAAGTATTTCTGTTTGGACACCCCAGAAATTAAGTCACAACACATATTTATTTATTTTTTTTATGTATACAGTAGGAACAGCAGACCAGTTTTCTATTGCCTGAAAACTAATGCATGGGAAGACATCCAGTTTGGAAATGAAGATTGGTATCCCTTGCGACATTAAGGTCAAAACTTAAAGTAAGGCCCAATCCTTTTGGTGACCATATTGAAACTTCTACAGATTTTTTTGAATATTAAACATTTCAAAGACAGTGACTTGACAGAAGCCTTAGAGTGTGCAAAGGAGATGATTTCTCTCCATCACTACGTTGTGTATTTCCAGCAGAATGAGGGCTGAAGCCTCAAAGTAGGTTATGGGGCAGCAACAGATAGATTAATCTGCCTAGAAAATAGGATCCTCTGATCCAGCTGGCAAAGTACGACTCAGAGGATGATTAAGAGTTGTTTCGTATGTCTGCCAAACAACATGAAAAAGGCACCAGACAGTTCTCCAAAGATTAGGTTTAGAGAGAAGCTATTCTTCAGAGTACCTGAGAATGAAAACGTATTTCTAAATTGTCAAAACTTACAACTGGAACAAGGAAGAGGAACTGACTGCTTCAGGTGGAGTTCAACATTTAAAACTGAAAGCTCTCTGGGGCTGCACTGTTAATCACCTTCTCTGGAGAACTGAAAATAAGGGGCTACAAATGAAATAAAAGAATCCCTGCTTGCTTAACCTTCTCAGTGGAGTGAAAACCATGACAAAAAAAGATCTAAAAAAACCCCAAAGACACCACATTCAGCTGTTTGAAAGTAGCTGTAATGAGGGCTTGTAACATCTCATTAGGAAACTGTCAAACCCCAGGTTGCTTTATAAATGGACAATCATGAGCTGCAATTACAAAAAGGTGGGAAATACAGTGACAGAACCAAATATTGTGGCAGGAGAGGATAAGGTGCACAGCATGTACTGGGAATTCAACCTGAGTTTCTTCCTCTAAGTTCTTTAGAAAAATCTTTTAAAGGAAATACCAGGGTAATTTTCATAGGCAAAGGAAGAACAACATTTTAGCCACTCTTCCATTGAGACTGGAATCTCTGAATAACAGCACCAGTATGGCAAAGGTCTCATGTGAGGCCAGTCAGGCATTTGACACCAGGAAACCACCCAATGAGACTTTTACAGTTTTACCATAATAATACATCTAGCATCTGGATGATAGTGCAACAAATACATAGTTTTTACTGAGGTTATATAAAAGAAGATATAAAGGTTCTTACTTAAGTGCAAAGGAAAACACAGTCAATGATTTATAAATAAATGAAAGCCAGCAAAAACAGTGGATATTCAAGAAGGAAATACTTAGCTGATATATAAAATCACTTCTTCTCGCGATTTGTAATTTTTAAGCAAAAGTATTTTTCCAACAAATTAATTGTAAGGGAAAAAAAAAAGAGCTACTGCTTCTTTCACAAGAGAAATTACAATTAGTCATTCAAGGACAAATTTCCGGGTACACCCACATGGAACCCAAAGTCTCTACATGTGGTACGACAGAAAAAAACACCTGGACAGATCCAACATGTATCTGGGTTTCCAGTTCAGAGACAATAACTGCTTTTGAAACTTTTCCTTTGCTTACTAATGCTCACTACCTTGACTGTCAAAGAACTAAATTCCCGTGGGAAATAACTCTTTAAAAACAAGTGAAAAATAAAAAGTCTTCCACGTTGCTTAGTTCGACTCTTACATATGACATGGTTGTGCTCATTCCTTAAGTTCTAGCTAATTTTCCATTTATCTGACAGTTAAATTCCTTAAATTACGTGCAGGATAGATTTCCTGATTAGAGCAAGTTATTAGAATTTTCTCCCTGCATACAGCAAAATGAATCAGTCATAAAACCAAAGCACTAATGTCACCATTTTAGTAGAGTTTGTGACAGTTTTTCACACACCTTTATTCTTAATAATCAAAACTGTGCTTTGCAGAGACTTGTTGGATTTTGACAGCACAGAGAGTTTTCAAGTATTTTGAGGCAAGGAAACTGAAAGTGAGAAGCTGGGAGCCTAAGGATGAATGTGTTTTTCTGTAGAGCAAATTTACAGCTAGACCTTGACCAAGATATACCTGCTGCAGTGCCTGAGACAAACCACTATGCCAAGTGTTCAGAGCCCAGGTTTATGTTTTGAGTGAGAGGTCTGCTTTTTCTTTGTGCAAGCCACTTCCTCTGAGTATGCTTTCTCTAACATGGTAGCTAGATCCCTAACTGACACATGCAGCATCTAGCCTAGCATATCAAGTGAAAGATATTAGGGCCCGTTTCTGGAAATATTCCATGTATTACTATTCACCAGCTGAATTTAAATATTCTAAATTTCTATTAAATAAGACATCTGTTCTTTGGAGTGTCTTTGTTTCTAGTGTCTTGCTCAGTAATAAATAAAGTCTTTTAATTTTGTGCACAGCAGCCCATACAGAAAAATATATAGACTGTTATTCAGAAAGTAATCTACTAAAAGTGCAGAGCACAGCTTCTTGGAAAAGTTCCTTTATACTTTATTGGCTCTGCATATGCATTTTCCAGCTTTCACTTTCTCTCATCCACATCCTCTTTCTAGATATTTTATAAAGTATGTATTAAATAACCTTATTCCAGAAATACAAAATTAGTTCTGTGGGAACAACCAGCAAAATTCCTGTGTAAATTTGAAGCAACTTAGTTTTCCAAAAGATGAAGGAAGTACATGTGTTTACTGATCATTTTCATGTCGTAAGAGCTAAAATAAACTAAACAAAAAATTCCAAGCTTTTATCCTGAACAAAATACTCAAATACATATTTTTATTCTAGAACACATGCTGCTGATAAGTTTAAATTAAAGGCCAGTCAGAAGACCAAGTGGCACACACCAGCTGGCTCTCTTTTATCACTTGAGTGCATTCACAGCTAACAGTTCAGCAGAACTTGGATTTCTTTATTCTGAGAAGATAAGGCCAGTCTTGCTGATTACTCTGTCTGTCAACCAGCAAAAGCTTTGAAATGTTTGTGCAAACTTTTGAATTTCTGGAACTGTAATGTGCTCCTATACTAGTAGATGTTGGATTTCACCCAATTCTTTTGGTGTACATGTTTATCAACAACCAGCAGTCAGAGTGATATTCTTATGGAAACTGGAAAGAGATAGCATATATGTCTGAATTCTGTGAGTGAACCATTACAGTTCTAATACTGATTCAAGGCCTTCCAGTCATGCAGGCAAAGCTCGAGTCACTGCCCTTGGAACAGGACTTAGGACTCCTTCCCACGTAGGAAGAAAGGACATCTTTCTTCTGGATCCAGAGAACTGTGCTTTCAAGGCACAACTTGGGAAATGAGAACAGCAGGGGAATTATTCATTATTTCTCCATGTGCATTTTGTTAAGATGCCCCTTATGGATCTCCCTATTTTGCTAATACTTGAGGCATTCATGGTGGTATGTTTCCATGTTACTATTTAAGTTGGTACCATAAAATGGTGAACAGCTGAGCAGAAAGAAGAAAGCAATAAAATATAATAAGCGTGTAGAGGAATCATAGCAATATAACTATGCTGTAATTCCTGATTTTTTTTTTTTTAACTGTGTAGTGTTATTTTTGTTTGAGGTGATTATGAATTACAATATTCTTAATTTTTGTTCAGAGTGGGCAGGACATAACTTTTAATTGCAAATTAAGTTCTGCCTGCAATTTAGCTCAGCACAAACTACTTATTATCAGAGATTGTCAATCATATTGAGGGAAATTTGTGACAGCAAAACATTTCTATCGTTGGTATGAATGACAAACTAATAAGGTTGCCACCTAGGCTGAGACTTAGTTCAAACCTCCTGAGGTTAAAGACAATCATTCCTAAATGGTGGAGAAAAACTGAAACTCTGAGACAGCCTAATCTGAACCACTGATATTTCAACTTGAATCTACTAGGAAAACTGAATTACAATTTTATGCTATTTGCATTCAGTGCAAAACCAGAATTTTACTAGATCAAAAGGATGTTCCACTTGCACCAGTACTCTTCTGTTGTGCATAATGAATAAGAAAGGGATTCTCTTATTCTTGCATTCTAGACAAATAGTAATGATTATCAGTTTTCTTTTCCTATTGTACAGTTTATTGCCCTGCCTACACTTGCAGATTCTGTCCAAGGAAATACTATACACTAAAGGTGGTCAGAGCAGTGTTTTTATTTAGACTATTCTTGATGTGTGGTTTATGTATTAGTAACAATATATATTAATTGATGATGTGGAACATTGGTACTTCAAAACTTAGAGGTGTTCAAATCCAGGGGTTTTTTTTGTTCAGGCTACTTCTGGACTAAGATGAAAAAAAAGATTGAAATATTAGTTATGAAAGTAGTTTCCTTATACCAGTTTCAGTCTGATATTTTGTATGTGATTACATGTGTCCTGCTTCATAAATAAAGGCATTTTAATATTTACAGTTTTTAAAAAACCATAGCTAGAATTTCAGTTGGCTTCATTTGATGACAGACATCCACAAGTTCATTTTCTTGGTGGTCTGGACCTAATTTTCTGGTTCTTCCCACTCTCTAGAAACAGCCTGACCAGGCATCTAGAGATAAATTGAGGCTCCAGTGCTCACTATGGTTTATCTAATGATTTGTTTGGTTTTATTATTTTCAGCAATACAGTCTACAGTCCCCATTTTACGGTCAGCTCAGATGGTGTCACATCTAGGGATGGCAGGCCTAACTCTGCCTTCCCCCATTTTCTCCTACACGAGTAATCAGACTAAGGCAAAAATAACAAAAAGAGACACTTCTCACACTTTCTGCTTAACCATTCATGTATAATGTTTTATGTAATGAACACCTGGCACAAATTTTAATGGAAGCACCAATATTTAAAATATGTTTTAACAAAATTTGTTAAACTCGAATTTCATAATATCCTGGTAATTCAGTATGATGATATTGACATCATCTGAACAAGCATATAAAACAAATCCCTTGGGAAGCTTGTAACTTTATGGTATTGGGAAAGGCTGCAATAGTAGCCAAACTGAGGTTTGAAAAGGAACAAGCAGTGAAAAGCCTATGTTTTTGATACTCTTTAGGAGCTTGCATGGCAAGTGAATATATTAGCGATAAGAAAATTAATTTATTCTATAAAGTCATCACATAACCAAGAAAAGCAATGAGAGAGTCAATCATTCACTATGATTAAAAAGAAAAGGAACTTATAAAAGCCCTAAGGTAGGTGCTGTGAGAAATGGATGGCTTTTGGCTTCAAGTGGTGGAGGTTGTTCAAGCAAGTATACCACAGAGGAGGTCCAGGAACAAGAAAGAGTTAATCATCAACACACAGGATCTGTGACCTGATATATTAACCACCCAGATGGGAAGGAAAATGCAGCTATGCCTTTTTCCTGGAAACTTCATTACACTTCAGCCTAACATAAGCCAAATTTCTTGTCCTTGTTTTGCTTAGCAGCTCCCCTGACAACAGCTAAGCTTTCTGTTTTCCTATCGATGTGAGAACACTGGCCCCTTTTTCTTAGATGCAATCTTCTGACTCTAGAATATGTACAGTAAAGTAGGTTAATAAAACATTAGCAGATATTGAATAATATTAATAACACTCCAGTTTAGACCTATCTCCAAACCTTCAGGCCAGTAACTGTTTGACAGAAAACACAAAATGGATTAAAAATTATTTATTCAATTCCTAGAACTGTAACAAAGCAGCTACAGTGGTCAACAGATCTTTAACTTTTACCTGACTACCACACAAGATCTGAATAGTTTTTACTGACCATATTAACTAGAAAAAAAGCACACTATTAGTAGCACCTTAGCCCAACAGGAACCATTATCTGATTCTTAGCAGCTGAGAAATTCATGTTATCCTTCTCACTTTTCTTAATGAAAACTTTTCCATGAAAAAGTATGATGTAGGAGAATCCAGATAATTTTGTTGTGATTAAAATTTAAGTGATAAAAACTATACAAAACCTTGTGAAATAAAATGTGAGAAAACACAAGCATGGTGAAGTTGATGATAACTTCAACTGGAATAGGAAAAAACGACAGAAAAAGAAAGAGTAAATGCTGTTCTGTCTTTTTCTGTGAAATCTTGTCAGCAAAGCATGGAAAGAAATAACGTTTTTTTTTCCCTTAGACTACTGTTATTATAGCAACTTATTGGGAAGATTGAATTCCTTTTATCTAACAACCTGGAGCACTAGTGTTATAACCACATCTCTTTAGTGCCTCTTCAAATATAGGTTCCAACTGACATTTTGGACCTTGCCTCAAGCCATAGATATCAGAGAAAGTTTGATTCTTATTAATTGTATTTTTTTTTTTTTTTGCTAAGTTTAAATAATTCAATGAAATTTTAAATGTTATGAGACAGCTGATTTGTACATTTTCTGATACATTTTCTTTCTTGGGCCAACCATGTTTTTCCCAAATTTCCAAGCAGACCAAGGAAGTTGCAATCTCCCCTCTAGGACAGCACTATTCAATTTTTGCCCTAGTTACTCCAATTCCAAACAAGCAAATTTTACAGAGGGTTTGTTCTACTAAGTTTGGAAATACATACTAGTATAATTTAGATTTTGATGGAAAATTGCTTATAAAACAGTTCTGTCTCACATTAGTTGAGGACAGAAACATCTGACAATGCTGGGTCTTTCTCAGTACCACTTGTGAACACAACAGGATCTGTTAATCTGTGTGCATGCTCTAGCCTGCAACTCAGACCTTGTGAGATATGCAAACACTCCTTATATTTGCTATTTCCTACATGCACCTAACTTTCAAGTATCTTCAAGTTACAAGTATCTTCATTTCCTAGACCCACACAGACTGCACACTGTTAAAGGCTTCTGGATGTTGGGGCTGTACAAAATCATAAATATTGTATGCTATTGTGATTACAACCCAGCAAATTTTTCTAGCAGCCGAACAGTTACTATTCAGAAACAGACAAATGGCATTTCAGCCTGACTTCCAGTCTTTATTTTCATAATACACAAGTAGACACTGTTGAAATGAAAACTTCTGCATACGATAGCCATCACCTCTGTACTCCCTTCATTGTCACTAGTCAAGGACTGGATCAATTTTAGCACTTTTTCTTCTCTGAGAAATAGCCATATTTTTCAGCCTGAATGTCAAAGTGATTGCTATCCTAAGGCGTAGATACAAGGTCATGTGACTCTTTAGTGTTTCACTAAAAATGAACTTATAATGTAAAATACTATTTTCATTTTATTCCTGTGTATTTATGTAATGCTGTTTGTGTGTCTAAATGTTCACATGACATGCATTGAGCATATTTTTCACTTTCACAGAATTGTATTTATGCCATTTCTTGCAGCTGACAGAGTCTTTGCTCTTGATTAACTGTTCTTCCAGCAAACCAGGTAAAAGCTTGTTGGGTGAACAGTGAGTGGTATAGTTTCATAACCCTTCTTATTATATTATTGTTTTAAAACACATGGCTTTTGGAAGCCAGGGCATTTTTTTTGATAGACCAGCACACATTTCATAAGCTTATGATGAGGAAAATGCAACTCATCTTTATTTCTGCTTTTTTGGTTCCATTTGCACACAAAATAGCTATAAGCAGTGATGCCATTTAAATGAGTCATCTCCTTAGTAAGCATAATGTTGCTGTATTTTCAGTAGTTTAATTTAAGGAGCAGACTGTGAATAAATAGCGTGAAAGCTTTCTTCCATTTCACACTTCACTCTTTTATGTTCCAAAATGGGAGAGGGTCTTGACAAAAAACTTCCCTCATGCCATCCCAAAGGGAAGATATGACAAAAAAAGCACTGTGGATCCAAACTCACAAAATTTTCTCTTTTCACTGTGGATTAACCTATACAGAAGGGTTTTGTCTGAAGGACGACCAAAGTATTTGTTCTGTTAAGAGCAGTAGCTATAACACTGAACTTAAACAGCAGGAAAACAATTGCCCTGAAAGTCAACATGTTTTCTTGCTGCAGACCACAGTGGGAAAATCAGTAAAAAATGAGAAGAGGATTTGATAACAGTGAAAGTCTACACCTTTGCTCTCTGCTAACCTCCTCTTGACTCCAAAGGCAAAGACTGCTTTCTCTTATGAAATTCAGTGACCTGCTTCTCATCAACTTCAGAAAGATTGTACCTGAAAACTAGGGTAGACATGCACAATTATTTTTGGTAGAAACCAACAATGTGTATTTTTTTCTGTTTCTAGGACTGCTAAGAATAAATCTGGACAAAAGATTTATCACTTCTATAACAAAAGTCAATTGAGCATGACTGTAATATATTGTTCCAAGAAAACTTTAACTCAGCTAAAGTGAGACTGGGTAGGAAATTTAAAGAGAAGCAATTCTTGTTATCAGTTTTAATGAATGATATTATGTGATAACCAAAAACAAAGGGAAAACAAGATTAGTGATTGCTCAGAAAACATCCTTCCTACTACTTTAAATTATCATGACACCACAATCTTTGGCTATGGAGTTAATTTCCTCAGTAATTACATTCTCCTCAGAAGTGCAATCACTCAGAAATGCCTTCTGGGTATGTCTTCCCCAAGGCATGACAAAAATCAGATCTTTGGTGCCACAGTGGATTTGCAGGGAAAGGAGGAAAATCTCTTGTTGCCCCCTTTTCAGGACCTATAATACATACCCATGTTGTCCAGACTCCACACACAGTGTGCCTTTAGACTGCAATATTTATGACAAAACTGTTCTCAGAAGCTATCAGTAGCATCTAGTCAGCCAAAAGGGTCATCCTGGAAGGACTCGGATGACCTTTTAAATTACCCTGAATAAGTCCTTTTTGTCCCTTAGAAAACTAAAAGACAATATAATTATGTTCTGCTTTAAAAAAAATTGAATTTCTATTTAGATGGGTACACAGAATATAGACTATAGCACCAGATAAATTCTTAAATGCAATTTGTCACCAGAAGCATACACCCTAAGCCTATGTGAATACTGTCTATGTGAAAAGAAAAAGCAATTCAGTAGTTATTTGTCATAGCCATAGTAACCATGGCTCAGAGACAGTGTTGCTTCTTCCAAATCACACTTGTAAGGTTACATCTTCTTGGATCTCTAACATGGAGATTTAGACACTCCAAAGACCAGGCACTATAAAACCATACGGGCAATGAAAGACTTGTTTTGCAAAACCACATCACAACGAGGCTCTGAAGCCACAGTTACCCCTGTTCCTTGTGGCAAGTCCTACCATGAGAATAAGGCTCAGACATGTTTCTAACAAAGAGAAGTGGCATTCCTAAAAAACTTTAAAGTATCTTCTCATTTATGGAAGTTCAGTGAAAATTACAACCCCAGGTCAATAAGTTTTGGAGCTAGGGCCCAAGAAAAACAACAACAAAAAAAGAAAGGTTAATACGGATGTGATAAAGACAACAGCCTTACAGGCTTTTGGAAAGGCAAATTTACAGCAGTGTCACTGATGGCACATTTAATGATAAAAGTATCATCTGAGGATATTCATATCCTGTCCCAAATAAACAGATCAGGACACACTGAACAGTTCTATAAGACATCCTGTCTTTTGTGGTGTCTGATTCAAAAGCCATGTAGCCTCACAATTATCTGCAGTGCTCTCCACACAGATTACTGTACTGGGTCAAAAGGAGCAGCTTGAACTGTAGCTGACAGAAATGTAACAAACGTAGATGCCATAAAAAAAAAAAAAAAAAAAATCAGAAGGCTGCTATGGGATAATAGCTCTTACATTTGTTTGTACAATTCCTTTCTGGTCAAGATCAAGTTCTCAACATTACCCACTATTTTAGTGTGAGTATTATATGGTCAAGCACATGAGATGAAGGTTTTTGGTATAAATGCCATTAGTTCCTTAAGGTGGATCTCTAAAAATGAACAAACAAAACTTTGTTAATTTATAAAGGGCCCACTTTATGCAAGGAAAGCCTTAGAATCCTCTAGAGAAATAATTTATTTCTGTTTTCCTGAGGCTCATGGTAAAAACCACAGAAGATTCATAGAAATTATTGAAATCCTTTCAGTACTGTTTGAAAATGTCAGCCTGTCTTCTTGTACACTCTGGCAGTAGGGTAATGTCCTGTAACCCAGCATTCATGTCAAAAGAGCAATTGTATTTTTAGTTGTCTGTTCAAAGACTCCCCAGAGGCTCCAGCAATACAATGGTCCTAGCACTAGATTCCTGCTCTGGAGCCTATAACATAAATCTTAGTAACTAATTTAGTAATTAGTTTTCTAGTTACTTAGAAATTGAGAAGCAGTTCTAAACTTGTCTACACGTTGAGTAGTAAGAGGTGGCCACATCTCATAGCAAGGAAAGAGATCACTTCCAATGTCAAAAGACTCTAATCTCTTCCTGTCTATAACTTCAATAAGTAAAAACAAAGTAGGAAACTTTTGAACCTACATGTACAGTTTAGAGCTACATTTAGGGTGTTTATTTTTCCTTTATATTCTTGACAATTTACCTTACAATGCACATACATATATATATATATATGTTTATGCAAACTATAAACTATCCCAGTTATGGTTTTTGCTGACTCTATGTAGTAACAAACAATAATTTAACAAAGCTTTGGAAGACAAGGACTAGAAACAATATCAGAAAAAAAACCCTACCTAATTTAAATACTGAGATGTACCTTTTGATGTATGCAACTTCAGTATATTTCCATCCCTTCTTATACCTAATTTTATAACTAGGGCTCAGTTTGATCTGGCTTGCAGTGTTTAAGCTCTCTGAAAGTCTGTTTCCTTTACCAGCCACTTTATCACTTTGATATTTTCACCTTAATATCTTAACATGCTTTCCACATTCTAAACCATTTACATAATATTCAGCTCATATCTTCTCATGAAATATTTCTGAGTATCATTCAGTCACACCTTCTTATTGTTCATGCTATTAAAAACGTTTCAAAAGCATCAAAGCACATAAAAATAAATATATACTTTTCTAAAAAGAAATCAATTATATTTTTAATTAGTGTTGATTTTTTAAAATCCATTTTTTTCCAAATGGATTTTTTTTAACAGGCATAGTTCTAGCTTGACAAGCAACATGTGTGTTTTAGAAGGAAGTGAAGAAGAAGAAGGCAGGGGTCTGGAACCGACAGTTGCAGGACACCAGAGAAGATTCAAAAATCTCTGTCTCAAAGGACAACACAGCCTTTGGATATGCGCTGTACATAAACACTGCTAGGGGCTTTATGTAAACAAAATTCCAGGAATTTCACAAAACAAACAGAGAGATCTCCTCTCCCACCTGCCAGCTGCAAAAAGGAAGGTCCCAACATGCCCCTGTATTATGTGTCATGAAAGAACAGATACATGACAAAAAAGACATATTCTCTTTTGGTTTCCAAAGATCAGTAATACTAAAAGACTCTGTCCCACAGTGGGAACAGGCAGCATCCAGTAAGATCTAGTTCTCGGCAACCTTAAAGCTTAAAGGTTTTTTTAACATATATATATATATATATATATTTGTAACGGGGTGTGTGCATTTTGCTTTTATTTTTACAAGTATTTTTCTTAATGAAAGAAAAGGGGCTCTACTACTTGGAGCCAACTCTGATTCCAGCCAAAACTTCCCCTTGTTTAAGCCCACTGCAGAAAGGGTAGTGGTCAGCTGAAGCACTGTTTTCCAGTTGTCATATGTTATTAGGACTCTCTTGCTGCAATATGTCTAATATCAATTGCCTATGGCTTTGCAAGTCTTCTAATGTAATGCATCACCAAGACTGAAGCTAGACCATGTGCAGAAAGCCTGGTTGCAGCTCTTCCTATAAATACTACTTTTGTTTTTAATTCACACTCCTGTCAAAGGATATCTACCCCAAACTTGTGAATTTATTGACAAAAAAATCACCTCTATCCTTTCTGTACATGTTCCCAGCTTGGCCTACCACAGACAACTCTTGCTTTACCAAAGCATTTGAGAGAGGTACTGGCTCCTTCAGTGAATAAAGGTGAACACGGGCAAAACGAAAGGGGATATGCCTATATTTTTCTTGTTTATGACGATCTGAGTTGCCGGCACATATTTCATTGAATCCCTAATTCTATTACTTCCTTACACAGGCTGTTTATATTTGCTCATTAATGAAACAGTATCATGACTGAACATGTGGCAGCCACAGTAATTAGCAAAGCATCTCCTTCTATTCTTCAAAATGTCGTCAAAACACTTGTCAGGAAACAAACTCATTTTCAGTCTCTGCTGCCATTTACAGGGTTTCAGGCACTGATGATAGCTTGTCTGCTTAGTTTAAAAGAGCTCTTGATATAACAGAACCTGACACTGTTTACTTCAGCCTATTATGCCTGCTGCATTCACTGAATGCTTCAGTGGAAAAGAAAAATCGAAAGAAAGCTACTCATTGTAATGCCAGCTGCTTTTTAAAAAAAGGAAATCAATTTTTGCTTGAGCTCAGAATGTACTCAGCGGGCCCAGAGTGACCCCCACTTCTGATGTCAACAACAAAAGAATCTGCCTGTGTTTTCCACAACAAGCACAAAACACTAAAGAACATAGAAAATGTAAGATTAGTTTCATCCTATTTTATGTTCAAATTGGTATCTACTAATACAGACAGTATCTCAAAATTGAGAGACTGCTATGTCACAGGTTGCATGTAGAAACATGATGAGAAAAAAGGGCATTTTTGAACATATTACCTCATTAAAAATTAGTTGACAGGACCATTTTAAGGCTGAATTTAAGTTACATTTGGTATTTATAGCTGGTATTACAATGAATTTCTGTACTGCCAATTCATTATTTTATGGCCAGCTTGTTTCATATAAAGTTATCCAATTACGACGATGATCACAATGTTTTACATATTCATGATAGCCCTACACATATGTCATTCAAAAAGACTTGCTAAGCTGAATATCAAACCAGCGTCTTCCTCTTAACATAAATTTTTATATAAACTTGTTTCCGTAGTATGAATGAGACTGCATTAGACATCATAAGACTAATCATTATTTCTATTATCATTATTATTATTATTACTCTGGCAGTGTAGCCATGCACAGATAAAAATCAGGGCTGTGCTGTGCTAGGCTATGTAGAAATGCAGATTACAAAAGTAGTCTTTGCACTAGAGACTTTATAATTTAGACAGCTAGAAGTTAGCAAAGCACACAAAGCTCCTGGATCAGCCTTCTAGGAACTTCTGTTCTGTGGTGTTCACTAAACTCATAAGGATAACAATATCAAAGTGAACCCTCCAACACCAAATATCTTGGCTTCTATGCCTCTTGTCTTGTGTCACTGGCTAGGTTAGTGAGATATCAAAACACTTGCAACTCTAAAGAATCTTGCACAGAAATGAGAGAAAGAAAAAATGCAACCAACCATTTTTTTCTCACACATTCAGAAAACAATGATTTTAGCACTTTAAGCCTTTAAAGCACCATGCAGTCCTTCCTGTGATTCGGCCTGGTTTTTTAGGCACAGGGACTGTGTCAACTTCCCTGGTATCTGCCAGTGCTGTACCCTACTTTTGTAATAGGGTTTGCATTACTCTGGGTAGAATTCTCACCTTTAGAAACCTACATCACACGTTTGCCTAAGTCACTCAGTGCTCCCCTCCTGTCAGCTGAGAGTAACAGATTAGATACATTGCACCCTAAAGCTGTTATTTTAGATGCCTACTGTGGGTTGAGTAGCACCCTAGAAGGACTAATTTTTCTACTTTAGTTAGCTGAAATGAAGGTTTCGTTACACCTATGTGCTTTGAAAGAATTTAGACTTGTTTTCTGTGGTTCAGTTATTAATTTAATTCAAGATAGAAATAACTTTTACTAGAGGTATGTAATTGTTGGAATAGACCCTGTATATTTTTGTCCATATTCTTTTTAAGATAATGAAAAATAGATTTTTGAATTCAGAAAGATAAATTTTTGACCTTTATGTTAAAAAGTTTAATAGCTTTTCAAATTAATATTTGGAGTTGGTGAAAAAATACCTTAAATAGTTGAGTATTCAGTTTTTGTCGTTTTTGCCTAGTCTATTACTTCCTTTTTAATGTCATTGAAAAAGCAGAGAGACAAAAGAATCAAAGGCCAACGTCCAAAGACCAAAGCATAATGCTTTTGATTTTCTTATTACTAAAGAAAAAAAAAAAAAGCACAGGGAAACACACTTGGACCTATTTTATCCCTTCTTTCTCCACCAGAAATACACAATTTTCCCAGAGCAATTCTAGGGACTGAAGCATATGCTACTAAGTATAGCCAAAGAGTCCTGTGAGGGTTAGAGGACTATTCCACTGTGTAAGACAGATTCTCTCTACTCTTTCACAGTGAAATTAGAAGAATGGGATTAAGAGCTTTTGGCATCTCTGGAATTCACAAAAAAAAAAAAAATTATTTCAGTGGTAAGCAGAAAGGAATCAAAAAACTAAGAAAGTAAAAATATCAGAGAAAAGGAATTATGTGAGCACAATGAATGGGCAAGAACCTCAGTTGTTTAAAAATGATATCTTGCTTGGGTTCACAATTGAATTCCTTGATATTTTTCCACTAACTTAATATGCTTTGTATGCTTCATATGCTGTACAGTGTTTGGACTAGCAAAAAGTAATTAGGAAGAGAGACCCTTTGATACCATTTAATGAAGAAGACTCAATTCCAGATTACAGACAATAAAGTCCTAGGAATATAGTAACAACACACAGAGTCCCAGAAATGTTTTTTCACTTAGTTTGTAGTCAAGATAAAGAACAGCTGTACTCAGCTGTCCTCAAAACTTTCTTCCTGTTTCTTCCTATTTTAAGTTACAACAGTTTGGCCATCTTCCACAGGACCTCCCATAAAATGATTCAGAAAAGTGCTTGAGGAACTGGAAAGGGTTTTTTGATGAGGAGGTCAAACATCTGCTGGGGTGTTCTGGTTGTGCCTGGACATTTTTAATAGAATTATTGCTCTCACTTTGACAAAACAAGGGCTTGCAGTGCTTGAAAATCTGTTAATCTGGTGCAAAACCACTCTTCTTACCTAAAGAACAAATGACCCTAAAAGACAGGATGAATGAGGAAAGGAAGAAAATATGTTAGGGGAGTTCTGATAGGTACTGCATGGGTTAATTCTCAGGATGTTTCCTACCTCACACATCCATAAATCCACAAATCACTGCCGTCACTTTTGATCAAACAGATGTAAGCAGAAAAACCCCAGAAATTACTGTCCCTAAAACTGTCAGGTACTAAGAGATCTGTTGGAGATAAAGTCTAATTCCTTTCTTATCTCCCAGTGAATGGCAGGAATGCTGTTTAGGAACTGTCCCACTAGTCTATGTAGAGTCCACCCATGCCTAACAGGGCACATGCCACTGGATAGGCTTGACCTTTACAGGCTGCATCGATTTTCAGTTAGTTAATATTTTACAAATATTAATTTTAAGTGTCTCATTAGGTTTGTTTCTGGCTGTGACTTTACCTGTTGATTAGAAAGCCGTAGGAGTTGGGCTCAGGATGGAAACACTTTAGTTTTTACATAGGGTAATGAAATCTAGTAAAGAAGGAGGCCAGTATTCCTAATTATCTCTTTCCCTGCTTCTTCGGTAGGTGAAAAAATATTGACAGTCTAATGAACTCAATGCAATTTCACTAAAACTGTTTTACCATACAAAACCGTGGCAACAAAAGGAAAAGGTTACTTTTCAGCTTTGGTACTTCTTTTGTCCAGCTGCATCTTTATAAAAATATTTGAGACTTACTTTCTGCCCAGAGATGATAACAGCCTTCAATAAATCCAATTGAATCCATGGGGTGATCTAAGAAAAAGGGGTTTTTTTAATATTAATTTGATCAAGTGCCTTTTGAGACAAAGCAGACTGTCACCTGAGGAGAGTAGGTCTAGAGCATACTTATATATGGTGTAAAAAACACTTCCTTGAGTTTGTTTTGATGCTGGTGTTTTTCTTTAATTTCTCTTTTATTATAAGGTCAAATTCTCTATTATAAAAAACAGAAACTACTAATTTCCTATTCGGTTTCTTTATGACACACAACTTTAATGAATCTCTACAATTTTCTGGCCTCAAGGCTCCATTCATCCTTTTTTTCAGGGTGGAGACCGATGTAATCTGTTTCTCATGAAGGAAAATTTTCATACCATTGCTCATTCTTTGCTCAGTCTAGTCACATTAAACAGGTGTCTTTCAGACTCTAGATAATAATGTGCTGCATTGTCATAATTGACTATTCCCCTTGTGATTTGGAAATGAGTGTCGTTGGAGGAAGGAGAAGGAGAAGGAGAAGGAGAAGGAGGAGAAGGAGAAGGAGAAGGAGAAGGAGAAGGAGACATTACTTTAGAGAAATTTTCAGGGAATAAAGTAAGAGGAATAGCATTTCTAAACCAGCTCTACCAGCCATTTTAACTTTAGACTAAGAAAGGAAGAAAACAGACAATCAAGAGAAGAGGAGAGATTAGAGAGAAATAGGAAAGTATTATATGAAATAAATTATTGAGTGGTTAGCAATTATGCTTCTGCTGCAAGTTACAGATACTAATTTAAGCCTCAGATCATGATGGATAGTAGTAATACACATTTCCATAGCTTTTTCCTCCTGGTATGCCTCAAGTGTTTTCAAAAAACAATACAATAAGTAATCACACTGATTACCTAATTTTTGCAAATGAGAAACAGAGGATGTCACACAGGTTCTTCTAATCTTTGTTTGATATAGTTGAGCCTAATTTTGTCTTCAAAGAAAAGAAATGAGCTTCTCCTTAGCACAGCTGAGAGAAACTCAATGGAGTGTCTTGTTCTGTACTGTTCTCATATGGAGCCTGACTCTCAGCCAGCCAGCCAGGGAGCCTGAGGAGGTTAATACTAAAATGAGATATTTGTCAAAGCAGGTGAGTGTTCTTCAAACCTTTCTCACATAAGGTTGCAGGCAAGTGTGTGTATTAAACAATCATAGAATTAAGTCAGCCTGAGACTAAAGCCTCATCACAGTTACAATACTGTCATTCCTAATTATCTGTTATGTAGTTACTGATGCTTACAATAAAGCACTTACAGTATACTGCATTCAGATATCTCACTCTGTTCACTGGGATTCTGTGCATGTAAGGTAGTAACAAACAATTTCTGCACAGTTACACAATTGCAAGCATCTTTGGGAAAAGAAAAAAAAGGCAATATTTACTCATATGTACTCACAGTGCAAATGAAACCTACCTTCTCTTCAATTTTAGACCACTCACTGCCTGGACACTCAGAAAAATGGCAGCTGTCTGACACAAAATTTTAATTCTACTCACTTATATGCAGATGTTTGTCCCTGAGCTGCAAAGAGCAGAGTAAGAGTACTTCAAATCTTCACTAAATTCTAGGTGCTAGAACAACAGCTTGTATACCTGTCACCAAAAGAAATATTTATTTGAACAGGCATATTTCCATGCAGTAAAATATCGTTTCAGGTTTTTTCTTTATGTATCATGAATGCTATGCTGTATAAGATATATTGTCAAAAGTTTTGAAATGTATTCAAATTTATGTTCTTATTTACAAAACATGACATGACCATTATGAGTTATTATCAGATAAAAAGGATGAGTTTCCTTTTTTATTCTCTTTGGTTAGAGCTGCTGGGTATAGACATGGTGTAGCCTGGAAAATAATGTACACCATCTGTGAGAAGTTCCTGTTTTCTTCAGGCAAAAGCACAGCTAAATTTATTTTTAGTTTAAGGGTATCCGTAAGTCAAGATAGACTTATGTGGTGTGTGTGCATATGGGTACTACATGGTAATTTTTTTGTCATCTGATTTCTTGTCACTTTATAGAGATTGAAAATGGATTGATTTTTGAAAGCCTTGTGCAAAGCCTTGGCATTCTTACATGGATTCCAGTGCCTTGGAGGAAAACATGTAATATAGTCCACATCATGTAGCTATGCTCATTTGGATGCTAACCATCACAATGGCTGCCCTGATAATTCAGAATAACCATTCTGAACACAGAATCGTCCCAGCAAGGAGGCCTAAGGACTGACAGGACAAAGAACTTGTATAACCTTACCAACACAGTCCTTCACTTAGCTTTGAAGTAGCTGTATATCTGCTTTAATATTTCAGGAGCAGAACCGGAGGAGGTTCTGGGAGTGCCCTTCCAAGTCTTACATCAACTCCACAGATAGTATTATATTTTTACACATGAAAGAGATCTTTCTGTCATTAGCTAGTAAGTCTCTAGCTAAAAAAACCCAAGTAAATTTACTGCTTACTGTGACTGCAAGAATTCATCTTAGGGTGTTAACATTTAAATTAATGATTTCAAAATCCTTTCAAAGTCTTTCTGTTTTATCATTAACAAGATGCAGCTGGATGAAGGAGTGATAAAGAGATAAACATCAATGGAATAGAGGAACATAGGTCTGTTTGGAGTTGTATTTAAACATATATCTAAGGAGTTGTATGACAGTTTTAGTATTTTCAAATCATGGATGCACAGATGGAAATCATTAGGAGGCAAAAACTTAGCAGTATTTTCTTTATGGAAAGAGAAAATATTTTAGACTTTTTCTGAAGTTGTTTTTCAATTCCTTTCTCCATGTGGATTCTCATTTACGAATTAGTGTGAGGTAGACAGATATTTTATTACTAATGAAGTAGAAACTACAGAAATGATTCACTTTTTTGTATGGCTAGTTTCCTGCCTGATCAGCTCAGGGTGGGATGAGGACTCTGGAGGTGGCAGCAGCGAGAGGTTAAGCTCGTGGCTGGGAGAGGAGCAGGGAGGTGCAGACTCTCCTCTGTTAACTGCTAGGTGGTCCCAAACCCTCCAAGGTCCCCGAGTGTCCCCTGAGGTGCTGTTTGAAGGTGTCGACACTGGGACAGGACGATGGGACGTGGAGGAACAATCTTCTCTACAAGTGGAACCAGCTCAAGCCCACTGCAATTCAAGAGCACGCTCTAAGATATATCTGAGGTCAGTGTGAAGAAGCTGTATGACCAATGACTTTCTGTGCAAAGGCACTTGAGTTCAGTCTCTAGGTCCTCCAAAATGGCATTTTTACATTTATGAAATACAAAAAACACCTTCACCACTTTTGCTACACGCAGTGCCCCAGTAGAAAAAATACAATCAGAAATTTTAATGGAATAGTGTCTAGAAATAATAGTGGAAAATAATTCAAATATTTATAAATAAATTTAAGAGGGTGAGTATAAAAGACAATAAGGAAAACGATAAAGAAATTAAATTGGACTTTAGCATTTGAAATATGTTCTCACCACAGGAGTTCAACTTCTTCACCCTAAGAATTTGAACTGAATGCAAGGAGACAGAAAATGCTGTTAGTGATGAATGTCTTCTCTTTTAGCACCTCAGGGTAATGATTGTTTTGTGGAATAATAAAAAGCAATGTTTATTTGGACCAAAGAACTTTCACCATAGCAGAAGTCTGAATCTTAAGATTTGCTTGGCATTGATGTGAATGTCATTTGACTAGAAAATTCATTGTAATGCAACACTAACCATTAAAATATATTTTAACACTTGAAATAAGTAGGAAGAATTTTACATCTTCTGGCACATACTTATTTTGCTTTCAGCCAAGGTTGTAATACTTTCCTTGCAGGGTCTTTTATTTTCCTTCTGAAATGATCAGTGAAACACAGGAGTCCTTTAAGGAAACAGACTGGTTGCATTTCTTAATACTTACTGTTTTGTTCTCCCAAATCAATTTAAAAACATGCATCTGATCGTCATTCACATTTTTAATAAATATAATAGCAGACGTATTACTTGCTTTGCTTAATGACATCCCAGTAGGTCAAACGTGACAAATCTACAGCACATGACAAAAATCTCAACAGAGTTCAGCTTTATTGTTACATTTGTGCAGGCTACTGCTCTAAAATATAAAAAAAATATCATCAGCAACTAAACAAGGGCTAACAAGAATCTCCATCCTTTACTGGATACAGAGGGAAACATCACTGTGGTCGAGGTAATAATGCCTTCTTTGCCTCAGTCTTTGTCAGCAACAGGAGTTGATCTCTGGGCACCCAAGCCCTGAAGCTGGAAGACACTTACAGGAAGCAGAATGAAGCCTCCATAATCCAGGAGAAAATGGTCAGTGACACACACAAGTCCAAGGGCTTGGAAGGTGTCTACCCACGGGTGCTGCGGGGTCTGGCAAGTGAAACGCTTCCAATCATTTGCCAGTAATCCTGGGAAACTGGGAAAGTCACAGCTGGCTGGAGGCCACCCAGTATGCTGTCCATCTACGAGAAGATTTGGAAGGAGGACCTGGGGCATTGCAGGCCTGTCAGCCTGCTCTTAGTGTTGGGGAAGCTCATGGAGCAGATAATTTTGAGTTCCACCACATGGCATGTGTTAAACAAACAGGGGATCAGTCCAGCCAGCATGGGTTTAAGAGAGACAGGTACAGCTTGACCAGTCTGATCTCCTTTTATAACAAGGTGGCCCACATAGCAGATGAGGAAAAGGCTGTGGATGTGCATACCTGGGCTTTCCTGAAGCCTCTGACACCATTTCCCACATATTCTCCTGAAGAAACTTGAATGGGTGTACTGTTCACTGAGTGAAAATCTGACTGGATGAAAAGTGGTGGAGAATGGAGTTACATCCAGCTGGTGGCTTGTCACAAGTTTTCCAAGGTGTTCCCTTGCACTCAGTACTGGGGACAAGCAGCCCTGTTAAATATCTTTATCCATGATCTGGATGAGGGGATGGAGTGCCCCCTCGGCCCAAGCTGGGTGGGAGTTTTGATCTGCTGAGGGTGGAAAGGCTCTGCAGAGGGATCTGGACAGGCTGGATTGATGGGCTGAGGCCAACTGGATGAGGTTCAATAAGGTAAATTTTCAGGTCCTTCCCTTTGGTCACAACAACCCCAGGCAGTGCTATAGGATGGAGCAGAGTGTCTGGAAAGCTGCCTTTGTGGAAAAGGACCTGGAAGTGCTGGTCAGCAGCAGCTGAACAGGAGCCAGCCCAGGTGGTCAAGAAGGCCAGTGGCATCCTGGCCTGGATCAGCAATAGAGGGTCCAGCAGGAGCAGGGCAGTGATTGTCCCTCTGTACCAGGCACTGGGGAGGCCACACCTCGAGTGCTGTGTCCAGTTTTGGGCCCCTCACGACAAGAAAGACACTGAGGGGCTGAAGCGTGTCCAGAGAAGGGCAACAGAGCTGGGGAAGGGTCTGTCCTATGAGGAGGGGCTGAAGGAGCTGGGGTTGTTTAGCCTGGAGAAAAGGAGACTCAGGGATGACCTTATCACTCTGTACAACTCCCTGACAGGAGGCTGTGGAAAGATGGGATTGGTCTCTTCTCCCAGGCAACCAGTGACAGGACAAGAGGACACAGGCTCAAGTTATGGTAGGGGAGGTTTAGGTTGGATATTAGGAAAAAAATTCTTCAATAAAAGGCTGATGAGGCATTGGAACAACCTGCCTGGGGAAGTGATGGTAAAATCATGAATGGGAATGTTCAAAGAGGCATGTGGACGTGGTACTTGAGACATGATTTAGTGGTGAACATGGCAGTGCTAGGTCAATGGTTAGACTAGATGCTCTTAGAGATCTTTTCCAACCTTAATGATTCCATGATCCTTCCTTCAAGCTGATGGTAAACATAAGTCTTGGGTTAAAAAATATCTGATTAAAAATCTGTATGAATAAAATTGCAGTTATAGCATTTTATTATTTTTTAAATTATTTTAAGTTTTTAGCCTGTCTCACACATTTGTGTCAGACTTTCTCTTCTTTCTCTTCTGTTTTTGGTCTTTAGAACAATATTCTGAAACTAAAGGGATCTTATTTCACATCTTATTGCAGTCAAGTCTTCTCCTTGCATCATTACATTTTCAAATCCATCACCACATCAAATTAGACTTTGGAACAGCATGTCTCAACAATTTAATGTATTCCAATGTTTGCAATTAGTTGCTTTCTAAAAGACAAGCATCCATACCACACTATTAGGTCTTATAAAATTACTTTTTGGCATAAAATAATTATTTCCTTTGGCTTAAAAAACTGGTAGAATTTGGTAGACTCGGAAATATATGTACTGTGAGATGTTATTTTTGTAGCGTGGTGGTGACAGCACTGCCTTCCCTAGCAGCCATGATCTTATCTCAGTGTTAACTCAGATGAAAAATTAGAAAGGAAATTTGTATCAACCACAGTTTTATTAGAAGATCCATTTCAAATATATATGTAGTCAAACTTTCAAGTTTACTAACATTTTGCTTTTGATAGCATATACTATTCCTGTACTAAATCTCCTTTGTTTCTCAGCTCCATTCTCTGCTTTATTTCAGCATCTGTGTTCCTTACAGCATTAGTCTGTGAACACCAATGCTTCACCTGTGCTCATCTGTGACACAGGAGCTGTGGACTATCCAAGCAACTCACAACATCATGTGGAGAAAAATTGGAGAGGATAAAGTCTCCCTGGTAAATTTGTATGTAATTATAATAAATTTCTCTTCTTTCTGAGTTCCTGCAGTCAGAGGAGGATGCTCTACTGTCCTGAACCTAAGCAAGCCAGTTGCTGTCATTCAAAATATCACAAAAAATCCACCACCACCACCAAAAAAAAAACCCCAAAACCCCCCATAAAACTAAAAACACAACTGTTTTTTAAACTTCTACACTGATCACTGGGGATTTGGGGATTTACTGCCAAATTTTTGGGAGTAGTAAAATTGGGCAGTATGTTCTTTATACTGTAATTTTTTGTCTAAATAGATATTGGAGTATCTTGAAAGCTGACACTATTTGGCTCTCCACTCTTCAGCTACTTAACAGCAAAAATAGGAAAGTACAAGCTTTTCTGTCTTCCCATGGAAACCAGGAGTATTTACAATACATTTGTAAATATATAAAGTGTTCAAATATTATGTGGAACCAATAGAAACTCAAGTTTTTATAGCATTCACAGGGAAATAAACCGCTTTATTTTAGGCAGACTCCTTTTTTCTGTTTCAGTCAAAATTTTACATTAACATCCTGTCACACTGCCTCTCTCCAATGGTTTCTCCTGAATTCCTGAGGCATCACACTTCGTGCCTCTTTTATGAGACAGCATTTCTAGACCACATAGAATGGTTTCCCTCGACAGTTCTCAAAACAGCCAGCAGAAACATCTCACCATGCAGAAAAAGGTGTTCTGTCCTTCTTTTGCAGCACTGAGTAGACTCAACTCTCACTGAAGTTATTGGGATATGAAAGGTTCAGTCCCAGCAAGGCCTGGACATATAATGTACATTTGCTAGAGTATCTGCGATAACTCTTTTTTTGGCAGAAGTCTATTAGTCCCATTTTCTTGTTTTATACCATCCTCTACTTTTCCAGATACCTTTCTTTGCTTTAAAATTTCAATTCTGCAGTAAAATTGTGTGATTCACAGGCCTTTTGAAAAATGTATGGTTGTCATCTCCACGAGAAACAGATCAGGGAAAAGAAGGAGGCTATAAAAAACATTTTCCCTGCCCATAAATGGTTAAAATTAAATTTTGAAGTTCTATTTTGTGGCTGACAATAGAGTTAGGAAGGTTTTGGTTGATAATATTAAAGCTATTATCTTCTGTCCTGCAGGAAAATACACAGGCATGCCTGCCTTCTCCTCTGCAGTATTTCACCAAAATAAATGGCTGTCTGCAGAGATACAGGCCTTGGCACCAAGGGGTTTGAAGGCAGGACAGGGATCAAAGATACCAAATATAAATGTTTTGGGCTCGGAATTGGGAGATGGGAGACAGGAGATCAGGAGATGAGAGGGAGAGCTAAACATGTGTATTGTGTCACTGGAGAAAAAAATCACCTTGTAGTTTGGCATCTTATGTTAACTTCTCCCTCCCAGACTCATGTTATCTCCCCTTGAATGTCTGCATGTGCAGTGTAAGCACTTAATTTAATTAGTTTTTAATAAAAACCTTGGGCTAAATTTTACTCTGTCCCATCTGTTAAATCCAAAGTGAACACCACTGAAATGATCAGGGTTGTTCTGGAATTGCACCACAGTCAGTTAGATCAGAAACTGCCCCCCTGGCCCTCATCTTGTGAAAGTGTTTTCTTCCTTGACTGAGTATTTGATGGAAAATTAGTCATCTTAGACTTACTGAGGTAAAGGAAGTGTTATCATCAAATTATGCCTGAATCTGGTTATTAGAAATGTGAATTTTACAAGAGATTTTTAAAAGTTCAAAATGTTTTCAGGCATCCTTAGGAGCTATGGTCTCAGAGAAACAGCTTTACACTCTTGATCAAGTAAAGGCCTGGCCCTTATGATACTTTTCATGTCCAAATGTCTAAAAAAGGAGAAGTTGTTTGGTTTTCTTCTGGGATGCAGGATCTAACAACTTGCATCAGAAGCATTAGAAAGTTTCACTTCATAAAAGGCTTTCTCTATGGGACATTGCAACATCAATATAAATCGATAAATAATAATAATGACAAAAATGTGTATCAATAATAAATACTTTCTCACAACTCCTCCCTTTCCAGGGCAAGCAAAAAGGGCCCACTTGTGTATTGCATTGAATTCAGCAGTCATTGCAATAACTATTTCACACTAATATTCCAAATTCGAAGCAAAGGTATGAGACTATTATAGCATAGAATTTAAGAACAATGAATAATCTATTGGAAACAGCTTTTTGATCCTTACTATAATGATCATGATCCATCCATATTGCTATGCTTAGCAGAAAGACTTCATCAGAGTCTTTATCTTTTGTTAACTGAACATTGTCAAAGGCAAATTAACAATTATTTTGCTTTGTACTGGATTATAAAAAAAATAAACTTTATTAGTTTTGTCGACAAGCTTTCAAGCAATGGTAGCTAAATACTTATTGCCCTGTATAAACACATTCTAAAGTCTAGAAAATACTTTCTTACATTTAATTATCTAGGGTTTTTTTTTTTTTTTTTAAAACAGTCAAATATCATATAAATGTTTTCTACCAAGTCTAGATGAGTGTCATTGAAAACTCAGTATTAAAAAAATAAAAAATCTGGGTATTTTACATACTTACAGAACAAAAACCCTAAACAAACACCTTAAGGAATAAATTCTCATTTTGAGAGTACAGGTAAAAACAAGATATCACTGTTTACCTTGTGTTATAACCTCATAAAGCAAAGCAGAAGGTACAGGACTGGCCATAAGTTATTTTCCCAGTGTCCTAGTACAATATAGCTAATGCATCATGACCTCTCTTGCCCAGATGCCTACTACATGAACTGCAGCTTAAAGAGGGAGCAGAAAATGACAGCTTAATACATATCATCAGGGGAATGCTTGTTCTCAGTGGAAGTGCTTCAGTTTTTATGTGATGAATGCAGAATAGCTCATGAACTGTTCACATCTTTAAAACTAAGAACCGTGAACATATACACGTTGTGATATGGCAGAATATAATGCAGATTGCTCCTGTGTTTAAGAGAGAGTGTCTTGCTTTGCTTATTAAATGATTTGCAATATCATTAACAGTACTATATGAAAACTGAGTAGTTTTAAAGATGAAGGAAAATTAATGTTTTGCAAATTTTTATGTAATTAGCATGAATGAATTTTTCAGTCTTTAAATATTTCTAACAGATTTTAAAATTTCAGTACAGACATAACTAACACAGAGAAGTACATAATATTGGTATTTCTAGTGTTTTCAAACTGAAAATTTCAGAATATTTCACAAATATATAGCAGATGATTTCCTTGTGAATTAAAAGTATAATTAATTACATTTGTTTCTTCATAGGAAAATCTGTGACACTCCCCAGCTGTTAAAAGTAGAATAAATCCCGGAAATTAATCTTGGAAAAAAATCCCAATTCAAAATTTCAGAAGTTTTTTTCAATTAAAAAAATGAAATCATCTGCTCAGAGTTGGATGGTTTCAAATAAAAAGGAGATATGCAAAAATATCTGTTAATTGCAACATTAGAAGTAAAATAAGATTTAATCAAGCACATTAAATATCTCAAAGTAATGCAACACAATCTCTTTTTTCTTGTTACTTATGAAATACACTTCAAAAAAGTTTCAAAAAAAGCATTTCTCTCACCACACAGCCTCAAAACTACATATTCTGATCATTTGTAATTATGACAATAACTGATTATTTACTGGATAAAAGCAACAAGACAGGACCGATCCTTACTTCCCAACTCTGTTTTCCTTCGGGTGGTAGCTCTCACCTGTTAGTACCACCAAGATTTGTCAAGAATAATGTTACCAGAACAAATAAACCTTAACCTGATTTCTAACAAACGTAAATCCAGAAAAAATAATTCAGTGAGCAGAATCTATAGCAGTTTGTTCTGCTACTGCACAAAACAAAACCTCATTGAAACCAACAAATCTGATTTTAACAATCATTTCATTGTCCGTTCATACTTTAAACAAAATTCAATTTAGCTGCTATGTGTCTGTCTTATGTGTGCACACACAGGACATTGGCTGGTGTTGCCTTTTACTAATCAAAGAGATTCCTTCTCTTCTAAACAACTTTTCCTTCTGTTTGTTCATACTGAGAGGTCATAATCCCTGGTGGGTTTAGGTATAATGTGTTGCTATGGGAATGACTGTGGTGCTATAAAGGGAGGATTATGACCCTTCACTATATAAAAATGTTAGGTTTCTATTACCTTCTTGAATAGCACGGAAGAATTTTCATTTCGGTGTTGGGAGTTATCTTTCCTAAATGGATGTAGGGCTAACTATCCATGTAGGTGATAAGTGTTATCCCTAGTTATTACTGATTGTGCCAATGCTTTGATTTCCAAGAGATAATGAATAACTTAATAAAGAACTGTCAATGGATGAACTGAAGCCTTTAACCAAGCAGTGAAAGGCTTTGACTGCTTAAAAAGGATTTATCAGTACATGATAGAGGCTGAAGAATTACCACAAAATCCTGGCAAAAATAATACAAAACATAGCAGGGGGAAAACAGAAACGGGTTTTATACGTTTTTTAATTAATGCAAATTTTTATGTTGCTTCATTTTCTTTCATTATATGGTTTAGGATTAAAGAAAGAAACAAGCCGTCACTTGACTGCTTATTGCAAGACATCTCTGGCCTTGACTGATAATAAAAAGGAGTGAATGGTATGAAGCCTAAGGAACAAGGCTCAATCACTCCCAGCAATTACTGTGTCTTATTGATAACTTGCAGCTCTATCCTGCAAATGCCATCTCTGGAACAAAGCCTGTCACAGATCAGACTGAATCCATTAAAAAGCTTTGATTAACATGTCCCTAGGGTGTGCTGGGGAAACTTTTTACACCAAATGACAGCCTATTGCTACTG
This sequence comes from Daphoenositta chrysoptera, assembly GCA_013397915.1. NCBI lineage: Eukaryota > Metazoa > Chordata > Aves > Passeriformes > Daphoenositta > Daphoenositta chrysoptera. Next base: position 684,759 of record VZRO01002536.1, read on the forward strand.
CTTCTGAATTGTCCTCCTGCAATACTCTTGTGTTTTAATCTAGTGCACAGTTTAAATTAAAAAACAGCAATGACTTTGTGTGACCTAAATACGAGCTGCTTTTATTCATTGTGGGATTTATCAACTGCTTGCAGATTAAGTGTTCAGAGAAGCAACAATTAACCTTACTGTGTGTTAGCTAATATTAATTATATATCTCCTGTGCTTTCTTGTGCTAGTGTACATGTGCCCAGAGAAAGGGTCGTATTTAATGTGCTCTGTTTAGTGGACAAGAAGCTTTGTACTTGTCTCCCCTTGAAAACAAATTATTTGTATTTGACAAGCATAACATCAACAATGTTGGCTTTCTTTAGCAGGAGCTGACATTGATGTGTAAATGGATTTCAGTCTTTTTAAAACAGACACACAAAAGCTCCATCTTTCTGGGCTTCAGATTTCAAGAGGGCAAGGAATTGCCCTCCGCACACCCAATCATTTTCCCATCATCCACTGGGGAAAACAGCCCTTATCTATTGTGGGTATTATTTTTTTTTACCCTGCAGTCGCTTGTAAGACATATGTTGAATGGTATGTGTCAAGACCAGCAGGAAATAATACATTACGAACAAAACAAAAAACGTTTCCTTTATACTCCATAAAAATACAAATTTAAAAACACCTGCAGGTATAAGAAACCCTTGCCAGAAGTCTGACGTGATGTGCTAGAATCTAGGAAAGATGCATAAAAGAAAAACATGGTGCTGTTCACATTCAGGTCAGTATTAAAATCACATTAAACTAACGTTAAGAAAGAGCTAAATCCACAGAGAATCACGTGTCAAAATGCTGAGCCATTTGACACAGTGGTCATTTGTTTAGTGCCAATTCAAATTTCCCATGTGCTGAATCTTTAATTAGGGCTGGTGCTCTTAAGCAGTACCTGGGCTCAGGCTCACAAAGACCAGAGAGGATCAACTGGGCAAAACAGCAGAGCAGCTGGCACATGCCGCAGCCCTTGCCATTCTTCTGGGCACAGCTTGTGTCTGAGGTGGATGAGGGGAAGCAGGGAGGCAGGCAGCAGCTTAGTGAGCGCTGTGGCAGCTCTCTGCCAAGCAAAATTCTCCCTCAGAAGCGGGGAAGAAAGAAGACAGAGATTTGTATCGCTTCAGTTCTTTTGAACGTCCTCCCCTATCTTCAGAACAGCATTATGAATTGAAATGGTGTATAAGGTATCTCTGCTTACTAATAAAGTCCTTGATGGCTACACTGGGATCATGGTGGAGAGGAGCCAGCTAGCTTCTGTACCTTTAAAAATGCTAAAGAGCAATAATCCTCTCTGCACCAGCATTTAAATCTGAAGACAATGGTGTGGAAATAAATACACTCCTTGCCATCTACCCTTCAGGTAGTACTGGTAGCAATATTTCACGGGAGCAGCACCTTGTCCTAGCTTTTCATTGCTTATAACATCACTTTTCCGCATTCCAAAAGGGATTAATTTTCCAAGAATTAAGACAGTCAGCACAAAGACATAGCCACCTGTCCCTAGTGTTCCTTTGAATGTCTCCATGTTTATGGTTATGTATTTCTGAAGGATGTGCATGCAGATGTTGACTTAAAGTGTGTTTTACACTGTTTAGGAGTTGACACCATAAATCTAACAAAAGACAGAGCAGCAACAGAGATGTTTAGCTGCTGAGAACAAGTTAGAATAAATATGCAGGGCTCTCAGAAAATAGGTGCTATTGCTGTCACCAATTTGTGCCATTCATATAAAATGATAGGGCCATATATTTTACCACCCTGACAATGTTATTTGTTGACTTTGTAGATTTACCATCTATGTCTTCTTGACAACAATTGTCTAAAGCCTTTCTATGCACGGTAATTGCGACTACAAATGTGCTTTCAGTGCTTCTATTACCTTCCCTTTAGCAGGTGTAGCACTTTATTGCTTGATACTACCCTCCTTTTTAGAAGTCTGGCTCCAAGCCTCCTTTGTTTCAACCCAGATGCCAGCCTCTATTTAACTATTCATTAAAAAAATAAAGAACACCCCACCTCCAACCATCTGGAGTAGAACTGATAGGGGAGGGGACTAATTTCTGTACCTTTTTTAGCTGTCTTAAGGTGAAAGGATTTGTCAAATCCATTAATGACCTATCTTAGATCTAATAGACAGTTCACATTGAAAAAAGGCTTGTTCAGAATCTGGTTCAAACAAAGGCAACAGAAGCAAGGAAGAACATGCACAAGGGGCAGAATGGTTTGAGAAATATAAATCTACCCAATTATAATTCAAACAAAAACAAGTGAGAAACCATACTCTGCTGAGGCACTATTGGCCAAGCATCTCGGCTTTGCATTCATGCATAATTAAGCTTTAGACAGCTGCAGGCTTCTCCAGTGTGACAGGGAACAGGATATCACAATACAAAGTAAGATACATATTAGTGCCTAAAAAAGATGGGTTCATATTTAGATACAACACAAAACCAAGACAAATAAACAAAGAAAATCATTCAGGAAAAAAAAAAACCCGACCCAACCCAAACCATAAAAGACAGCAGTAAAATGAGATTTGCAGAAGTGCCCTTTTGCCTTCACTGTGTTGTGTCTAATTTTCCACAATATATTAGATCAAAATAAGCAAGAACATTAAACAATTTTTTGGCACACTGTTTTTGCAATTGCAGTGATACTTTAAAAATCCACACCTATCTTTTAGGATATTGTGACATGCAGATGGTAGCTTCCAAAAAGATTAAATATGGGAGAAAGATAAAGTCTCTCAATGGGATTTTTAACCGAGCACTGTCTTGCTTATGGGAGCTGGTCTCTTTCTCTGTTACAAATCACATTTGGCGTAAAGACTGAGAAGGTAGTGTATTGTAATGCCAGCCACTGACAGACCACTGTTAGTAGTAGCCCAGCTGTGATGATCTCTGTGATGATCTCAGAAAATATTGTCAGCTGTAGAGAATCTGGCTATCTTTTTACTTTTATCTTCCTTTGAGACTGTTTTGGTTGAGAAAAACTGCAGTTTTGTGTCCTGATAATTGTGTTAAGCCTCTGGAAAAAAAAAATGTCTGCTTTCTAAGGTGAGTGTAAATCTTGGTTATAATGTGACTGAGAATAGGTTGCTACTAAAAACAAGAAAATACTTTCAAATTTACGGGCTCAGTATTTTTGTAAAGGTATCATTTATCTATTTGACATGGGATCAAAGTTTCTTCTTGGAAAATTTTAATATGATTAATCACACATGAATGGGAAATGTAAAATCATTATAGCCTGGGGACAGGACAAGAACAAGTCAGTTAGCACTCAGTTCACCCCTCTGAATTAAACCATGTAAATGCAAAACAAAGACATAAAGATCTTTATTTCTGTAGAAGGCAACATAAACAGTTTTATTAGCTTTTCAAGGAAGCCTAAATAAAGATTCAACTACTGAGCGAAAACAAAGCAGAAGTGAACACAGGAGGCTGTAAGAACTACATAACCCTTACCCAAAAGATGGCAAATGACTAAGGCTGATTCTGAATTTGCTGAACTTGATACATAGAAAAATATGGGTGGCTGTCAATGACAATAAGTTTGAATGCACTTTTTAACCTTAGTTAAAGGAAACTGACAAGATTCTCCCTCTGAGATGCATGTTTCTTTTTTTTTTTTTTACAGAATAAATTTTAGCAGAGCTGTGAAGATGTGACTTTACTTGCTTTTTCCTGATACACTATTAATAAAATATTATAGAAATGTGGTTTTTTGTTTTCTTATTCAGTCTTCTTTTTAAATTTACCTTCAGAATGATGATCTAGAATAGCCAAGACAACAACAGCAGCACAGGGTGAATTTAAGGTTAATTGCATTTGTACTTATGATAATTATTTTATCAGTTCTGCTTGTGGTGGTCAGTCATAATTCCTCTTTTTTTCCATCTTTGTCCTTTTAGTGTATTATTTTCCAAGGTACTAATTTTCCATCTGAGTGTAACAGAGAAGAGTGCTTTGGAATTTTCTGCATTTATAGATTCTTGTCTATTTGAGAATGCTGGATCCTCGTTTTCTGAGAAGAAAAAACCCATAATTTCCAAATAACCTTCTGCAGAACTGTGGAATTAGAATGCTTTTTGTTATAGGCGTTTTAACACCCCATGACTAAACTATTTAAACAGAGTAACTTCTTGGGTGTTAAAATTGTATTCGTGGTGGTTTCTCTGTGTGTGCATGTGTGTGTGTACGTGACAGTCAAAGCGAGAACTCACAAAGCTACTATAGGTACGTAAAAGGAAGCTTAAAGTGCAATAATCCGCCATAAGGGAAGTGCTGTTAAATTTTGATCTCATAATGATGTAAATCTGTAGTAACTTTGCAGAAGTCATCTAGAATAACTAAATAACTAAAATTAATGACACTGTTCCAGACACACACACACTTGCACCTGAGATGACAGCTCTATTCAGGTTGTTTAGGTTGTCTAGCAGGACCCCCAGGGCCTTTTTAACAATGCCATTGGGTTGCCAGCCTGCCTGTAGTAATGCATGGAATTGTTTACTTCAGCTTTTCATTTGTCCCTGTGGTACTCTGTAAAGTTCCTGTTTACCCATTTTTCCTGCCCACCTAAGTCACCTTAAGTGGCAGGCCTGCCCTCTAGACACTCACCCTGTCCCCACCATGGTGTCCTTCAAACTTGCTGAGGGTCCATTTCAACAGCTGAATGGACTGTAAAGTTCATTTTAAAAAGTTGGTAAAGTTGTTGAAAACTTTTCCTGACAGTTCTAACTCCAAAGTTAGAACTCATGGCTGATAGGTTGGCTTCAAACTGTTGACACCCACCCTGGGAATCCAGTTTTCCAAAGAGTTTTTTCTCTCACTTTGTGTTCCAGTCACCTTCTTCTTTTTCATGTTCACTGTTTGCCTGGAGGTTGACATGAGGGTGACCAGTTCATACTTCCAGATCCTCCTTCTTGCCTTTACTAAGTGCCAAACATTTGTCTTCTTCCAGTCTTTGAGGGCATCTCCCAATCTCTACGACATTTCAAAAAGGATGAGCTAACAATGCCATTGTACAGTTCTTACAGAACGCTTAAGCATATGCCATCTGGGCTGTGAAACTGTTCATGCTCAAATTCCTGTGGCAGTCTCTAACACTCTTCTCCTCCATTGCTGCTAGCACTTCTCACTTCAAAGTTTGCTACCGTGTAGTGAGGCTTGGGAAGCCTGGGAGCAGGCACTCCAAGTAAGACTGGGGTAAATAAGGTATTTCATCAATACAAATAGCTGCTTCTTCACCCTTTTTTTTTTTTTTTTTTTAATGTAAACACATGTTTTTTCTGTTAGTCAAGTCAGATGTGGAAAGGCAAGTTTTCTCATAGTTACATCTTCTGATTCTCTAAATCAACTGAAGTGAAGTATTCAAGAAATGTAACTAAGTCCATTACACAGGCATATTTAAATGAAGATATTATTTCTGTGGGAGCTGGTTTCTGCTTTGGCAAGATACTTAAGGGAGAGGCACAACTTTATAGGATTACTTGTGTTAGCTCTACTCATGTGTTAAAATACACATGTGGCTGAGCTGAATAGACCTGCATGGGTGAATTTGTTTCAAATATAAGGTAATTAACAAGAAGATAAATTACACAGATCAATAGTTCTCATCTAAACTGCAGGTGTGCTGTTCATTTGATCATTATTTATTTCATTGCCTTCACAGACAGCAAAGCACAAACATTCAAGACATTACACTTGAGCAGTCTCCACACCACTGTATTTCTTCCAGGTTTTTCTTCTCATTTCTTTCATTGGACAGAGCTAACCAAATGTTATGCCTGAACCTATACGTTCTGAACCAGCACAGTCTGCTAGACAGAAGTGGTCACAATTGTCTTGCTCATGTTACTATGTTAGATCAACAGGAAACTAGACCCTTAACAAGATTACGTCCAGATGCATGGCTCGGTCAGGAACTATTCACCTCAAGTCATGATTAAATCGCCTAGAGAGCAAATTTATGAAGCAGTAATCCCTGTACTTCTGCTGACAGTCTCTTCTCATTGCTGCCTCAATGTTTTCATGCAGCATTTATCTTATTATAAAAAATAACAACAAAAACATTGAAACATTTCAAAACAACAAAAACATTTCATTGAAAACTCCTTTGCCTCTCACTTATTTCCTGTTTTGTTGTAAGTTCAAAAGTGCTTAAAATTAAGCACATAGATTAGAGATTTCTTATTCTGAACATGGCAGATCTTTCTATTTCTCCCATAAAGAAGACCATTCCAGTCACTCCATGTGATCAAGGAATGGTACTGTTAAGTGTCAAGCAACATATTTGAAGATGAGAGATAACAACAATCTTACTTAAGATAGCTATATAAAATTCATTTTCTGTAGTCAGGTAGCAGAAACACAATGCTATTTTGAACAAACGCATAACCACAAGGTCCAAAGGATTCCCCTGACACTGATGAAGCACATAACTGAGGACAGTCCCTTATTATGGGGCTGCATTTTTCTGCTGGTCTTGGAGACAAGAAGTAAGATAAGGAAATCTTGAGCAGTCACAGAGACACACCCATGAAAGCAGAAGTCCAGAAGGAGATACTTTTGGACAGGATGTCAGCCATATCCTGTCATTGGATTTCTCATCTGTTAAAGGAAGCAAGACTAGATACAGTCTGTAAATAGAATAGACTACAAAGAGATATGTAACTCTCTCATGAAGTTTTCGTCTCATAGAAATAGCCATCCAAGTTCAGACCTCGCAAAGTGCTACACATACAATATAGACAAAACCCCCTCCTGTGACTCTTTTCCTGTTTTCTTTCACTCATAAGGAGAATAGAGCCTTCTTTTGTTGGAAATGAATGCATTTAAACATTGCAACATAGATCAAACTTTATGGGTTTGTGTATGCATGTGAGAAAGGCTGTTTATATATATCATCTGGTGAATAATTCATGACTTACTGATATAATTATTTACTATTATTTACGTTTCTATTATTCAGGAAGTCCCCAGGCTGCAAAATGTTGGAGGATGGGAAAGTAATCTCGGAACACAAAACATGCTCTTCTCATACTTCCTTCACACATCCCTTTCTGAAGGCAGTACCCTGGTGGAGACAGCTACATGAGGGCAGTGAATGTGCATTCTGTTGTATGCCTGCTCCCGTGTGAGGACTTGGCTTTCTCTTTTCCTTAGATGAAGTTCAGTGATTTAGAATCAACAAATGTGACTTTTTTTGGGGGGATGTGGGGAATAAAATAAGCAGCGCTGCTCATGACCACGCAAGCACACTGATTAAATTAAAGGTTTTTGGAACAGCTTTATGCAGTGCTTTTGTTGTGTGTTTTTGATGTGTGTTTTCTTATGCATAATGATTAGACTTCTTTTAGTAGTGATTCCTATCCCAGAAATTTTTTTTTTTTGCTTTGATGAGTTCTCTTTTATACTTCCTGGAAATTTCTGTGTGGAGATGGCATTCAGAGAGTGCTTCTGACTATTTCATTTGTGGAAGTTTCTGAGTTGCTTTGTGTCCCAAACACAAAATCTTTGTGGGATTGTGAAGGAAGCCTTCAAACGCTATTTTCTGCAGATACAGAATGAGCAGATTGTTCTCTTCATTGGATGTGGGCCTTTTCACAGCCTTCATAGCATTTCTAGCTCTTAAAAAAGGGATAAAAAAAGGTTGATCAAGAGACACTTTCTATTTCGGATTCATTTTCCCTAAGTACAGAGCACATATGCTCAGTAGAAAACATTCATGTGATAGTAAACAGTTAACTGGTATACTTTTAGCTACAAATGACTGGCCAGTGTTGCACACACCACATCCTAATCAGCATTAGAGAGCAGCATTCTCTTGTGGAGAAGGACTTGAGATTGTTGAGGGACGAGAAGCTCAACATGACCCAGCAGTGTGCACTGCCTGGAAAGCCAATTGTGTCCTGGGCTCCATCACAGGCAGCGTGGCCAGCAGGGTGAGGGAGGGGATTCTGACCCTCTGCTCTGCTCTGCTCTGCTCTGGTGACACCCTGCCTGCAGTTCTGCATCCAGCTCAGGGGTCCCCAGTATAAGAAGGATGTGGACCTGCTGGAATGAGTCCAGAGGAGGGCCGTGAAGATGGTCACAGGTCTGGAGCATCTCTCCTATGAAAACAGGCTGAGAGAGTTGGGGTTGTGCAGCCTGGAGAAGAAAACACTTTGGGGATACCTTATGGCACCTTCAAGTACCTAAAGGGGGTCTACAGGAGAGCTGAAGAGGGTGTTTTTTCCAAGGAGATATAATGATAGAACAAAGGGCTTTAAAGTGAAGTAGGGTGGATTTAGAAGAAATTCTTTACTGTGAGGTTGATGAAAAGGTTCTCCAGAGAGGTTGTGGATGTCACAGCCCAGCAAGAGTTTCAGACCAGACTGGGTGGGGCGCTGATCAACCTGGTCTTGTGCAAGGTGTTCCTGCCCATGGCAGGAGGGTTGGAACTGGATGATTTTTAGGGTCACTTCCACCTCAAACCATTCTATGAGTCTATGATTCTATGATCAGGTCAAATGACTGTCTGAATCCACAGTGAAAAGAAGTGCTCGGTGTAACTGGGACTACTATTTGTGCACAGATGATGCTTATTTGAGCTGAATATGTGGAATTTTGTGTATTTGGTTTTTTATTCCCTGTACTATACATGTAATAAAAATATTTTGTCTGTTAAATGGAAATGAGAGTTACAGTGTGATCCTTGTCTTGTGTGCTTCTTTCACATTGTTTATTTCATAGACTTTTTCAATAAAGTGCCAGAAAATTGTAAAGGATTTAGTCCTTCCATAGTAAAATTACTCTATTTCAAACCAAAATAAATCCCTCTCGTAAGATATTTAACATTTGTAAATCTTAAGGGAAAAAAAAAAAAAAAAACAGCCTAGGTGGAAAACTACATTTCTAGAAGTAGTTCAAATTAGTTTTTATGCAGCGTACCTTTTCTATTTGTTGCCATTTTAAACACAATTAATGAAAATATTTTAAACTCCTAATAACTGAAAAAAAAAAAAGAAAAAAATTGGAAAAAGGATTCGATCTAATTCCATACCTCAGCAAGCTGAATTGTTACAACCACTGAGTTCATTAAGAGAGATTAAAGACTGAACAGAAAGACAAGGGTAAAGATGTGATTTTTATATGTTCGATCATACCACAGCTTTTAATAAGTTCATGACTTTATCACAGAATGTGTTTTCCACCCTGTTATGTTGCTTTCCAGAAGATAATCTAAATCTTCTTGGAACCATTCCCATTTGCTGGATTACAGCATCGTTTTTTGTGAGTTAATTTAATGTGCTGTGCTGAAATATGGCAGTTCTGGGATGATACATGAAGATAGGGTAGAGATGATGTGATTCCTTCTTCCAGAAGAAGTCCAGCTTCAGGAAATATGTTCCTATCTTCTGCTGAGTTGTATTTCTGTTATCAGGAATTGTAGTCTTGGAGTTAGGCCAAAACTATCCAGCATATGGTATAGATTAAAATAAATTTATAGGCATTTCCTCTTGCAATACTCATTTCCACTTTAAAAAAACACTTCAAAACCTATAATGAGAGGGGCCTTTTGGAAAACGGATTTTTAATGCAAAGACACTTCCTTACTTTAAACTCTAAAGACAAAAAACCCCATAAATGACAAGTTTTTGCTCAACACCATGTCACAGGAGATGTATTACTGCAGCAAAATTCCACAAAGACATAGCACATTGGAAACCAACATCCCTAATTAATACAATCTTGAAGTAATACTAAAAAAAAAAGGCCAAATTATTACTGAAAAAGAAGTAGAACTTCTGTTGATATTAAGGGGGTCTTTTGCATGCATATTTGAGTGTCGCTTTTAGTCAACAGAGTCATGGCCTTGTTAATCCTACTGGTGAAGTTTAAGAAGGCTCCCAACTAATTGTTTCATCATTACTGCAATTAGACTTGTAAGACTGATTGGCACGTCAGTTAGCAACAGTGATGAAAGAGCCTTTGCCTTCAAATGAACTGAAAACTGGTGACTTGTAAGGATTAAGTTCTATATCCCCCCTTTTACCTCATGCCAATATTAAACCTAAGGGGTTTTTCTCTGAAACTAAACTATGACAAGAAGTTATGGGCTGAGCTAGGAAACTATGGCTGTGCTTAAGGTTCCTGCTCTCAGAATGGTGAAGTGAAACCAGAATATAACTCAAATATAACCAGAATATAACTTGTCCTTATAAGTCAAAAGTTATGATTCTATACCTCCTGTCTGCACAAAATGCGATGAGACTATAGAGTGAGTACAAGCTGTCTATGGCACACACATCTGATTGCTTACACACTTCTCTTAGTGATTGTGCAAATTCTTGAAAACAGGTATGCTGTTTAAGCATTTGCACATCTTTGCTTAAGATATCACACAGCTCCTGGAGTATAGTTCTCAGAAGGCAGCAGAGTTTTATAACAGATCAGCAGCATTAATAAATATTCTGCTTCAGAGCCTAACATCTTTCAGTAATGATTTCTGTAGTTACCCCTACCTGGCCTCAGAACTTGTCTTAAATTTTCAAGCACAGTGTACATTCATTAACCCCATCCATATAGCTAATGTTAGCAACAACTTTATACTTAGTGGCAATTGTGCTTTATTGAGATTCACATTAAATGTTCCTTTTGCCATGAGTGAGAAAATGATTGATTATAGTCCATTAATTCTCCTAACTCCCTTACAATTAATTCTGAAGGCTTCTTGACTCCATTTACAACAGATGCATTTGCCATCACAGACCACATAATTTCTTCTCTTGTATCATCAGAGGTGCCAGCATACAGTACTAACACTCTGTGCCTCCAATAGACTTGTCAGGAACTTGGGGAGGGCAGAGCCTGTGCTTCTCTGCTTGCCCTTGCAGGTTTAGCAGGATGAACAATAAATTGAGGTTCACTGTCAAAGACCATATAGGCCCAGCTGTGACACAATGCTTTTGGAAGCAGATAACCTTTCATACACTTTATTTTGAAGAGAAGAAGAATACAGCTGTAAATAGAGATAAAGGGAGAAGCAGGCAGTCTGAATCACATCAGCACCTTGCAAATGTAGGGACTGTAATTAATTCCTGTGTCTGGGCAACATAAAATGGTTGGATTAGTAGAAAAGTTGGTTTACAAAATTTTCATTTTATGACAGTCCTTGATTTGACATTACATAAGAGTCAAGGCCTTGTTACCTTTCACATCCACACAGGATGTTGTAGAAAACTTGTGTGGCTGAACTGTACCAATAACCTTGGACAGCCCAAGCTCGAGATCCGAACAGAAGTTTTTAGTGAGGTTTGGAGGGGGAACCATCTCATTTAAAATTTTGTTGGGCTCTATAGCCGAAGTAGTTACTGTACACTCTATGAAATCTGTTAAGGCAAAGAGTAATTTCCAAAGCTTCCTTAATGTAACTCTAGTGGAGAGTAAAATCCCTGAAATGAGTATCCACACGTACCTGATTCTTTCCTGTGCTTGTTGGAGGGGCCTAGGGGACAAATTTGGATATGTTTGCACCAGAGAAGTTGCAAGAAGATGAATGCTATTTCCAGGTACTGTTACTAAAAGGCGCCAGTAATGAGAAATCAGGTTTCAGGGCACCTGTGGTATCCACATGGGCACCACAAGCACAGTCTAAGAAAAATTTGTTTGATTAACATGGAAGGTGGGCGGCAAGTTGGGATAAGCTCTAAGTGTCACGAGAGGTGATCCATGTCTGAAACACACTCTTCACATGATATTTTTCATCACCACGAAACCTGCTTATTGTTTTTGTGCTATGTCAAGACCTTACCTACTAAGGTTCCACAAATTTTCAGAGGGTTATGTATTGTACTTTTTCCTCTTACGACTTTTTATGAAGAAGAAACACTATTTTTCCCACAGAAAGGTGGTCACAGTCCTTTCACATATATTAAAGATCCCTCAGGTTTTTTCCAGAAGAAAGGGAGTATTTTCCTTTTGCGTATTTCCACAACAGATGTGACAAAAAAGATTTAATATCAATGGGCAAATTCATTACTGCTGTAATGTACTGAAGTTCATATTACTAACAGGATTAATGTAACAATTACAACTGAGAGAATTTGCCAGTGAGATTTATCTTCAGTCTTCATAGAAGCACAGTAATAATTTTCATTGTTTCTGGAAAGCAATTTCTATTTTCAAAAAACAAAACAAGCTTACACAGGCAATCAGAAGTCATCATTCTTTCCCACAGAAAATAAAAAAAAGCCTGAGATTTCATCGAGCATCAATGAAATGTTTTGTTGGTTGCCCCAGGCCCAAAATAAACACTGCAGTTAATATTCTGACAAAAAANCTAATACAGAAAAAATGCTAGTTGCAATAAAGCTAATAAAAGACTGGAACTTCCATGTTATGAAGATGAATTTGACTTGCACAAAAACCTCCCAACAAATTAATTAATTAAAAAAAACATTTTAGGTTGTTCTTGGGCTTTGTTCTCAATTTCAAAACCTAAGTTGTAATAAAATCAAGATTTTATTGAAAGTTAGTTAAACAGCACCATCTTCCTAAGTAAATATTTAACTCCTGACAGAAGGTTTAATGAAGGTTAGTGGGATTAACTTAAGAAAATACACATGATTGGAGTGATTATTACAATTAGACCCATTCATGTCACAGTTCTATGGTTCTATTAGATACTTTTACCAAAGCTAGTGGGATTAATACAAAAGCAATGCCCAAATTTGAGGTCATTATTGCAATTAGAGTTGTACATGTTGACATTTCATGGTTTTATTAGAGAATGATTAATGTTTTTTGTGTTGGAGCAGGGAGTTTATTGTCTGCTCTAGGCCACATGTCATCAAATCAAAACTTAGCTGTAATGCAATAATATTCCCCTGATTGTTGCAATCAGTTATGCTAAGCCAGCTCTTAACACACCAAAATACGGAAAGGTTTAAGTTGTACCAAGCTACAGGTTCTGATCTTGCTGGAAATACGTTAAATAGAAAACACAGTCAGCAAGGTTAGACTTAAACATGAGTCACACAAAGATAAAATGGAATGGACCCTCACACTTTGTATTACCACCAAGACTTGTTGATGCTGCCAGGTCAGTGGCACTGACACACTTGGAGTACAGACTTATTTCTAAAGCCCTTTTGTGGTGATAATGAATTACTCACTATTACCCTTGGGTGGGCTTTTTTTGTTTGTGTTTTGGTTATTTCGGGGTTTTTTTTTTACTTTTTTAAATGATTTTGCGAAGCACTGATTTGATCAGGCAACGCACTGAGTGATGATGTGCCAGATTAATCAAGATGCCTGAATTCATATGATGGGACGTAACTTGGCATTGCTTGTTATAATGAAAGCCAAAAAGTGCAGAATATGTTGTATAGTAGTGGAAATGAAAAAGACTGGCTTTTCTGGCTTTCTGAAAGACAGAATCCATCACTGTCTGCTCTATTTTTTAATAAAGCAGTCTCCACTTTTTGCTTCCCAAAACCTCTTCATTCAGATTTGCTATTGGAAGAATTGTGTAAACCTTGAAAAGTAATGAAAAGTGTGAAAATTGAAGTCTGATTTTTTAAGTGCTGCTTTTAACTCTTTTCCCCCCAAAACTGTAGTGAAAGCTTTAAATAAATACAACTCACTGCAAATTCCCTATGTTCAAAACTCAGAAATGAAACTCCCATGAAAATCAGGACTGGCTCTAAAAAAATCAGTTTTACAAATACTAAAAATATGTTTCTTTTTATTCTTTCCAATTTTTGAAACTTTGTGTATTGCCATACCCTTTAAATATAAATGCTGTGTGACTAAGTGTTCCAATTTCCTCTGCCATAATAATTGCACATGCCAAATTATTATTTGGGTCTATGGCTGCACATTAACTCACTGGTGAAAAGCTGTTGGATTTCTGCCTGTGCTATCCATCAGAACATGCTCTTTATCAGGTCTACTCCATTCAGGCCTCTCTGCAAAGATACAGAATTCTGAATATATATAATTCTTATATTACCTTTAATCTCCTTTCTCCTGCCTTCTTTAAACGATATACTTTTCTTCGCACCTTATGCTCCCTCACACTGTCTTAACTCTCTCCCTTAGACAGTCAAAGCCTACATGTTCCCAAGCTTGAGTCTTGTTCATGAAGCTGCATTTCTTCAGTCACCTTTTGGCCCACACAGTCCACTTCCCAGGCTGTCCCTGTATGGCCTGTGCTCCGTCAGTGGCGGCTCCCCGTGTCTTGCTTATCCCTTTATCACACTGCCTTCCTGCATGTCCTGAGCTCTGGCATTCACAGCACCACTTCACTCTCACTTCCCTTTCAGGTGCTGATGGGTTTTCATACCTCCCATACTGAGATGCCTTTTCTGTTTCCTAGTATCACTGTGCTTCCTTGATTGCCTCCCCACCCTTTTCGTTTGCTCTCCTTTGCTGCTCTTTGGTGTCCCTATTTGTCCTTTCACACACTTCCCCCTTGGTGTCACAAGCTTCTCTTCTCTGCTTCACACTGTCTTTCCCCTCATGGGTGTCCGTTCTTCAAAAGAGCAGGTCCCTGAGCAGCAGTAGGAAGAGTTCTCAGATGTCACATTGGCAGAGCCAGCACTGCCAAGCTACAGGACTTTATTAAGAGATTTAATGATAGCTAATGTGGTACCTTCAACTGTGCGTCCAGGAAATAATTGACTATATGACAAACCTCCTCAGTTGTTTTATTCTCTCTCTTTATCTTTTTTTTTTTTTTTAATGGTTTTGGAGCTTCGGCCAAATGAGGGGGAATGCACACCCATTGTACCCTGCAGGGTTAAGGTCCAGAAACCAAACGAAAATTATGGAACACTGATTTTTTTGTTCTTACATTAATCTGTAACTCTTGTGAGTACTTCAAAGATGAGTCATGGTCTGTGAAAGCTCAGGTTGGCAACAACATAAGGTTCACAGCATATTACAGGTAGCTTGAAAATTCTTGGAACTAGCAGCCTGCTTGGAACCACTGCACTGCAATAAAGGGATCCACAGATGTAACATACCCACAGCTTGCTGGAGTTGTCTCAATACTCTATGTGAGACCAGTTACCCTTGCTATTTCAGAGATATAAGTCTGTTAATTTCTGTCTCTTTCACTTTTCCTACTTCTTGAGTAGGTTAAGATATTTCTTAAGCAAAGGGAAAAAGCCTTTTGGCTGTTCACGTAAGTGATCACATGCAAGCTGAATGAACATCCTTGCTTTCTGCATTTCTGTGATCCAGCTTGGAAATTCCTGAAGTGTGAAAGCGGAATGTTACATTTGAACAAGGAGTTGATCCTACAAGGTTACTTCCTCTTTCAGGTATGGTGAATTTTCCTGCAGAAATCACCTCTAGCTGTTTAACTACACAGAGTTATTGTACTATCTTCTCCTTTATAATGTGATTAAAAATAATTAATTCAGTTTTGACAGCATAAAAATCTGCATCCACATTTACATACTCATAAGTTATCTGAAGGGATTGTTGTTTCAGCTTAAACTACTTCTGAATGGTATAAATTTAAGTGAAATTTATAATGTGGACAGAAAGGACAGCTACTCATAACATAGATGCCATTCATGGCTTGTGTCATTGTGGACATAATTATCTGAAAGAGTGAAAAATTAAATAACATATATGTCATGGAAACCTTTAAGAAATGTCTTCTTTGCGGAGTTAACAGTGGACACACCACTTAGTCTGGAAATTGCAATGTGCTAGGAAGAGGCAAAAGAAAAACAATCAGTAAGCACCACACTGCAGTAATTCATCCTTCATACCAAGTTCAGTTGTTCTTGCCCACAAGTTAGTTATATGCCAGTCATCTAATAAGTAACAGCCATATTTAGAAGAAGAGAAATTTAGAAAGTTCCAAAACAGGTTGGAATAGGTTGGCAGAGAGAGCAGTTGTAGATTATGGGCCTGGTTAAAACAGCCCTAGAATATCACAGTGGTTTTCTTCTCATGCCAGAGGTGTTACTGTCACAGCCATTACATGGGTACCCCTCAAGTCTTCAACGAAAAAACAGGTGTCAAACCATAAAGCTCCAATGACTCTGAGCTTAAAGAGGCACTGCAGAATGTGCATGGATCTCCTGAGGTGTCACCACGTTTTCTGGACTTTTGGGCCTGCTGAAGGAGTAGTGGTGCACAGCAGGACAGTTGTAATATACACCTACACGTAATGCCAGTCATTTCTTCAGCTGCTCCACTTGCCTGCTCCACAGGTCTCTGCTCAGATCTTATAGAAAGCAATGTATGGGACAAAGACATTGAAAAAAAAATAAATTGCATTTCTATTGGATTAATTTCTTAATGTATTTTATCGAGATAAGCTTTATAAATGTTTTCAATGGTAGTGGCAAATGGAAGTGAGTTACTTTGCTGTCATTCTGCAAGTGACTGTGTTCAGTTGCTAGATCACCTGCCTGGCTCCTAGCAATCTATCTGCTGTCATGTATGGCTATAATTAATTGTGGGTCAAAATTGGGCTAGTTCTCAAACTCAAGGAGTTAATGTTCTTGTCTTCATTATGCCAATTTGTCTTACCAAAGCAGTTAATACATCTCTGTAACTGGAGAAAGAAAAAATCAAAGAGAAGCAACTCTTGCTGACAAACTGACATCTGTCAAATATAATTTCTAGTAATAGGTTACCTCATCCTTTGGGAATATTTTTAGTTTTACTATTTTTAATCAGAACTTTTGAGCTCTTTTTCCTTCCTTAGCAATTCACAGATAACATGTTGTTAATATTCGTTTAAGTTAAAATATTAGATTTTATAATACAAGTATGCAAAATTGAATATGTTAAATTGATAGTTTATGGGCTGCTGTCTGTTTTTCAGTGCTTTGCAAGGCATTTTCAGGGCAAAAAGAGTAACATATTTTCAAAACTACTAATGAACACTCGTCTCTGCTGGACCAGTCTGTTGATACTGTTTCAAGTGGCGAAAAATGAACATATCTTCCTATAAGTTTATATGTTATCATTGTAACTAGACTAAGGGTTTGACAAGGTCTCATAATACAGAGACTTTCAGGCTTTTAGTTTGAATCTCAGTGTAAGTACAAGTGACAGTCTTTAGGGCCATCTGGTTATAGATCATGTATTTCATCACCGGGTTTATTCACTTAAAAGGAAAAAAAAAGAAAACAAAACCATTTTACATTTATTTTATTTTATTTTAAAATTTCATGCTCAATTTTGCAGTCACAGTGGTATGCTATGAAACATTGTGACAGATGGATGGATCTCATGAAATAATCTTTGATCGCTCTCTTTGTTCTTCCTGTACATGTCAAAAGTAAACAATAGAAAGCCTTTTCTCTGTCACGTTGCTTCTCAGTAGATGAAGACGGAAAATGGAATAAGTGCAAAATATAAATGTTATGGCAGGCTTAAAATAACTTTTCCTTCATGTTTGATTTCATTCATCCTGTATTTTATTTTCCAAAGCACAAATATTGCACTACACTTAGTATTTTGATAAAGAGATACGAAAATTGTCCAAAACACAGAGAAAATAAAACACCTCAAGCTGGCCAAATTTCTAACAAACACATTACAAATCAGGACATTTGTCTGTAAATTTTGCTGAATTCACCTAACTTCTTGCATTTAGGTAAAGTTTAGCAATAAAATAATCCACAGGATGTTAAGATCATGCATAAGGATACTGATCAGAAATCTCAGGAAGGGAATAAACTACTCTACATCCATCATCAACTTCTAGTGCATTTCAAAACCTGGTTATATTTGTGGTTTTCTTCCTTTAGTCCATTTTTAGCCTTCAGTTTGCTAAGCAATTAAAACCAACTAACCTAATATCGAAGTTCTTTCATTTTACTAGAAACACATTTTACAGTTTTCATTTTTAACTTGCAGATTTTAAATTGGTTGGAAGCTATTCCAATATGACTAAGATAATAGTGCAGAACGATGCAGGTCCTATACCCAGTGCCTGTTAAGACCTCACATTTGACGGAACAGCCTCTGGTGCAATGGTGCAGATGCTCAGCTACTGGAGTGTGTCTGAAAGCCACCATGCTCATATTGAATTACTGGCACACCACAGCAGTAGGATGATCAGAGCATGGGCTGAAGGCAGGTAAAAAACAATTTCATTTATATTCAGTCATGTACCATGTACTCAGATTTTACCTGGCTAAATTATGCTTCAAGGCTGAAAGTTTTGGCATGTTTCTATTTAAGCAGAAAAATCACAAGCCTTAAAAGACAACACTCAGAGATGTAATGGGCCCTTATTTCCCACTGACCAAAGCCCTCTTGATTTACATAATCTATAAGCTTTCTTTGGGTGCGCCACCACTGAATGAAACAACAGAATTTGTTTTTGCAGCAATTTCAATACAAGCAAGACAAAACAAAACAAACAAACAAACAAAAATTGCTTACCTCTTTGGATACCGGATATTCCTTTAATTTGTAGTTTTTAAAACACATTACCGGGAATTCCTACTGGATCAGGGGATCAGGCTGTTGCTGTGAAGAACCTTCATATTAATTCAACTGTGATGGCACTAAGTCCTGCTGACAAATACCACATTTATATTGTAAATTTAACTAGAGAAATTGTGATGGAGAAATAATTAAACCAGAAGATATCATTACCATTATGGAAAACTTCTTTGACTATTAGTTCCCCTTTCTGGCTAGTAAGATCTTAGGAGCGAATTCTTATCCTTTGACATTGCAAGTGAAAAGCATAGCTATCCTGGTGCAGCTATTTAAATATCTAAATATAAAAGAAAAAAGTTGCCCTCATGCATTGCTTAATGATATGTTAAAGCTCATTAAAAAAAAAAAATTACAATCTCAAGAGTTTTAGTGCAAGAAACAGGAATTATCATTACTATGACCACTAGTAAAATATTTCATTTTTCCTTCCTTCCTCTTTTTCTCCCACCCCTTCTGATCATATTTAGTTCCTGTATGTGAGTAGGTAATACTTTCCCAAATTAATGTGGGATATGGCCTTCTTTCCCAAGTGGTTTTCACATGTGTTTCAACATACATATTCTATTAATGTACTCATGCTCCTGGCTTTAATCTTGGCAAGAATATGAAGTACACAAATACTGTGCCCAGAAGCCACGGTCATGCTGCGCTGTTCTTAGAGCAAAACTCTGGAGGGTATAGCAGGCACATTGCAGGCACTTTATGCCACTTCACACCATCAGCTTTCTCTCCCTGCCAGCACACTGCACTTAAAGGAAAAATACATCAACTCAAAACCAGACATGAGGTGCTGTCCAGTTGAAAAGGTTACTGCAGCAAATGAGCAATTAGTGCACCCTGCTGCAATGACTGCTTTAGATTGAGAAAGGAGTTAGACAAAACACAATAGCTGAATACACCAGCTTTGTAATCTGTTTGTCACAAGCCCTGCAGTCAGTGCTGTACAATGCGTTGGCAGGGTACAACCCTCAGGGACAGCCTGTTCCACCCCAGAACACTGGGCTTATTCTATTTTTATGCCTAAAATTTCAAAGACTTTTTCTTGTCAACATATACGAAATCAAACCCTCAAACAAAATTTGCTGGAATAGAACTTTTCAGGTGACAAAGTCCTATGTACTACAACTGTTTTACAGAAATGCCATAAAAATCACCTCACTAATCTGCATGAGTGAAGCCTCATCAAAGGGATCAATTTATCAACCTAATCAGATACTTATTGCCTGGTCTACTGTTCATTAAAAACA
Organism: Daphoenositta chrysoptera; assembly: GCA_013397915.1. NCBI lineage: Eukaryota > Metazoa > Chordata > Aves > Passeriformes > Daphoenositta > Daphoenositta chrysoptera. The sequence continues at coordinate 704,506 of VZRO01002536.1, forward strand.
AGGTTGCTGAGAATTGTTTTCTGTACCAAAGTCTGGTCTTATGTTGTTTAAACCTTTTGTTTTCAAGTGTTGGTTTGACAGTCTTGTATCAGCTTGATAGTATCAACAGAAATGAAATGTAAAAGCTCATAATTGCTATTTAACATTTAATACTTATGTGGTGGTTTACAAACCTCAAAACGCTCTCTGGGAGAAAGTACACAAAGCAACGAAAGTCAGGAGGCAGAGCAAAATAACTAATGCAATGGAAGAGTGACGTAAAGTCAGAATAAATGTGAAGAAAACGATAGACCAACCACTTAGGTGAGATTTACAATGGCAGAAAATCTACATGCTGGAATTTGTAGTCAATTGTTGCAAGCCATTAATGTATAATGAATGTGTGATTTCTTCACTGTAAAAGATGTTCTAAAAACCAACTATCTTCCCCTGTGAGAAGCAGACACATCTGGATTTTGAGAAGGGAGCAGGCAATGCAGACAGAACTCTACCTTCCAAAGAGACAGCTGGCAGTGAAATAAATTGTAACTTTCATAAAGAAAAGGCTTATTTGTTCAAATCTGAGCACTAACTTCCACCTCCTCACCTCATCTTGCTGCCTGCTCCCAGCAGGCTTTGCAAACACTGAAGAATAGAAGGGAAAATCTTTCAAGTAAGGAGAGGCCAAAGGGTTTAAAGGAATGAAGCAACATGATTGCTTTAAATTAGCAGCTTCACAGGTGGCTTAAGCTGGTGCAAGACAGAGCTGCAGCCAACAGGAAAAACCCCATCCCCCCATCTGCTCTTATCAGCCAGTTGTCAAGGATTTCCTCCTCCCCAGCTCCCACAAAATGTGGCTGCAGAGGCAGATTAATTTGCTAATGAAGAAAGAAAAAAAAGACAGGAGAGGAGAGGAGAGGAGAGGAGAGGAGAGGAGGTTTCAATAAGGAAACCAATGGGGGCTGTGTGAAAAGGGGCACCTAAGAGATTTGTGTTACAACCCAGTGTGAACACTCAGGAGACTGCAGAACACCTCTGACTAGATAGGTTACCAGTATGGTACATGCAACATATAGATTGGTGAGAACAGCATTTAAAGTATTGTAAGTATTTTTAAAAAGTGTGGGTTTGTCTCCGTCTTTTTTTTTTTTTTTTTTTCCTGGAAGGAAATATTATGACCCAATCTTATTTTGGAAACATTTATTAATGTAAAGATAGGTATGCTGATGAAAACACTTGAGAGAATTTTTCTAGAAGATCCTACTTGATCCTACTTGGTGTTTTTCCCTCTTCAGTGAGTGCAATTCTTACAGGGTGGAGTACCCAGTATTGAAAGAGCAAAGTCCGTCTGAATTAATGCTTTGCTTTCAAGAGGATTTGGTTCTGCTCATGAGTATACCAGTGCTGCAGACCTGCCCGGAGGGAGAAAGCCTGCTTACTTAGTCTTCTGTGGAAGCACTTCACACAATTAGAAATATGACTAATAACGCTTTAGATTTTGGATTTGCCAATCTGTCCATCAGTTACTAATACCCAATATTTCTAACACTGTTTACATTGCTAGCTGAGGTAGCTCTGACAGCAGAGGTGACTAAACTAATCCTAAGAGGTATCAGAGAAGGATGGTGCTCTCAGGCAATTCCCTTACATGTTGTTAGAGGAAATTGAATCAAAGGAAATCCCCAAAGACCTTTTAGAAAGAGGTTTTGCATTTGTCTCTTGATATCTCCAAGTAAAAGACAAAAGCAGGCCTGAGTTATCAAAGGACAAAAGATGGTTTAGAAATAATTTATTGAAAGGTCATGGGTTAGTTTTAGTAAACTACTTTGTAACATGTGGATCTCAGAGAATGGTCATTCTAATTTTGGAATCATGAGCAGAACAGTGAACAAAAATATTATCGAGGGCTTGGGGATAGTAATTAATAATTCACTTATAAATGGCATTTTAGATACAATTGTCTATCTAGAAATGGAGAAAACTCGAGAGCAATACAAACTAGAAAAACACAACTATAGCAGAAATCACTACAATAATTGGCTGTAAACTGATAGCTGATATTTATTTCAGATTGTTCTAATATGAACAATATTTTTCAGAGTGCAGAACAATAACTAATATTGCCCAGAAGAAAGACCTTTTAATTTTTAAATCTCTGTGTTATTTGCATATCTACTTACAGCATTGTAATTTTTGGCTGACGGTGATACACTCTTTTTAACACAATGTACTGTGTAAATAAGATAATGTTTTTAGTAATTTTTTCAAAGTTGCTATTATTATCTTTCATTTTTTCTCTTTGCTGGCCTGAGGTAAGAAAAAGTGCCTTGAAGTTTATAAATGGTTTCACATGCTTTTACCACTAATTTATGCTAAGCCATCTGTAATCCAATGTCCATTTCCTAGATTACAAATACCAAAGAAATCTATCAACTTTCTTCTTTATTCAAAAAACTCAATTACTCTTTTTATTGTGGAATAAAAACCTGCAAAACACCACAACCAACAATAAGACCCAACATATCCTGAGGTACACACAAGGGCTCTGAAATGCAGTCAAAACCAACAAAGCTGTCATCAATCCAGTGGAAAGCTAGACATCATGATTAAGAAAAAGTTCAGTTTGCAACTGATTCTACAAGGTGACTTTTTTATTGTTGTTGTTGTCTTTGTTTCATTCAAAGAACAATAGCCTGTAGCAAGACCAAGATTTTCATGCTTCCTTGTTCTTTTTCTCTTGTTCCTAATATACAGAAAGAAGAAGAAAATCAGAATATTCACAGAAACTATCATGTGATTTTTAGGTGATCCTAAAAAGTTTATCCAGAAAAGCTTATCCAGAATTCAGAGACTATTCAAAGAAATATATTAAGTGAAAGAAGACATCAAATATATGCAAAGGACACCCAACTGCAAGGGAATTTAAGGTCCACACAAAGGAACAAAGCAGTTTCACTCTGAAACACCAAGAAAAGCTTTTTTATTTAATTGTCTTCTATCTTGAGATTTCATACACATATTTTTTAACACAAAAATTCTTGTTTGAGTGACAAAGTCTGAAATATTAGTATTCTAATGTGTTACAGAAACTTCCTCCCTTTTCTCTTGCTTGCTCTCTCATCCTCACATACCTATATTAAAAAACTGCTGAAAAGCAGGGAGCTAGACCTTGTACACTCCCCTTCAGAAGCTTTTGTGAAGGAGTTTCAGGAGAAATGACTTTAGGATCCCTTTTAATTACAAAATCTCAAAGTCAAATTTATATTTACAAAATATCCCTTCTTCATAAAATGTCAGTGTTAGTGGATAGTAATCAAACTTTAATTGCAGCACAAAAATGAAGACCCTTTGATAATGTTGGCAGTAAAAGCATTATGGGAAATGAGAACAGTTTTTCATCCTGTTCAGTTTGTATCAGCACATCTTTCCTGCTACTAATTCTCTATTTGCCATGTCAACATGATCTGTTCAAATTGCTCCTCATCCTTGGTGCATCGTCAGTTCCTCTGCAGTACTCCTTCCTCCTTTGTGGATTATCTGCTTGCTCCAAATCCCTCTTACATTTCCAGTCTCAGTGTGGATACTCCACCTGATTGCCCAGTGCTAGAAACATTGTGATCCATATAAAAAAGAACTGGTGGGTTTAAGCAAAAAGTTTTCCAGAGATTTGGTTTAACTGGTGAGAAATAGTACTGGAAAACTTGTTTCTATTAAATAACCTGAGAAGAGAAGAATGCAGCGACAATTTTCCATTTGTTTATTTGTTTTTCATAAAAAGTTAAGTGTCTTTGGCTAATTTTTCTCTGGAACTTTAGAAAAAGGAGATTTCACTCCTGGCTGAGGGCTGACCACAGGCGGAGACAGAACACTGGCTCAGCTCCAGCACTGAGTGGCAACTCCACTGTTCTGCAGAGAACATCATGCTTAGCAAATGCATATATACACAGTTAAGTTACTGACTCTCAGGCTTACAGTGCTAAAGAAATTCCCCAAAGAGAGGCAAGATCTGAACCAACTTTTCCAGATGTGACCTGAATTCTGACCTGGAACTCCTGTAAGGTATAATCTGTTGCAACACATTCTCTCCACCCAGACTATCACATGGAAAACAGTCTTTTCCTTTCACTCCAAAGAAACATTTGCCCACAACCTGCTACATAAAGTGTGGAGTGGCTCCATAAAAGCAAAAATCAGTGACTGTCTGAACACTGAAAAAATCTTATTGAAAGCAATCAGAGATAGATTCAAACAAATTTTTCTTCCTCCTCTCCTTTTTTAAATCTCTTTTTAAAAATTGTTAAAAATAGTTCCTTTTTTGCTCCCAGAGGCCTAATCCCTTTCTCACATAGACTAGTTCCAGAGCAGTGAACCTCTGCTGAATGCCTTCAGATCCCTATCAGTGTAAGAGAGAGTTCTTTTTGCCTTATTTGTTCTGTGACAGCACTCTTCCCTCATGCTGGACTTTCTGCAGAAGATGTCATCCATACATTGGATATTGTGCAGTCTGCAAGTATAGGAGATTGGGAAAGAGAAACAGAACTAGAAGTGATCAGAAGACAGAAGGAACGACAGAGCAGTTTATATGCAGCTGTTTTTCTTTTGAAAATTTCATCTTTGCTCTTTGATAATGAAATGCCCTGGGGGAGCTTTTTAAATATATGAAAGGGAGTTTTCATTGGAACACATTTTGGGAAAAAAACCAAGAAACCAACATAAAAGAACATTAAAAAAGCTTATTACCCATTACACACCCATCCAGCATATAAGACATTCAAATGAGTTCAATCAAGCCAATTTGCATACAGTGCACACAAAACGGGCATGCAATTTGCACATTTTATTGTAAAGTAAAGCAATTCTCATGTCAGCATTCAAAGTCTTTAAAAGGAAAGTTCTCTATGCAGTTGAGTATTTCACAGAGAAGACTGTGGATAGATAGTATTCATAAAATACATTTTATCTAAATTGCTAACTGTCTTTAGCAATAAAACCATCTGAAATAGATGTTGACAAGTGGAAATTATATTAGAAACCCTGCAAGAATTCAACACATTCAGGTCTATGCTACTGTAATTTCAATATCCTGCTATATCTTTGCCACTTATAGAAAATGTATTTGCCCCCAATTGCAATTTAAAATAGCAAGACCTACATTTTTTGTATCCCTTTTGACCTCAATGGAACTTTAATTCCGGAAAGTCTAAGAAATCAGCCTGTATATGTAGGTAAAAGCCAGAAAAACATAAAATTACTCAATATGGCTAATGCTAAATATTTTCACACAAAAAAAGGAAACTGCATTTTTGGGATTTGGGAGTGATCTTAACTCTTAGTTCCTCCCTTCTTTCTCCTTGTGACAATTTATTAACTCTACATCTTCAAGATCCACTTTCAAATATCCTGACATTACCAGTTCTTACCCACCAAATCCATGTTCAAGTTCTACTTTTTTTATTTCTCCTTCCCTGGCTCCTTAACTTGTTTTCTACTCAGCCTTTTTTTTCTCCTTCATCTGACCTGGGACCAGCCTCTGTCAGAGTACAGAGGGCCAAGCTAGCAGTATGACAGTGGGAAGGACACGTTGCTCATCTTTGGGTACTAAAGTTTCATTTTGGTGGCCCTAAGCCCAGCCACATCATTTGGTGGCCCTCTAAGTTCAATCTGATTCATTTCTCACACTGGGGAATCCAAATCTGAATGCACTATATAGATGTCGTCTAAAAAATTTGGAGCAGGAGGGGAATCACATCCAGTGATTGACTGGCCATGTTCCAATTGAAACAGCCCTGGGTGTGTTTGATCAGCACGCTGCTGGCTCGTGCTCAGCTTGCTGCAGCCAGCAACCCCAGGACACTCTTCAACCAGGCAGTCCCTAGCATCTATCTCTGACTCTGCAAGGGGTTATTCCTTCTGATACCATGATAATTTCTTGCTTTTTCTTTTATACCCCTTTTATATACTTTTTCTGTATTCTTAGTGCTTCTAGCCCACACTCTTAGGCTTAATGTTTTGTTAAGCCAAGAAAGTAAACATCTTGGAAGCCTCGCAGTGAGGAGTCAGAAAGCCCCAGACACCAAGCTCCTCTCTAGACATATTCTGTAAACTGAGATTGGCCCATCCAGGGGAAGGTTCCTCAGGCTAGGGGTTCACTTGAGCCTCCCATTGGGAATCTCTGATAGATTTGCTGATTTGTAAAGCCAATAATGTTATACCCAATTGACTGTGTGTGTGCATTCCGTGTGCTCTTCGGCACATTCCACCTGGATGTGGTGCGCCTAAGGATCCTTAAATAAATACCAAGGTAAAAACCCCTTTTTCCCTTCTAACCATGTTTGGCTCTTAATTTTAAGACCAGGGAAAGTCATCACTTCCCATGGCAGATGTTCCTATCAGTCCTTGTCCAATTTCATGAGATTCCTGTTGATCTATTCCTCCATTTTGCTTAGTTTCTGAAAATTCTTCAGGGGCATTCTCAAATATTTTGTCCTATAGCAATTGCCAGTTTCAAAAAAGGACCTTGTACTCATACAACCTAATGAAAAAAGCAAAGGCAAATATCATTGGAAAGGCAATTTTAAAGGGATAATGCAACACATAGATACATATGGTGACAAGGATGCCATAGTCAAAATGGGGAATAGAGGGCAATATGATCTGTTGCCATTAGTAATATTATGGTTTCAATAACATCAGCACGACACATTGCTTTTTCAGGTAAAACATTGTGCTCAGGAAATTATTGCAGTTTGGATGCCTGAATATGATGGGACTTCTTGAGTGGCAGAACAAATAAGTAAAGGAGCAAGGAGACAGCATGCCTTGCTCCCAGCAAATTATGACAGGTTCTTAGGTGAAAGGGCCAAGGTATGATGATCAGCACTCACTGGGTGTGCTGTGGGCCAGACAGCTCCTCATCGTGTCAGGGACCTGAAATTTGTGCTCCTCTCATACATGGCTGATCATCCCACTCAGTCCTCTCCAACTGTGCCCTCCAGACTTCAGTCTCTTTTGGATAATACCACTATCACCCTGCCTTAAATGCCAGGCATAAGGTTGTATGCAGTGGTGTTAGTAAGCGTTGTCATGAAAAATTATGGTCCAGGACTTTTGATAGCTCAGACCAAATGGTTTGCCTCAGGATTCTTACAGCAGAGTGGATCAGTTTGTTTTGAAAATCAGATACATGACAGTAATTAGGGCTGCTGACAGGATGCTGCTTAGAACTCTTCCCTTCCAAAACATTTTCAAAATTTAGTCAAGGCTGTGCCTGGGAACTCTAAATACAGCAGAAATGTCAGCCTGTTTATATACCTCTCCAGGCTACTTTCAACAGCTCATTCAGACGTGCTGACCAGCAAAAGTCATGCAAGTTTAAGCTCTCTCAACTCTTTGTCATGTATTATCAAAAAGAACCATCAAACTGAGGTTTTACTGTTTAGCCAGTGTGGTTTATTTTGCAATTACTTGGATAATTAAAAGAAGCTTTGTGTGGTAGTGGAGCAGGTAAGTGAGATACAGGAGCAATCATATGTATTTATGATTCTGCCATCACCTACAGCAGCAAGCAAAGTGTTCAGCTGCTCTCTACCAGTTTCCACATCCCAACCCAGTGCCACAGTATGTACTAGAGCAGCACTGAAAAATAAGAATCTAGTCCATCTCCTGTAGAAGTTAACAGCTGTGCCTTTATTCATTTTTACTAGAGAAGGCCAAATTTAAGGACCTTGAATCTGACTGTGAACCACACTGTGGCAGCATATCTATGATGTCTGTTCAACCAGAAAGTGGGTAATTTCCCCTCCTGAGCGTGAGACCCCACGGGACTGCAAAATGGTCCTCTCTAGAGTTTGTACATGATTTCTCCTGTAGATACAAATGCAAGTATCACATGAAGAAGAGAAGATAATTAGTGAGACACAGACGTCTCTGTGGCTTGTGATCTGAAGAAATCTTACCTAAGGTCACTCATAGTTCTGAGAAGCCTAAGGATGCATTCCTGAGCATCCCAGAGTCAAAGGCAGTAATTGGAAGCTCCCACCATGGTGTTTAGAGTTGCTAAGCACAATTCACCAGTATTCCATGTGATTTTTTTGAAAAGAAATAACCTAGTAGAAATCCACGGTTAGCAGCAAAAGTACTATATAAGACCAAGCAGAAAATAATTCCTACATTTAGTAGAAATTCTTTCTGCTTTAAAAACCAGTAAGAGAAGGTAATTCTATTTAATAGAGGCTGTAGCTTGTAAAAGAAAGTATACACTGTACAGTTTGAAATTATCTGTAAAAAGACAACATATTTAATAAAAATTCAACAGCCTTCTTTGTAGCAGCAGTCAAGCAATATTTGATGTCAGAGGGGAAAAAAAAGAAATTCTATTATTAGGACTGATTTTTTTTTTTTCCCCTTTCTTTCTTTCTTTTTTTTTTTTTTTTTGTCTTTGACTGCCTAGCAGGTTGTCAGGGCCACCTCCAAGAGCTCTGACAGTACTTACGCTGTGAGCACCCCTTCCCCACTTCGTTGAACAATGATCCTCAGCCGGGTTTTCAAACACAATTATTTCTCTGGGTAACAATGTAAAAGGCAGCTGCAGTGAGCGTGGAGGTCAGGCAAAGCAGGCCGTGGATGCAACAGCACCTGCCTTTTGCATGCAAAGATGGAGCAAATTACAACATTTGTCGCCAAGGAACTGAGCAGCAGCGCCATGTGCGATGGCCTCACGAGCACCATTTTCATCGTGTGCATGGGTATATCTTTTCAAATCTAGAGCAGGGAACAGATGTTTCATCAAAAGACACATTTAAAATAAAGATAATTATGCAGTAAGAAGCTTAATTACATGGGATTATTCAGGTCCACTTAATTGCTTGACAGTCTGAGGGCCTCCTACATATTTGTGACAGAAGCACTCTTCTCACTGGGTTACCAAACACAGTCATGGCTTCAGGACAAACGTAGCTGTTTTATTAATCCAACTAACACTAGTTTCTGATTTTCAGCTACAAAGAGAAAAAAGTAAGCAAACTTACCAAGCATTAAAATATCGTTTTATTCCCATAGGCATTGTATTTTCTTCCATAGAATATGAATAGCCTGAACTACAAAAACTTAATGGTTTTATCACTGTATAGTATGAAGAACATTAATTTCACTTAGACGTGACTTAGATAAAGAGCAGAATCTCCTCTCGTCTTACTGCTCACACGTGCCTACACATCCCCAGTTTTCAGAAGCTTGTTATGTCTTTTTCATGTCGTTCTTTAGAAACAGCCTTTCACCGCCCCAAAAAGAGATATCTTCTTTGTCCACAAGCAAAAGTTCTAATAGTGAAAAATAAAATGTATTTAACTCTAGGAAAGAATTTTTATTTTAATCTTTGCTTAAACAACACAGCATGCACTGTGTGGAGTGGTGCAGCCACTCTGCGGGACTGTATTCTCATGGTAGTTACTGAACTGATCATACTAATACAATTCACAGAAAAATAATGATTTCTGTGAAATTATGCTGACAGGCTTCCAGTGTGATTCCATGGGGTCCTGGGAGCTTACCAGCTGCAGAGCTCAGATGCAGCACTGCTCCAAAATACAAAATTAGGAAGGCAGATACACCATGTGAATCATGCTGAACAGGGAACCCCCACATTTACCGGGTCCATGCGGCTGGGGGTTTTAAAGAACACACAGCGTCAACCCAAGTGTTTTTTTACTCTTTACAGGTTCCAGAAAATAGTTCAAATTATTATTTTGTAGAGAGCTTTCCAATTAAATTTCATCCTTCCAGCCCTATGTGTGTTACTTCCCCATACTCAACATGTTTTTTGGTAATGTGCTGTAAGACACTAGCAAAGCCACACACCGAATTTATATATGTGGGGTGTAAATGGGATATTGAAAGCTTGAGCACTAAAATGATCTCTTACTTTTCATCAACGAGACCACTATAATACTTGCATCTGTAACGCCATTGCAGTCTTTTCTTACATAGACAAACTAGGAATGGTTTCATTCTGCATTACTGAAAAAAAAAAAATACCCAAAAAAACCTGCAGAAGAATTAACTTTATAAGGAGTTAAAGGTTCTCATTTAGAAAAAAAAAAATCCTTAGTTCAGTCTAAGCCAGTTAATGTAACTTAAAGCTTGGGAAAGACGATTACCCTATAATGGCTCCATTCACATTCACAAAGTTGGGGTCATTTTAAACTGCTGCTATGTTTTGGAATGCTGCCCAGAAAACTTTGGTTTGAAAAATCTGCTGAATGCCTTTGCGCTACATTAGCTAACAGTATTTAAGGTCAATAATGCAGGTGCGGGCTTTCCCCCATTCATTTTAAAAACTTAAAGACTTCTTCCTAAACCTCTGTTTAAAAGTGGCTTTTGTTCAAACCTCTAAAAAGAAGACAGAATTGGGGAAGAATGAGGAAAGGATACCATTTTGCTGTTATCGGGAGAGAACATGAGGGGGGTGCTAATAAATCATAAACCAAGAATAAGTTTCAGTGCGGCAACTTAACTTTTATAAACATGTACCAGCACTTAGTGCACCTGCCAAGCAAATCGTAGGAACTTATGCTACTTCCCACACTAATGGTGTCAAGGTGCACTGAATGCTTCCCCCCTGCTGCTTGGGAGTGACAGCAGAGAGCTCCAGTGAAGCATATGCCCAAGCTCCTGCTCCACAGCAGCTATCGTATGCTAGGGTGACACTATGACTGATCACACCCAGGCACTGCTTCTGTCACTGCAAATGGGCTCTCAGTTGTAATGGAAACGCTCAGTGCAAAGCCCCGTATACATTACACGTGTTATTAATGGCTGAAACAGATGCTTCCCTCTACTGAAAGCGTTTGTTTTTGTATAAAGCAAATCCTCCTGTAAATTTGGGTCTTTTATTGGGTTGCATATCAGTTTGAGGGATAATAATAAGAAAAGCCCCTTCTACTTTGCCTTATATTGCAGAAGCATTTAAATTTTTAATTTGTGTTTCATATCCACAAATTTATATACATCTACACACATTTTATTACCCATTTTATATGGCTCCATTTGTTTCTGTTGTAAATTGCACAGTTTCTTAATCACTGCTAAGCATAAAATGCCCCATCAGTAAATTATTCCTACAATAAAATACATGATGTGGTTTACAAATGATGGTTATTAATTTCAGGACAGAGATGTTGTATTTGTATTGTGGTTTATGTTCAATTAACACATTGCTGCATTAATGCAAAGTGTCAGCACAGAATTGAACCAGAGACTAAATGAAAATGAAGTACCCTGAAAAGGAATTATTGCCTGGGCTAAACAGAGTAAAAGCCAATTTATTTGTGAGTTTGCTTGTACAGTACCACCTGAGGTATGAATGAGAAAATCCAGAAGCATAGATCATGTTTCCAAAAGGAAACTATCTGATTGCTTTAACTTTTTATGCACGTTTTGTGGAAAGAATTGTGTCTCTGCACACGTGATTGATCAATGATTCTAAAGCTGGAGCAGGTGCAGTTCATGAAAGCCAGATTACAAGTAAGGGGAATACATCTTTAAAAATAAAGTCACCCATTTTTCTAATTAATTATAAACAGGAATGTTTCCAAAGGCACATGCAACTCATGAGAGAAAAAGATGGCCACAGTGGAAACAGTGATTGTGATCTTTTAGATGCAAAGCATAACATTAGTTTTATTTGTCAGATATGATTTTGCTAGAAAAACTCTGTAAAGTACTCTGAAAAACTCTAAGTAATAGCAGCAGATGGTAATGGTTCAAAATCAAAGTGCTGAATTAGAGGTTTTCAGAACAGGACAACTTTGTAGGACAAAATTGCTTACATGTTTTGAATTTGAATGCTGTAGAGGTTAAAACTAACCCTGACTGCAAACCAAGCAGACTAGGACTATGTTCTTTGAACATGTGGTATGTCTTACTTCTGTTTTCTGCTCTCTCAACCTGTATGAATTGCAATGTTTTTTTTGCCCTCGAATAAATATCTGAATGGTTGTAAAATATTGGCATCGGAAAATGAGTTGGCATCATTAAAAAGATTCTGGATTTCAGCACACTGAAATCTGTTTAATATCAGGAAAATCAATTTGAATTAAGTGTCCCCTTTTTAGTAAGACATTGAGCTGTACAAGTTTAAGAATAATATGACCCATAGAGGTTGCTTGGCAAACCTCCCAAAATCTTTGTAAGACACTATATTTCATGGTGAGGATTTAACACTAGTATTTGTGTATTTGTAGAGAAACTTAAAAAGTCCAGCTGGCACAAAATCACCACAAAACTGCCACCACAATCCTGAATAAAGTCCCTCTGAGATTTACATTTCATTCATGTGGATTACATCTGCTTAATCATGTTGCCCCAAAGCACCTGAGCTCCCCCTCATCTCAAGTGAGTGCTGGAGGAGAATATCACCCGTAGACTTTGTTCATGTAGTTTTTCCTGTTTCACTCCATGTCAGCAGCAAGGAGAGATGCAGGATTTGCTTCCTCACAAAACAGCTTTTAGGACACAACTTCACAGCTGGAGGGCAAGCTGTGCAGATGTCACAAACCTAGACACCACTGCTGGTCTAGTGTGTCTAGTTAACTAGGTGTCTAGTTAAAGCTTCTCTGCTGGACCGTGCTGCACACTCTCCATTTGGGGACCTCTGCATAAAGTGAGAAGAGATAGATTTAGGGGAGAAAACAACACCTTGCTATCCCCCAGAAACCAGGCAAACCTTCACCACACAGTATTATGATAGCATGGGCTAGGCTGCGCTGTAAAAAAATTTTTGCATGGTTCATTAGAAAAGTACGATAAGCAGTGCTAGAAATAGAAGACTTTTCAAATGCAAATATTTTGTGTAGACTCCAATTTGAAAATTCACCTTATTGAAGAAGGCATAGGGCATGTACTATTACACAGTTTCAAGTCACTGAGGAATACATACTGTTATTATATAGTCAGCAAAAAACACAGTTACTTTGACTTCCTAGTAAGAGAAAGGTGTTTTCAGCAGCATGGCACTTCCACCTATAAAAGTCAGTAGAGACCTGAACAACAACTACAAGTCACAATACAAGAGTCTGTGGATTTCCAGTGTTTAGATTAAGATTTTTCCTTCACTCATGCCTCCACTTAGGCCCTACCACCTGGGATATATCCTGCATCTGCAGACTGAGGTTTCTCACAAGCACATACCTAGCCTAAAAATTCACTGATTTGCTGCTACATGGCTCAGCTTAACCAAAATTTCCCCAAGAGATGCATCTCAGAAAAAAAAAAAAAAAATTACAAAATCTTTCTAGTTCTAAATTATTTATACTTATGTTCCTAGATAGACAAATAATTTAGATATATCCACAAATAAGAAAATGGAGGTACAAGGGAAATTACCATCAAGTTATTAACCCAGATTTGATATTTAATTTGTGGTCACCATATTCTACAGTGAATCTTTAGGATGACTCTGGCATCCACAGTTGACATAGTAGTTCAATAATTATGCATGCATAACAATCTGATAAGATAAAACCTTACTGTAAATTTGGAGTAATAATAACTGATACTGTAAAGTACTGTTACTCAGGGAAAATGGACACAGTAACATTTATACCTTCTATAACTACATGAAAAAACTTTTCCTTCCTCTGACCCCCAGTCTTCAATGAATGATAGGAACTTTTCTTGAAAATTTTTTTGAATTTGCCATGCTAACTTTGCTTTCCCTTAGACCCTTTCTGTGGCCATTTTGGTGCTAAAGGATTTTTGTATTATTACTGGTTTAGAAGTAAGTTATTGGTGTAAAAATAATATGTAAAACTGGTAAGAGGAACTGCCTTGATTGAGTTGAACATTCTTTAATGGGGCAAAGATATTTCTAGTATTATAAAGTAACTACTTTATGGAAAAATAACAATGTTCAGTGACCTGGTAATTCATATTTTACTGCTAATTTGTTGTATGATATCCATTCATGTGCTTGGACTATCTAAGCTCAAATGATGCGCATCAGCTTCAAGCAGCTTTACTGTTGTTTAGAACTAGTCCTGAATCAGGGTTTATTCTATATTTTCTTCTACTTAATAATTTAGCTAAAGAAAAATAGCTAACCTAATGGATTACACTTACCCTGAAGGAATTCAAGTGCCGCATGATAAAACTTTGAATGAAAAATTATCAGATGAGACAAGGAAGGATGAAGTATACAGATAAGAGTAAGGAAAAATGTTTTTCAAAAAGAGGCAAAGAAAAGCTTTTGCTTAGGTATTCTGTATACAGACAATTTTTTTTTCTTTTCAAGATTGACTCATTGTATGAAGAATTCTAAGAATATGGTCATCTCTGGCAGTCAGGAGGCATCAAACAAACCCACTGAAATATCCAGTCTATTCATGGATATGTTCTTGCGGAGTGGGCTGCAAAAGAATTTTGTCTTCCAGAGACTGCTAGCAGGTACCTGAGGGTTATACACTTGAAAAATATGACTTCGCATTTAATATTTGAATGTCATATTGTTAAGTATTCAGGAATGGCTCAAAAATTGTTCAGCTGGAAGAAAAAGAAAGCTAAACAAAACACCTGAGACATGCATTTAATGCAGTGTGATTTAAGGAAAAGTGGCTTTCTTTTGTTACTCTTGCCTCCTAAATGCAATGTATAGCCTCATTTTTGAAGATTTTCTCTCTTACATATAGCCTCAGAGGCCTCACTCCCACAATGTTCTCTCATTTTTCCCTTCTATAATACATGACTATAGATAATAGACTTTCAGTGTCACAGATTCAACACAATCTCATGCTTATATAACAGAAAATGTTGCTTTCCTTCAGATATGTTTTTAGTTACAAATGCCTTGTAGATTTCAGTGGCTTTCTCATGCTGAGCACTTCATTCAGGCTTGGATCTGATCCAGCTGTCACCACAGGCAATGGCAAGAACCTTACTGGCTTCAGTGAGGACTGAAATGAAACTCTGTGGGTTTTATCCTCATTTCTATGTGTTCAGTCCCAAGTGCAGCACTTAAAGAGATGTTTGCATTTGTGAGTAGTCCTATTCAAATCAAGAGATTGCTCACATATTTATAATTAGGTACAAGCAAAAGTGGGAGCATGCACACATATATGTGTATGGTTATATGTATTGCTAATAACTTACTGAGGGCTGCACAGCTTGTGTGAATAAGAATATGACTTATCACCTTAAGTGTTAGAATCACAGAGTCATGGAATCATAAATACCTCAAGTTGGAAGGGGACCATAAGGATCATCTAGTCCAATCCCCTGCCCTTCTCAGGACTACCTAAAACCAAATTACATGACTAAGGACATCATCCAGTCACTCCTTGAACTTGGATGGGCCACTTCCATAGGAGCCTGTTCCAGTGGCCAGCCAAACTCTCTCAGTGAAGAACCATTTCCTAATGTCTAATCTGAACTTCCCTTGGAAGAGTTTTATTCTAAGTCTTCCTGATTTTTTTTCTGGTCAGCAGAAAGAGGAGATCAGCATCTCCACCTCTGCTGTTCCCCTTTGAGCAAGATGTAGGCTGCAATGAGATCCTTCAGCTTTCTCTTCCCCAAGCTGAACAAGCCAAGTGACCTCAGCTGCTTCTTCTAAGTCCTGCCCCTGAGGCCTTCTAGCATCTTGCTTGCACTCCTCTGGATACACTACAACAGTTTGATGTCCTTATGCTGTGGCACCCAGCACTGCCCCCAGCACTCGAGGTGAGGCTGCCCCAGCTCAGAGCAGAGCAGGACAATCCCCTCCCTTGCCCGGCTGGTGATGCTGTGCCTGATGCCCCCCAGGACACGGGTGGCCCTCCTGGTGCCAGGGACACTGCTGGCTCATTACCAGCCACCCAAAACCCCAAATCTCTTTCTGCAGGGCTGGTCTTCAGATAGTCTCTATTATGTGTATTTTTCAGAAGTCAAACACTTGAAGTAACTAATCCTTTTTGATGAGGTTTTCATTATATCTGACTTAGTCATTCTTCACAAATAAATGAACTGCAAAATGTAGCCCTTTATTTTACTAAAATTTGTTGTGACACAGACATGATTTTTTTTTTTTTGTTGTTTGCCTTACTTATAATTATCAGATTAATAGTTTGGGTGGAGTATTTTAAATCAATTGATTATTTGGGCATTGTTCAACTTCAGTTTGTTTGTGATCTATGGTTAATTACCTGAGTGTTTAAGTATGGTCTCTGTATTCTGATTGGATG